>CM039679.1:276248822-276710334 GCA_022537955.1 Schmidtea mediterranea
ACTTTTAACTATTGTGAACATGATCTCAAACCCTAATTTATAAAAGCAACTAATAATAAAATAATCAAAACATAATAAAATAAGTAAATGAAAATGTACAAGTTTAGTTTTCTATAATATACAAGTTTTATTACATAATTGTTCGAAATCGTCTGATAAATCCTTTTATTGATGATGATCATTTAGAAGCCAAAATTTCATTGAAAATATCTTGAAATGGCTGAGATCTAATATAGTTTAAAAACACAATAAAAATTTACGATAAGAGAGGACAATATGAAGTTTATGCTTAATTATTGACAGACCAAGTGAGGTCAAAAAGTACCTCGGCTTCATTGCACAAATTAGGCTTAGCTTGTCGAGTAATTGCACATTACACAACTTTCATGCGCGGACACTACAAAGTGTCATAGGCACTAAATTAATTAATTAATGTTTATTACTACCAAAATAATTATTTGCAGACTAGGGAGATTATAGCCGCCTACGACCAGCTTGTAAATAAAATATAATAAAGTGTAAAGATATTATTATATTTAAAAATACAAACAAATAATTCATCCATTTAAACTCATCGAAATCGAATGATGGGAGTCAAATAATGTTATTATTTAGTCAAAACGTGATATATTAAAGGCGCGCGGTATACTTTTAATCAATATAATTTGTAAAGTTTTTTTTTATAACTATATTCCTAAAATCAATTAATAAAACCATAGTTTTTAATATATATTCATTAGTCAAGTCTTTGTTAAACATTCACTTGTATTACATCTACATTGTGAACTAACATAATCCACGTATATTGAAAATTTGATATATTCATATTTGCTATAAAGAGTTTTAAAATATGTTGAAATTAAAAGTGTGAAAACTGAAAATACTCAGAAAGCAGAAAAAATGATAATTGATATTAGTAATTCTGTGTTTATCCAATCTATTTGTATTAAGATATATTTTATAAGTAATATAACAACTGTAAAATAAAATATCTGTAATATTCAACAGATCTCTATTAATATTATTAATTAATACTATTATTATTATACTTTAACTTTTTATTATTATTACCATTTCATTAACATTATTATCGTCTATTATAATTTTATTATCAATCATTTCGTCATCATGTGTGTTATCAACATTTATATTTAAAGATCTAAAATTTATAATTGAAGAATATTAAAATGTTTACTATTAAATTATCAAAAGTGGATAACATAACTAATTAATGATAATATTAAGTTAATTTATAAAGTTTTTACTTAAATTTTGAACTCAAATATATTTTAAATATCTAATTGTGGTTTGAGTGAGTAAATTGATGCACTATGTGTATATTAGTAACAGATGGCTATCAGGTAGGTACAATATGAGTAAAGAGGGAGTCAACACATAATAAATCAATAAAAAGAAAACTAATTCACCCAATAAATCAATAAAAACAAAAGCATATGGAAACCAATCTACACAATAAAACCCCAGATATTTTATGAAAATATTTATTAAAATGACATTCTAGCACTATTGACTTTCCAAATTGGAGTCATGACATCATCTGAATTGATCCTGTATCTTTGTATAATGATAATTGTATACCAATGAAAGTTTTCAATAAAATTTACTTCTTTATTAGCAATATAAAACTTTGCATTCTCGTGGCCAAGATATATGTTGTTATCGCTTCTTAACTTGATATTCATTGTATTTAGAATTTCGTTTACTAATTACAATCTGCATCCGATATTATTGGGTATTGATTAATGTGATTGGCATTGAAAATTTGTAAGTGATAGAAAATCTGAGAAAATGTAAGGTATGGCTATAATTCTTCACTATCATAAATTCAGTTTGCATGTCAAAATTATGATTATAGTTGTCATCGTATTTATACTATGTATATAACCAATGCAATGATAATGTATAATTTTACTATAAAGATTCTAAAAATATTTTGAAATTAAAAATGTCAAAACTGAAGATACTCAGAAAGCTGAAAAATTAGCTATGATGTATATAACCTTAATGTCTGCATGACCTCTTCATAATCTCGATGTTTGAGTAATAAATTGCATCGATATTGCATTTTAAATGAATGGATATTGCAATAAAATATTATAAAAAATCATACGGAAACAAGTGATCAAAACTTATCTATATATATATATATATATTTTTATGATGGAATAATACCAGTTGAGGTTCTAAGGATCTATATAGAAATGTTTTGTAATCAAGTAATTCTAAAACAAATTGAATAGTTATACATGTTTTTGTTACAAATTAATAAATTTTATCATAATTCATTAAAATATTTAAGTAAAACAATATAAAAAGTTTTATGTAAATTGTTACATTGTTGTATTAACTTATTATTGAATCGAAGTAATGAACCAGAAAAAATTATTTAAATATTACCATCAAATTATTTATGATAATTATAGTAAAGATAATAAACGTTTTAAGTAAATTATTACAAAATCATAAAATAACACAACTTGCAAATACTGCGATAAATTATTTTAATAAAATAGTTAACAAATAATAATAATAATAATAATAATAATAAAAATAATAATAATCATAAATTTTAATAATTTGACAGATAAAAAATTAGTTCTGATACTAGATGCTAACTAAATATTAACAAAATATTTTAATGGGGATACATAACTTGAGTACTTAATGTAATGTTCAGATGGATGAATAAGGTTTTGTTAATCATATACGATTCACGGCTTTTTATGTAAAAATAATTGAAAATGAGTCAATTATCATCAAATTAATACTGTCCAATAAAGATATCATAGCTTGTTTTAAATATCTGATTTAATCGAATTTCCATTGATTTGTCGTAGATTTTGAATCTAAAAAACATGCATTCAAAGATGTACTCACTGTTCGATGAAGGGGTTACATATCATTGTGGTATTAAATAAATCGGGAACAAAATTACTTTAAAGGGTTGATAAATGTATCGATACAAAGTTGACATATATGCACATACAAGGTTGACACAACTGCATTCACGTGATATAACATTCACACATCTATCAATCAAAATCATGCATTTGGGTTGCAGATGAGTAATAAAATCAATCAAATAACAAAAATGAGCAAATCACATATAAAACACGATAATTATATATTGAGGTTATCAATTTTAATCAATGTGAGGTATTTATCACATATAAAATCTAACCTATTTCATACAATTTAACAGTCTTAATATGTTTGTTATGAAACATGGGTATATTTGGGGTACTTCATTGAAATATATCACTCACTGTTGAGAATTATTTTACGTTAGACATAAACCATCAAAACATTTATTTTAGAATTATTGGAAGTTGAACTTTGTTTTATAAAACTGTCGTAACTTTTATCAAATTCAATTGGTAAAACAGAAAATATATTTTTACTACATTACATATATACAAAATGATATTCTTCAATAATTATACCACAACTTTCACATTTACGAGTAGTGGTTTTGAAACAAGAAAAACAAATAATTATATGTCCACAAGGTAAATATATGATGAATGCTTTGTTAATCTGAGAAATTGATCATGTCAGAAAATCTTTTCTTGCATCGGACAGTTTTTCGAATTTTTATATTTCTATTTTATCGACATTATCATCAATAATTTCATCAGTGATTTTTTGAATCCAAACAAGTCTACAAAACATTCAACTAATTCATGTTTAAAGGATTTATTTCAATTTTGCTAGAAATATATCATCAAATTTTGATGCCAAAAGCCTATCAATTATTAAAAAGGTCTGACCCCCATATAACACCTAATTTAAATGGTTAGTTTATTCAATAAATATCAAACCAAACTTCTGTATCCTTTATCACCATTTATGAAAAATAAAATCTAAAGTAATTTATTAATGAATGTTTAATAAATGTTTAGTAAAATATAAAATTTGTTATTCAGTGATATTCACGATAAAATATCCATGGCAATGTTGATATTTGGTTAATGAAAAATATGGTCATACAATTTGATCATACAACATGGTCATACAATTTGATCATACAACATTATCATATTAGATTTATAAAGTAAAATAAATATTTTTAAAGTTATTTTAAAATACTGCAACGTAAAATAATCATAAAATACCACAACGTAATGACTGATAGAATATATATTCCAATAATTTAATTATAATTCATTGTTACATTATGAATAAAGAAAATAAACCACTGAAAACAAGGAGTTGATATCTTCAATGAAACTGGAAACTCGATAAGTATAAAATTTTAATTTTCATAAAGTTATATATTATTATTAGGAGACTCTATTGATAAAGTTATAAAACAGAGGATTGAAGAAACATTGTTAAAGGAACATCTGAAAGTGCAGAGAGAAGAGTATATGAAAATCTTTGAGAAATATATCACAGAAAAAGATGTTCTTATTAATAAATATCGAAAAATGTGTATAAAGTTAGAAAAACTCAGAAGAGAAAACGAAAATTTAAAAGAACTATTGAATAAAGAAGAAGACGAATGTTTTTAAAATAGAATTTATAATTTTTTGATTATTATAACTTTTATTTGTATTTATTTGTGTTTGTAAATAATTTATTAAAATTTATTGGATGAAAACTCATTCATGGAAAATCAAAATTTAGTTATGTTAGGAATACATTCAAAATCATATGAATTAATAATAATAATAATGATTATTTTTAAATTTTCGTAAAAGATGATCGTACTTTCGATATCATCAATCAAATGTACACTCGAAATTTTGTAGAAAATAAATGTTAATTATTTTTCAAATAAAAATGATGAATTAATACTCAAATATATATCTAAATATTTAAAATTAAAATTAAAAATAAAAAATAAAATTAAATAATCTACATAAAATATTTAATTTACCATTTCGTAAATGAATTCGAAAGTATCATAGGAAAATATATAAAATATTTGGATGAAAGTAACACAAAGAGTGTTTAATTGCACATTATAAATACACACATAAAAAAGAACCATAATGACATTAATAAATACTATAAAATACATAGTAAAACTAAGTAAAACAATATTATGTTCAATTCCCAAACAAAGACATTGCAATTTAGGTGCAACGAGCATACATTAATCTGATTGGACAAAGTCGCTTTAAAAACAATAATATAACAGTTTAACTGGAAAAATTTTTCTTTGGGTTATAAATTTCGTCTATAAAACCGGTTTAATAGATTTTTAAATGTTTTGGCGGAAAAATATTTGCAAAGGAAAATATTTGAGAATGACCCATACTTTTACATAATTTATATGTTTTCTTACCAAAATATCCAATAAATATATATAAAAATAAACATAATTTCTAAACATATATATATAGAAGTTGACTAAGCCTGTATGACTTCCAATTTGGTAACAAATACTCAATTATATAATTAATATTAGTAAAATTATTAAGAACTTACTAAATGGCTATGTATTAACGAATATACATATATGATTCGCTCAATGTTGTATGACCATGTTGTATGATCAAATTGTATGACCATATTTTCATTAACCAAATATCAACATTGCCATGGATATTTTATCGTGAATATCACTGAATAACAAAATTTTATATTTTACTAAACATTTATTAAACATTCATTAATAAATTACTTTAGATTTTATTTTCATAAATGGTGATAAAGGATACAGAAGTTTGGTTTGATATTTATTGAATAAACTAACCATTTAAATTAGGTGTTATATGGGGGTCAGACCTTTTTAATAATTGATAGGCTTTTGGCATCAAAATTTGATGATATATTTCTAGCAAAATTGAAATAAATCCTTTAAACATGAATTAGTTGAATGTTTTGTAGACTTGTTTGGATTCAACAAATTACTGATGAAATTATCGATCAAGATAATATTTTTAAAAGATAATGATACTACGGAATTTAATATACTCAATGTTTTCTAGTCATGTATGAATTTTAGATTTGGATAATATCACAACCTTATTCGCTTTTCATGGATAATATAGATAAAATAGAAACGCAAATAATCGAAAAACTGTCCAATGCAAGAAAACAGTTTCTGACATGTTCAATTTGTTATTTGATTGATTTTATTACTCATTTGCGACCTAAATGCAATAATAATGCATGACTTTGATGTGTGAATGTAGTTGTGAAAACTTTGTATGTGAATATGTATCTACTTTGTATCCAACTTCGATACCATTATCAACCCTTTAAATTAATTTTGTTCCTGATTTATTTAATACCACAATGATGTGTAACCTCTTCATCGAACAGTGAGTACATCTTTGAATGTATGTTTCTTGGTAATTAGATTCAAAATCTACGACAAATCAATGGAAATTCAAACAGATATTTAAAACAAACTATGATATTATTATTTAACAGTATTGATTTGATGATAATTGATTCATTTTAAAGTATTTTTCATAAAAAGCCGTGAATCGTATATGATTAAAAAAACCTTATTCACCCATCTGAACATTACATAAATTACTCAAGTTATGTATCCCCAATAAAATATTTTGTTAATATTTAGTTAACATCCAGTATCAAAACTATTTTTATCTGTCATATTATTAAAATTTATGATTATTATTATTATTATATTTATTAACTATTTTGTTGAAATAATTTATCCCAGTATTTGCAAGTTGTGTTGTTTTATGATTTTGTAATAATTTACTTAAAATGTTTATTATTTTACCATAATAAACATAAATAATTTATTATTTGATGGTAATATTTAAATAATTTTTTCTGGTTCATTACTTCGATTCAAAGTTACATAAAGCTTTTTTATATTGTTTTACTTAAATAATTTAAAGAATTATGATAAAATTTATTAATTTGTTATAAAAACATGTATTTGTTTTACAATTACTTGATTACAAAATATCTCTACATAGATCGTTAGAATTAGAACCAAAACCGGTATTATTCCATTATAAAAATACATAAATTTTGGTCTAATATTTTTTTGATCATTTGTTTCCATAATATTTTTTATTATGTTTTATTGCAATATTCATTCATTTAAAATGCAAAATCGATGCAATTTATTACTCAAACATCGAGATTATTTAAAGGTGTCATTCACACATTAAGGTTATATAGTGGTGTGGTCGAGCCGGAACGCTCCGGAACGTCGTTCCAGTACTTCCTTTTTGGACAGGAACGCGTTCCAAACCTAAAGATGATTTCTGATAACGAGAATTGGCTGACGTATTGATTTCATGTATTGTTAAAAATATTTATGCAATGTTGTTTGAGTATCTAATATGCGTATTTTATAATTTGTTAATTAATTTTTATTAAACGTTCCTATTATTGTAATAAACACACACATATATATACATATACACAAAATGGGTTTCGTAATGATTTTTGTTTCCTTTCCTTTTTAGTCTATATACAGGGCCGATCCTGGCGAAGGGCGAAAATTGGAAGAAATCTCCCCCATCGTCAAATTTGGGAGATGCGACCTAAAAAAAAACGTCGCCGCCAAAATTATCATGAAAAATCTCCCCCCGTCGTTAAATTTGGGACATGAGACCGTACAGAGCGGCCGCATACCCAGGATTGGCCCTGTATATATAATTATATATATGCGTTCCGGTAAAAAAAAATTAGCACAACACCACTGAGGTTATGTACATCATAGATAATTTTTCAGCTTTCTGAGTATCTTCAGTTTTCACATGTTTTATTTCAACATATTAGAAATTTATAGAATCTTTATAGCAAAATTATACATTGTCATTGCATTGGTTACATACACTGTATAAATACGATAAGAACTTAAATCATTATTTCGACATGCAAACCGAATTTATTATAGTGAAGAATTGTAGCTATACTTTACATTTTCTCAGATTTTCTATCACATAAAAATTTTCAATGCCAATCAAATTAATCAATACCCAATTTTCATGCTTACTCGCAATAATATCTTATACAGATTGTAATTTCGTAAACGAAATTCTAAATACAATTAATATCAAGTTAAGAAGCAATAACCACATATATCTTGGCTACGAAAATGCAAAGTTTTATATTGCTAATAGAGAAGTAAATTTTATTAACGACTTTCATTGATATACAAACATCATTATCCAAGGATACAAGATCGACCCCAATTAGGAAAATCAATTATGCTAGAATGTCATTTTAATAAATCTTTTAATAAAATGTCTGATTTTTTATTGTACAGATTAGTTTTCGTCTGCTTTTTTATTGATTTAAGGGCAAATTAGTTTTCATTTGATTTATAATGTGTTGACCCATTCTTTATTTGCATTGTAACCACCTGATACACATCTGTTACTAATTTACACATAGTACATTAATTTACTCACTCGAACCACAATTAGATATTTACACATATAATATACTTTAAGTTAAAATTAGCTTATAAAATATATTTAAGTCAAAACTTTATAAATTAACTTAATATTATCATTTATTTGTTAAAGTTATCGACTTTTGATAATTAAATAGTAAATATTTTAATATTCTTAAGTTATAAATTTTAGATCTTTAAAGGTTGATGATAGAAATGATGACAAAATAGTTGATAATAAAATAATAATAGACGAAAATAATGTTAATGAAATGGTAATAATAATAATGAAAAGATAAGGTATAATAATAATAATAATAATAATAATAATAATAATAGTATTAATCACTTTGTCTGGTTCTAATCAAAGAATATAGGATACATAAAGTGATATCCAGTACATTTCCCAATAGTATACTAGTTTCGAGCAAATGGCTCTCATCAGTATTAGGCGGGATGCGCTCAGATTTCTCTGAACACCAGGTAAGTGTAAAAACAATGTCAAGTTAACACTGTTATACACTTACCCTTATGCACTGGACATCAAATAAGTTTGTAAAATTTTGATTGAAGGCAAGAATAAAGACGAATCTTTATATTGAAACCTCCTTTCACTTGAAATCATGGTAGAAACAATCTTACTTCTATGAACTACAAGTTCAACACAGAAACTGGTAACAAGCTATCAGACTACCAAACAACTTGAAAAACTTAATTTTATAAATCACTTTGTCTGATTCTAATTAAAGAATATACGATAAATTAAGTGATATCCAGTACATTTCCCAATAGTATACTAGTTTCGAGCTAATGGATCTCATCAGTACTATGCGGGAGGCATTCAGATTTCTCTGAGCGCTAGGTAAGTGTAAAAACAATGTCAAGTTAATACTGTTATACAATTATCCAGGTTTTATTGGCTTAATACGGAACTTGGTACAGTAAACAGCAAATAAATGGCTCGGGATCGAACGCCACTTCTAAACTTCTCATTCCCAATCGTCCGTTTTTTGTCGGCCATCAGCTGCAGATTTCATGAAGTCAGACAGTTTTTTGTGGAATGTTGTCATTCATGTGACGTTCCTCTAATGCAGTGGTCACCAACCACCGGGCCGCCGAAGGAATATTAAATTATTTTCATTTTATTTAAAGTGGTGTATTCCAGAAGCTTGGTTTTACCAACTTCTCCTAAGAGTGGGCATAATCCATACGGATAAGCAGAAACCTGGTGATTTCAGCTGTTTGTTATGATTCTGCTATTAGTTGATTATTCTGTGTTCCTTGTGGAGATCATCAATAGTCATCACAACGCTCTATCCAATCAGACAGCACTCCTACCAATCCCCCTTCTGGTTCGTGCCAGTTTCAGGCCTACATGAGCATCATTCACGGACATACCTCTGATTGGTTATGTCCGCTGATGGGATTAGTGGGCATTAAATGCTTCTAACCTCACATTAAAGTATATTTATTTAATGTACCTGTTGAGCATCATTGTGCGATGCTTCACGGATATATCTTTTATTGTATAAGTCCGTTGATGAGATGATATCGGTCAGCCATCATCCCATTTCCCTCTACATAGTGGATAATAAGCATTTTCGTGCCATTATTTCACTTGGAGCTTAGGATCTCTATCAACAATTACATGTTGTTGGTAGAGAGTCATAAATCAGGAAGTATTCGATACCTCTGATGACATGTTGTAAATTTTCGCAAACGTGTCTCTGGTTTAATAATGTTGGGCCAGAACACAAACGACCTTGAAAATTGTTTAAATGAATCGGTAATACACACGCCAATACAACATGCAGATTTAAAATCGGACCCATAAAACATCAACTAACCCTGCTAAAATATGAGAAAGAAAACAATTAAATATAAAATTATAAAACACAAAAATAAATTAAAATAACACGAAAACCTAACAATTTGACCGAAATTTGACAATTTACCAAAAAATGTGAGAAAATCCATGAAAATGGAATAAAAATCAAATAATTTGAATTGGAAACAATTGAATTAAAAAATTCAAAAGAAAAAATTGTCAAATTAAATTACAAAATAATAAAATTAAGATTAAAACATACTAGAAAATCACAAGGTCAAATTTTGTTTTACTAAATCAAAATTAACACGCAAAGTTAGGGTCGTACAATAGGTATATATACCGATTCATTTTCACATTATTTTAATCGTTTTTTAATCGTTTTAACCAGTATGGAAAAACTTGAATAGTTTTAATCAGTTTTAATCTGTGGCAGCCAGAAACTTCAATGTGAGTGAGAGAATGTTCGAAAACTCTCAACACGTCGCGTCCTTGCAACCTCGAATGAGCTCTGCTTGGGCGTCGGCGTAGGGAGAGAGTTATGATGTACTATGAACGAAAATTTATATTATGCTATGAACGAAAGTCATGATGTATTATGCAGCAATAAAAATATTTAAATGAAATGAATTTTTGAGTCGAAATTTTTCCGGCCCACAGCCGAACCATCATGCAAGTTAACAACTTATCACAGCCTATCAAACTGTGTAAGTGCGTGTATAATCGCCAATAGTTCGTGCCTGTGAAGGCTACGGCGTGAGAGCACAGTAGCTGGAACGTAAAATTATCATTCCTTATAAAGGAAAAGGGTGAGGGGAAATGGTCTTTTGGCTGTTTCGCTGTCTCCCAATTCCCATAAACTCGACCTAAATTATATTCATATACGGCTAAAATTTAAAACACCGAGTAGTCCAGTGGGCACTCATTAATTTGTAATATAAACACAACGCGCCTAAGATCAATTAAAAGGCAAGGTAACGGGGAATTAGAAAATAAAATCGTTGCTATGGCCTTCTAATATTATGTCTTAAATAAACTTAATTTAAATCAATCCGTGAAAGAAATGTAACTAGCGTAAAATCCTCAGAAAAAATTTAATTTCGAATTAAACCCACGAATAATGACGTTAAATGAAACCAAAAAATTTGAACCGTAATAATTCCTACTAATAGTTATAAACCTAAAGGTCCTCGATAAATGTAGAATAAATCAAAGTTTTGAATTCTATCCAAAATAACAACTTACAATAGTACTCTTCCACAGTCAAATAGCAGTTCCATAAGTAGATGCCGAAATGTTAACCCACTAGGTGAAACCCAGTCAGCACCCCTAAAACTTAATAAGCACATAAATCTTACAACGCGATTTTGAAAATTTATAGTGATAAAAACTCGAACTTATGCGAAGAGCAACACGATAATCCCAAATACTATCAATACCTAATGGGATAAATAAAAATAATATTGCGAGATACCAACAATGAGTAAATGAAGGCTAGTGAGACATAAAAGTTACCAAACAACTCGCCAACAATTATAATGACATATGACCAAAACAAATAACCTACTCCGTCAATTTGTTCCAACAAATTGTTCCATTTTCCGAAAAATAACAATGAACAGCAGGTTCCAAGAATTTATTTAATAAACATTTATCAACAGAAGTAAAATAAACTAGCACCGATAATTGAGATGCTGCCATGGATAATCATCCACCGGGTCCTTGCGCATCGGTGGATCGGAAACCTGAAAGACCAAAAATAAATAGTTCATCGGAATTAAATTAACGACGAGCACCTACCTTTGAAATGCCCCAACGGGAACAACCCGACTGACAAATGACGAGCAAACCAGTGATAGCTGAATGAGATTGGAATGATAAGACGAATGCAATCGATAGAATAAATGTCTACTTTATACATATCCACCTCGACATTTATACACAAGTAGATCGATATTTATAGATCAAAATATTAGAGAAATCATCCCGTGTAACCCAAAATTAAAATGAATTCATAGGTAATCTGCGACAGTCGCATGCATATCCTGAAGAATCGTAATGTCAAACACGCACACCTACTCGAGAAAATTATTCTCTAACTAGCGATAGTCGGCGTGACCGTTTAATAATACAACTAATCGATCATGGCAATAACCCACTAGCCAGTATAAAAGCCGCTGACAAATCGAGACTGACCGTTATTTTCGGAAAATTAAAATGCATTATCGGTCTAATCAAGTAGACGAGCACGCTTCTGCTAGGATTCCGGAGGAAGACATAATTGTGGATCCAAGATCCCACTCTGCAAGTAATAAACTTTACCTTTTTAATTCGTCTTATTAATCCATACAAGCCTTAGACGGAAACACGGAAACACCCGATCCCAACGTCAAACTCCCGAGCTAGAACACAGATAGTAGTAATTATTAAAAATAAAATTTTACATCGCTAGAAAATGCGTTTTCTCTTATTTTTTTCTTTCGTGAAGACGTACCAAATCTTAAGAGGGAAAAGTTATGAGGATATGCATTCGGGCCTGAAATAGTTCGGCAGAGAATAACTGATATTGAATAAATTTCCGATTACCCTAGGTGACAATCATAAAATTGCATAAGGATTTCCGACCTTGCTTTGACCTGACCGCGATGGAGAGATGATCCGAGTGTTGGAACCGTTTAAAGGATTGACAGAAGGTGATAATTAGTTTGATGTCGAGACCTAAACCTACGGAATGACGAAACCTCCATTTTGCCATTAATGTATTCTCATGCCGGGAGGTTCAACTTCAGGTTATCGTTAAATTAACATTTAAAAAATATTAAAGTAAATCGAATCATTTCGTTAATACTACCCATTAGACCGTAAACTTTTGGTAATAAGTCATATATCATTGATAGGTTACTATTAAATGTTTTAGATCTCGTTTATTTAGATAATTCGCCATAGGAGTCAAATAAAGTACATAGCATTGACATGTTAGTATTAGCTATTATAATTCTCATTCACTCAGATAATTTAAAATAAGATTGTTATTCGAGTTACTCAACGTATTATTCGAGTAAGAAATTCATCCTAATATTACGAATGATTAGCACAATGAATAATTCGATATTCTTAATATCATCAATTTAATTAAATAGCAAATAAAATTATAAGACTTTTTTGGTAAACGAAATAAGCTACTTTTGGCAGAAAAGAATCTTTAGGAAAGTTCGGCATTATTCTCAATGAAATTAATAAAAATGGTACTCTCATATATCCATTGTCTAAAAGAAAAATTTCAAAACATTAATACGTTAATAATTTCGTAGTTAAAGATAACTAGATTAAAGCAACGGACTCCAAATCGGTATGTCACGACATTAGTAATTAAATATTTCAGAATCGAAAAAATCCGTATCTTGCGCAGTTCATTTAATGGATTTCTTTAACTCTAAGTAATTACAGTTTGATTTAATTTACTTTTCTTTTACCATTTTGAAAACCTAATTTGTAGAAAATGTTAATCTGGGAAAAATATTTTTTTTGGGTAGAATTTTCCTACAGTATCAAATTTCGTTGTTAAATGGAGATAAAAGGTTCAATAAATTGAAAGATTGATTTTCGGAAAGAATAATAACGTCAAACTGGTTGCATTGATAATAGCGCTAATGAACTAGGATCCCTTCTTCATTGTGGCTGGGTCGGGAAGGTCGACGTTCCCCTTACAGAACGTTTACATTGACCCTCGTAGTAGAAAACCAAGATACGACCAAGAGACGACATCACGCCACATAAGTCCGACTGTGTACTGAGTTTTTTTTGAAGAAGGTCAAATAAATAACCTAGAAAAATAACCAATGAAGCGCATAACACCATTTAATGACACGCGTTTGAGTAGATATCCGAAAAATAGATGACCAAGCACATTGAATGAATATATTGAAATTGTTTTTGTTTAGACGATTCGTGGATCTATGAATCCCGGATCACCGTAGGTTTTCCCCGCGCATGCGGCAAACCGCTACCGTCAAGCCATGTGGGATGCGGGATTCACCGTATCCCAGGTCAAGGAATTCAGATTTGGTACCCTGCAACAAACGGAGGATGTCGAGCTCCGTTTGTTGCCATAAAACGGGAACCAGGCCGTAATCCGGCCAGAGAAATCCGCAGTCAGGCTGAGTTTCTCCTCGCTCGTCTTGACGAACATCAGCGGCAGACTAATATTCAAGTGGATCGAGCCAGGCGCTATCTCGCTAACGTAAATGACGACATCGCAGCGGGTAGGATCGCCAGTACGGACGGATACTCTCCTCCGTACAACAAATCATTCAACCTCGACGACGAGAGGTTAAACACCAAATCTATGGCCATCAATGTAGTTGTTCCACGGAGGATTCTTCCCCGTAATATGAGGAGGGATAAAGAGCCAGCCGAAGGACACTGCGAGCATCCTTACACTCGGACGGCCCCGAAACGGAGTACCTATGAGCATCGCCGGGAAACTCATTATGATTAATTGTTGACAATAGAACATTTCAGATGATTATGAGTGCCCTAGTTAATTAAACTTTTAAATAAAACATCTTAGTTGACTTTGGATACTTGTTTAATTAAAATTATTAACGATGACGCATATAAGACTCTATAATTAATGATTATAATTAAATAAGCTGAGGTGAAATAACCCGATCTATTCAACACTCTTTTGTAGATATGGAGCCAATTAAAATCCTGCAACAAGAGTTGGACCACGCGCGCAAAATCAACAAAAGTTTTATGAGCAAATCTTGCAGCTTTCAAAGGAGGTGCAACAAATTAAAGCTACTTGGGTAGAGCCGAAAAAGGTAAAAACGCTCTACCAGAAGATAACAGCGGCACAAAAGGGCTGGTCGGAGGAGAAACAACTCAACCAGAACCTGAGGACACAAATAAGGGGTCTGGAAGTGGCAGTGTCAGACTCTCAAGAAGGTGCAGCGGTGACGTACCCCCTATTCTTCGCCCCTGCTCAACTAGCATATAGAATACGATAACGGCTCCGAAGACTACCCCAAAGCTCAGCATCCATCGACCGGGTAGAAGGGAACGAGCCAAGCGTCGAGTTTCTCGACCCCTAGGCTAATGTATAATTGTTATCCTCGTATATGTTTTTTCGTTTGATTGTTTTTCTATTGTTTCGGTGGTCGCTTGAAACAGCATAACGTTAGTACACTTGAGAATAAATAACGAAAGTCCGGTAGTTAATTTATAGATTGAGTAAGACCAAACAGATAAGGATTGTACCAGAGTGAATAAAGCACACGCAGGCTTTCTAACGGTAGTGTGTTGAACCCAGCTTGAGGTCGGGCCAGAGTAGTTCCTCTGTGGCGCTCACCTTTGGCGACCTCAAAAACCCATGGTTACATTGACAACGTTGCCTTGCAACGGGTAACCACTGGGTACAGTAAACATTTTACATCTGGGGTCAAGGTTGTCAAAACCATAAACCCCACAATAATAAGCACTCAGTGTTATTAATAACCCAATCTTATTTTGCGGTACTAATATTTATGAATCAATGTACTTGGAAGTATGCCATACCCCAAGTATCATTTAGTTATTTTATTTCATCTACTGAGATGCACTAGTAAGCATATTATGCCACTAGAAACATGTATATACATTTAAGTGTTATTACTGGTAGTGAGATATGAACTTATTTTATTTAAATGAGATTACATATGGTGGTTATTTACAAGGAGAAGTTATTATATTATTAATACTATCATATTATAAATATTATTATTATTATTATTATTATTATTATAATTACTATTATTATCTGGATTATGCTAATTTTTATCTTTGTAACAGAAGAAATTCTTTAACTATTTTAAATTTATTTATTTGTTTATCAAATACTTCAAGATTATGAATTAAAATGGCAGTCATAAAATTGAAAATAAAAGCGCTTTCTTAATGATTAGTTAAGTTTCGATCATTCAAGTTTTTACACTTGAAATTGAAACAATATTAACTAGCGATCCTACAAGAGGCTAGTAAAATACGGGAATCTAGCTGTTTATACACACCAAAGTAATTTGTTGCCTATGCGATCGTAGCAAAATTATTCAAAACATATCGACTAATCAATAATGAATACCAAACCTAGAAAGTGTCATGTAGAAAAACAACACTTATATAATTACCATGATAATGTTTTAAATAACTTCAATAATAAACCAAAAAATTTGCTGGTCTCTTTGACTAACTAGCAATGTTTAACAACAAGCATGAAAATCAGTTTAAACAATGACAAAGCAAGTGGAATAAGAAATTTCTATAATGGATATCTAACCATAAAATAATAAACAAAAACACAATTATGCAGAAGATTTTATAGTGAAGTGAATCAGTCACCAACACATCGACACAGTATCGATATGTTTGGATGCTGTTTGAATGCAGTTTGGATTTAGGTGAGGGTGGTTAGTTGATGCTGACTGCTCAGCGTATCTGATTATATTCGGGTCTCTTTCGATTTTCCAGTAGCCAGTAGTGTTATAGTACTGTGCATAAATCCCGATAAACCGATATCCATATAAAATGTATGTTTCTGGTCATGGGTAAGTTAATAAATCTGGAGTCTATAGACTAGTGGTGGGCTACTGAGTTTCATTGTTTGTTTGAATTAGCCTGTGGTTGCCCCAGTAACGCCATACAAAATTTTACCTCAACTACCACTCGGCACCCGTTGCTAGGCAACGTTGAAAATGTGTTCAAGTGGGTGGATTGTCCGCAAAAATTGAGCACTATTACTAATACTGTAATTGCCCGGACAACCCGCGGGTTCAACGAGCTGTCGTTAGAAGACCTATGCTCGCTTTATTCTGTCCCTTGTGTGGAAATTCGGAATTCATGCTGACCAGTAGGAGAAAGACACTATTTTTCCGACGACATAATGAGAGTATTCAGGACTTTCCGATGATCATTCCATTTTTAATTATATCGAGAATATACTAATTTTGATTTAATCACAATTATAATTTTAAAGAAAAATGTAATCTGTCAAGTCAATTATTCAAGATTGTTTTGTCCAATAACCGTTCAGCTTTGCGGCGGGCACGTTCTTTGCGTCCCGGTCGACGACTGCTGGATGGGACGGTTGGAGAATCTTTGGCCGGTGTAGGATCGTGGGTCTGAGTCTGGTAGGGTAACTGGGATGGGGCGAAAATGAGCGGGTAAGTTACCGCTTGCCCCTCCCGACTTGCTGCCAGGGCGACTTCCAGCCCTCGGATTTGAGTCCGGAGACTCTGGTTTAACTGACGCTCTTCTGCCCAGCCCCTTTGAGCCGCTGTTAGGCGTTGGTAGATGGATTTTAGTCTGGCTGGGTCTACCCAGGTAGATTTTACTTGCTGTACTTCCTTGGTGAGCTGGATGATTTGTCCATGGAGTGATTGGTTGTTCTGCTGTGCTCGGGATAGTTCCTGTTGCAATAATCGAGTAGGATCCATAGCACTGTTAGGGGAATTGGCTCGCCACCCACTCTTCAGGTGTGAAGCCGGAAATTGCCATCGTCGGCCTTTTAGTATTGCGGGTCTGGGCCGCGTTGTTTGGTGAGGTCTGTTGGGGGTGCCAGTAAGAGTTGGCGATCCGACCCGCCACCAAATCTTCTTCTACATTTGCCAAATGCTGGCGAGCTCGGGCCACCTGCGAATTCAGGTCTCGTTGTTGCGACACCAGGTTTTCTAATTGCTGCCGGGCCTGCTGATATATTTCTCCCGACGGGCTCCATTGAGTAGACGTACCCACTCCCAGATTGTCCCGGTCGAGGAATTTCGACAGCGGAAAATCCGGACATCGTTCTTGGCGGTATTGGGCCCAAGCCCATCTCCAGCGATCTGCGAGGGAAATTGTGGAATTGATAGCACTATTTACAGTGACCAATTTTCTCGGTCCTTCTCCCTCCAAGAACATTCCTGGTTTTATGGTTGTCTCCTCCGAATGTGATGTAAATTCCATTATGAAAATTTTCCTGATCAGATTTATTGAATCGTTTCAGCCAATTCTCCGGATGCTGAAATTATTAGGTTATTAGTGGTAAACCAATTCTGATTATTTATATCATTGACCCTATTCACAGTTAGAATACACATCCTGTCGAATTTGTCGGTTTCCGATCATTGCGGGTGAAATGATCAATGGTCGATTATTAATTTTCGGCGATTGTCGACAATTCGACATCCCGTGGTTTGGTACGTTTTCTGCTTTATGTATCAATTTTTAATGTTATTAATTCTCTTTAGATATTGTTAAGTATCTCTGTTTGGTTTGCCGAGGGTGATTCTACAACGGGTTCTGCAAATGGTTGGTATTCTAATTTATGATTTTTAATTTCGCACAAATTTAACGTCGTCATAGGAATTCGGGAGTTACTCCTTATCAACTATTGGAATAGTCATTTTAATGGGCTAAATTTGATTACTTCTTGATGGTGTTATTTACTCTTTAGCGGACGATGGAACAATCATTTTTATTGGAATAAATTTTATTACTTTTCGATGACGTTCAATTGCTTTATTCAATTCTCATTATCTTAGAAAATGGTTCAGGGAAAATGTATTTTCTCGTACTTTGATTTGGATTTAGATTATGGTGCTGAAATTATGGGGTGCAATCATTGGATTTTTCCTTCAATTACTTAAGTAAATTATGGTTTCTCTTTTCTTAAATTCATATTAATTATTAATTAAAATTAAATCACTGAAATTACCTGCGGCCACGCGTCGTCTTGATTTAATATTTTACGTTATTAGGGGTTTTTAATACTGATCGCAAGTCTCCAACCTTAGGGTTCCATCGATTTAATTCGTTTACCAATTTAGTTTATTAACGATTCTATTTTTTACTCTATAACAACGATTTCGGATTAATTCAGTTTTAATCGATGAATTTGTATTAATTTAATTTTAAGCAACGAATTTATTTTATTTTATCTTTAAGCAACGAATTAATTTATCTTTAATCAACGAATTTACATTATTTTATCTTTAATCAACAAATTAATTTATTTTTAATCAACGAATTCATATTATTTTGTCTTTAATCCACAAATTAATTTACCTTTAATCAACGAATTTATATTATTTTATCTTTAATTCACAAATTAATTTATTCCCCGTACCCTTGCCCTTTAATAAGCCTTAGGCGCATATTGTGTTTATATTGTATTTAATGAGTGCCCACTGGACTACTCGATGTGATGAATTTGAGCCGTGTGTAAAATAATTTAGGTCGATTTTACAGAAATGAGAAACGAGGAAGCAGCCAAATGACTTCTTCCTTATTTCCCTTTTCTTCTATATGGAACAATATTGACGTTACGACCTCTGCGTTCCGCACGCTGGGTCTTCACGGATACATATCATTGGCGATTTTCCACGCGCTTACACGAATCTGTACTGTATATATTTTACTGACTTGCAATAGGTTGGCTGTGGGCCGGAAAAATTTCGACAAAATGATTTTATTAAATATATAAGACAATTTTAAATATTATAAATATTTATTAACATATTAAAGAACCAAAATACAAAATTACTTGACCAACGATAATTCACAAAGGCATAAAAATGCATCTCTCCCCACGCCGACCTCCAAGCAGAGCTCTACCGAGGTTGCGAGGATGTGACGTGGAGAGAGAGCTCCAAAATAAACTATTTCTCACCTAAAATTAATTCACAACGAAAGTTTTTAAAACAGTTTCGAATAATTTTTCAGTTTGAAAAATGGTGTGTTTTAATGTAAAAATGAATCGGTATTTATACCTATTTTCTGTCCCTAACCTTGCGTGTTAAATTTGATGTAGTAAAACAAAATTCAACCTTGTTATTTTCTAGTGTATTCTAATCTTTAATTTTATTATTTTTCAATTTATTTTAATAACTTTTCATTTAGAATTTTTATTGAATTATTTCTAATTCAAATTTTTTGATTTAAGTTTCATTTTCATGAACTTTTATTAATTTATTAATTCTCGGTCGAATTTGTTGGGTTTTCGTGTTATATTTGTATTTGTATCGTGCGGATCTTGTTGCATTTTGTTATTATTTTAATTTATTTTTATGTTTATTATTTTATATTTAATTCTCTTTTTCCTCATATTTGGTAGGGTTTAATTGGTGTTTCAATAGGTTTAATTTTTGAATTTGCATGTTATGTTTGCATGTATGTTACCGATCCATTTAAACATTTTCCAAGGCCATATGTGTTCTGGCCCAACACTAGGTTAAGAAGGTTTAGCAATATTTCATTCACACAAGAAGATTGATTGTACATAACAAAAAGTTGGGTCTAAGAGAGTGACGAACCTTCAATCTTGATAGATATCATATTAAAACGATGCAAAAAAAAGTTACACAATACAAAATTAAAAAGTATCAAACCCCATTTTAGCACCCGCATGGTCTGGCACCCGGGGATATTTGCCCCCACCCCCTGCTCCCTACATACGCTTCTGGATCCAGATCGCATTCAAGGAGAGAGACTAGAAGGCAGTCAAATTGGTTACAAGTCGCAAAAAAGCCAAACCAGGAAGGAGAAAAATTATTGTTAAAAAAAATCAACTTTGCTTTAATCTGCTTAAATGAAATATTATTTGAAAAATATTGCTGTTATCAAAATAAATTTCGAGTTCTCTAATAGAAAAATTTGATTAATTAACTGCTAACAAAATTAGTTATTTGTTTTACTATATTTGTATAAATAAAATCTTTTAAAAAGGTTTGTATGAATTTTTCTTAAAATAATTAATTTTATTATTTCAGTTTTCTAAGTAAAATACTTTTAAATAACTAAAATAATAAATTCGGTTAAGTATTTTAAATTTGGATGAAGGTTTAATATTTTTAGTTTCATTTTTTATTTAGAAATTAGTTTTAAATCAAATGGGAGTTCAAGGGCTGTGGAATATTTTACACAGTACTGGCAGAGATATTGATTTATCCAGCCTTGAAGGGAAAGTTCTTGCAATTGGTAAAACGCTTGTGTTGCGACATTCTCTATTGTTGAATTTTAGATATGAGTATTTGGTTAAATCAAGCTCTGAGATCTGGAATAGATTCACCAAATGTCCACTTGGAAGTTTTATTTCGTAGAATTTGTAAACTTCTTTTTTATAAAATAAAACCAGTGTTCGTTTTTGATGGTCCTTCTCCATCCCTGAAAAAGGAAACAATTGTAAAATGTATACATTATTTTACTTTATTAATCATCAAAAAAAGATAAACCGACGCAAATTACGTCAGCTGAAACAAGAGAAATCCGAAAAAATCAAATCAAACATCATTGATCTATTGATGAAAAAGAAACTCGTTGAAAAACGAAAAACCGTTAGTCACAATAAATCGGAAGCAGATGACTTGTTTCAATTACCCGAGAATGAGTATAAATAAGTTGATTTATTGTCAAATTTATTTTTATCAATAGATACTACGATACAATATCAATGAATCAATTCGAGACTGAGTTCGGAATCTCCGACACCGCGCTTGATTACTTGGTATGTGATAATTTCGACATATTTAATGAATATTTATCCGAATAAAATTAAAAATAAATGAAACTAAAGTAAAAAATACTAATAATAGATCATTGCCAACAAAATTAAACAAGTCTTTCATTTTCTGCTTATACTCTCATTGAGCTTTAAAAATTTTATATATTTATAAATATACACCAAATTGTCGAAATCCAAAATTTAGCAGAAAATTTAAAAGATTAGATTTATTTAGATTTTAATATTTATTTAAAAATTTGTTTAGATCTATATTTTTAAAACATTTATATGAAGAAATAATTCAATAAGATTTTCATTATTAATATTTATTATTATTATTATTATTATTATTATTATTATTATTATTATTATTATTATTATTATTATTATTATTATTATTATTATTTATTATTATTATTATTTTTATTATTATTATTATTATTATTTATTATTATTGTTATTATTATTATTATTTTATTATTATTATTTATTATTATTTTTTTATTATTATTATTATTATTATTATTATTATTATTTTTTATTCTTATTTATTATTTTTAAATATTTATTACTATTATTAGTTATTATTTTTTTATTTTTTTTTATTATAAATATTATTATTATTATTATTATTATTTATTATTATTATTATTATTATTATTTTTATTATTATTATTATTATTTATTATTATTATTATATTATTATTATTATTATTATTTTTATTATTATTATTATTATTTATTATTATTATTATTATTATTATTTTTTTATTATTATTATTATTATTATTATTAATTATTAATATTATATTTTATTATTATTATTTATTATTATTATCATTATTATTAGTTATTATTTTTTTATTTTTTTAATTATAAATATTATTATTAATATTATATTTTATTATTTATTATTATTATTATTTTTTGTTATTTATTATTATTATTATTATTATTATTATTAATATTATTATTACTATCATTTACTATCATTTACTTATCATTATTATCATTTTTATTATTTTTGAATATTATTAATCCTGTGATCATTAAAAAAATAAATATTTACATAATAGAATAAAATAAATAGCATTATAAACAAAAACACCTTTATTAAATAAAACAATTCATTGATGTAAGGATTACATTAAAATAATCAGTTTAGGAATAATAAAATAGATTATTTTTTTTTTGAAATATGATTTCATAAAAGTTTCATTGCCTAAACAGTTTCGAATTTTTCTACCATATATTCCAGCCGAAGAAAATTATCGCTTAGACTCGACAATTGTCGGTTTTACAGTCATTACAAATTGATGAACTTTTTCTAAATAATCACCACGTCTACCCCCATTTTCAAATAGTGGCATTTCGTTTTATATTTGTCCTTCTTTAAAAACACGATTGAGTTCATCTTGAATACTCATAGGATTACTTAAGGCGGACTAATGTTCCATTTCAGGTTCCTTAGTTAATAAATCCAGTGCACCAGAAGCAAGTGATGCTCATACCATTGTAAGATTTAAAGCATTTAGCCTTTTCAACAACTCTACCAATAGTTTTAGACATTTAAATGAAGAAGACGCTGTAATTATTTCTCCATCAATTTGAACGTTGCTTTGACCATTGCGAAGGTAATACAGAAGTCCACTTAAATTATTCCGGCGTTCATGCACACCAGCCATTAGAGCTGCATGCTATTTCTTGCTTATGCTATTGTCGGCGTCTTTTAAGCATAAAATTAATGGCAATTTCGGCATCCAGATGATTTGTTCGTTTTTAAAGCGTGCAGGATAATTATTAATTAATTAAACTAAAATTAAAACAATGCCATTTTAATTGATGCAAATTTTTTTTTCATATCTTTGGTACACACTGTGCACCTTTACCATCACATGTGCTAACTAATATCAATCAATTCATTAAATAGACAGTTATCAAGAACTTGAGAACGGAGATGACGGACAGTCATTCCAACGTATGTGGCATTGCACTCATGACATAAATATTCATAACCAAGAATTGAATACCATCTATGTAAAACTTGAAGTCTACCAATAAACACAATGGCGATCCTATAATGTAAAATACAAACCCAAAAACAAACCTCACTATTTATATCAAACAAAACTAATTCTATCATTGATAGTTTTTCATTCATTGAATTTCTACAATTCAAAAATCATTCTCTTTGAATACTGGAACAAATGAAATGTAAAATTAAAACCTTTTGTTTATAAAAGGTATGTGGATGATATTTTTCTTATATTTGAAAACCAGAAACATGTAGAACCGTTTTTGCATTTTATGAACAGTTTACATAAAAACATTGTATTCACATGTGAAACGGAGAGAAAGTCATCAATTGCGTTTTTGGATTTGTTAATTCAACGCAAAGATAAACAGTATGAGACAGAGATTTATAGAAAACCAACTGATACTGGTCTTTATACTTCTCCAGAAAGCTTTTGTGAATTTAAGTATAAGAGAAATATGGTGAAAGGATTGATTTATCGTTCATGGGCTTTATCTTCTACTTTTGCTAATTCGGTAAAAAGTGTTGATAAATTGGTTGAGTTGTTGATAAAGAATGTATATTCTAAATCATTTTTATTGTTGATGATAAAAGAAACTGTTGACAAAATTGATTAAAAATCCTAAGGATCCATGTTGTGGAAAGTCTGAATGTAATTTGTCGGATGGGTGTGAATTGAATGTTGATCTGGGTGATTGTAAAAATGGATATAAAAAAATTGAGCCTAAATATGTGTTAGTATTGCCGTACTCTGAAGGCTTTACAAATTATAAGAGGAAGTTGGGTAAACTGATAGGAAATTTAGAGTATAAGATCGTCTCTAATTCGTGTAAGGTACGCAATATGTTTATTAATAAATCAAAAACTCCGGTTGGATTGTGTTCTGATCTCGTTTATCAATTTCCATGTAATGGGTGTAATGCCACATACATTGGAGAGACTTCCCGTCATATCTGTACTCGAGTTTTAGAGCATTGTCGATTGAAGGGTTTGACCAATATTAGTGAACACAATAGAGGCTGTAAAAGTGATATAGGAATGTCTGATTTTAGAATTTTGTTGAGAAGTTTTAATAGTTATTGGGAACGAGTGATATGTGAAGCATTGCTGATAAGGTCATTGGATCCAAAGATTAATGTGCAGAGTGCTGTGACTACGAATGTTTTGAATGTTTTTAAATAGTTTACGTATGTTAAATCATGTTTGTTTTTTTAATATTATTAAAATAATTGAAAATTTTAAATTACATTAATTTTTAAAAAATTAGAATATAAGTAAAAAAATTTTTAAATTTTAAATTAATTTAAAATATATTTTTAAAAATATTTATTTATTAAAAAATTAAATTAATAAAAAATAATTTGTTTAAATTAAATGTTAATTCATAATATTTTTAGTTGGTTTTGAGTACCTGAAGATGATAGCTGTGCTATCGAAATATATCGTACGAAAGGTTTTTTATTGGCGTTATCTTTTAATAAAATGATTTTGTTTAAAAAATTTGAAAATATTTTATTGAAAGTTTATTAAAATTTTGTTAAATTTAAATTTTATAAAGTTTATTAAATTTTTAACAGAATTTGATATTTAATTTTTAAAAATTTAAATGAAGAAATTTGTTTGAAAAAAGCATTTTTTATTAATTTAGTTTAGAGATATCTACCTCACAATGACAGTGAGGCTTTCGAAATATATTGTAGCTGAATATATATTTTGGATTTGTGTTTTCTTTTATTATTATTATTACTATTTATTAATATTTACTATTATTATTATTAATTATTATTATTATTATTATTATTATTATTATTATTATTATATTATATATTATTATTGTTATTGTTATTATTATGATTATTATATTATTTTATCATTATTATTATTATTATTATTATTATTATATTATATTATTATTATTATTATTATTATTATTATTATTATTATTATATTATTATTATTATCATTATTATTATTTTTATTATTATTATTGTTATTATTGTTGTAATTTATGAATTTATGTTATTAAAACATAATTTTACGGAAATCGCCAAAATTCCTGATATTTGATTGGAATAGTTATCATACGGATTTAAGGGAAAATGATAAAACAGTCATGTTTTCTGAGAAATTGAACAATGGTTTTTTTCTCAAACTAATAAACGTTGACAATCAAAACATGTTACTGTTCGTGTATATTGTCATTTCTGAACCGGTTAAAATGAAATTACTATGACCAGCGTTTTGCTGGTGATTCAGGAAAACCGAAAAAGAACAACTGGAAGAATTATACAAACGTTGTGTTGAAACAGTTAGAAATTCTGTTTTATTTGATGAACTAGCCAGTCACTTGTGTTGAAAATTGAATTAATAAATATAAAATTACTACAATAGGACTTTTTAAATTTCTGTTGCTCTTTTTTGTTATTTTGAAATCTGTTTGTTTTTTAGAGTAATTTTTCTTCAATGAATGAAGTGAATTTAGAGTCAGAATCATTTAAATCTATGCCACTCGAAGTTCAGCATGAAATTATTAGGTATATAGCTAAAGAAAAACGCTACGGATATAATACAACTCAAAGTAGTTTTTTAAATAAGGTTTGTTTTCTAGTAAATTTAAATATAGAAAATATTATATTTATTTTATATTGATTTTAATATTTTTTACATTATTTTTTACATTATTTTTCTTTAAATCGATTTTGTTATTTTACACATGAAAAATCAATATTTTTATTTTTCTTATTATTATCAATTATTATCATTATCAATTATTATTTCTTGAAAAAATGTCTTTTTATCCTCAAAACATGTGTTTGAAATAAACCTTTGTAGTGTTAACTATTTAATAAAGTTATTTTGCATACTTTTCCTCATCATGATTTTATTTTGCAAAAAATACTAATTGCGGCTGAATAATTACAAATTTATTCTAATTAATTTAGTAAGTTCTATAGGTACAGAAACGAAAAATTATTTAAAACTTAATTTCTAACTCATAAATTTTCACTAGTAAGGAATGGGAATTTTTATTGACCCATGTGTTTAGTTACATAAATGATTACCGTTTATTTTTTTACAATATTTTATTTAATTCATTTTAGGAAATTCAACCAAATTTTTGAATGATAAATTAGAAAATTAATAAATTGATCATTAAATTATTAAATTGATTATTAAATTAATTTAACATTGGAATAAACTAAAAAATTACCGATGAAGAAAATTGTATTTATTTTAAATGATATTATGCATATTAAGCGAATGTCAATCACACAGGCAATCGACACATTAATAATGATGATGATAATAATAATAATAATAATAATAATAAAAATAATAATAATAATAATAATAATAATAATAATAATAATAAAAAATAATAAAAAAAAAAATAATAATAAAAAAAAAATAATAATAAAAATAATAAAAAAAAATAATAATAAAAAAAAAATAATAATAATAATAATAAAAAAATAATAATAATAAAAATAATAATAATAATAATAAAAATAAAATAATAATAATAATAATAAAATAATAATAATAATAATAATAAATAATAATAATAATAATAATAAAAATAAAAATAATAATAATAATAATAATAATAATAATAATAATAATAATAATAATAATAATAATTTTAAAATCATGTTGTGTCGGTGGCGGAATTTTTATATAAATAGAATTTAAACAAATAACAAGGTTAGCCATTTCCAGCAATGTTTATTCATATAATATAAAATATTTCGGCCGATAAACAGCCCTGATCACTCAAAACCAAAATTTAACTAGACTTTGGCTTTCTCTTTTCTGATATTTTCTTTTACTCAAATATATTCAACAAATATATTTATTAAAAATAATTTTCAAATTGTCAGTAGTATCTATAAAATTTAAAATTTTCATTCGGATCTATTGAATTTATAATATTGATAAATCGAATTTGAAAATTTTGAAAATTTGTTTTAATAACTATATTTATGAGATCATTATTCAAGCTCTTAAATAATACTTTTCATCAACGTATATTTTAAATTTACTTTTATTAATTTTTTTGGGTTTTTTAGGAATTTATGCCAATTTATGTAAATTAGTGGAATTATTTTTCTAATAAATGTAAGTCCGATTAATTGAAAACTAAAATTTATTAAAATAAAATTTATTATTAAAAGGTTTCTATTTCAATAAATTAATTCTCTGTTCCTTGGAAATTCGTTTTGGCTGCCATATTTTTTTACCTTTTGAAAGAAATCCAAATTTTTTATATTTATTGATTTTATTGAGGCTTTGGAAATTTCCATTAATTTCCCAAATTTATAAAAATCTTCCCATTTTCAATGGTATTAATTATTCGGATTTTTTATACTTCTATAAAAATTATTATTATTAAACTTAGGTTGTTTTCCGTTTTTTTAACTGGTTCTGGTTCCACTGTTGCTGGTAAATTGCAAATGAGGTAAAAATGAGTTTATTTTAACTACAAGGTAAATCTTACATTGTTATTTCTTAATCTCTGCAAAAATCTAGAGATTCGATGGATATTTCTGAAATATCTGAAATGTTGTAACAATATTATATTGATTGAATTTCATGAAAAATTTTACGAAATTATTTCAGAGTTATTGGATTTTTTTACAAAAATTTTAGGCTCTTATTTTTAAAAATAATTGTCTAAAAAAGTTAAAAATAGTAATATATAGAGTTGGTATTCATCTGAAAATTTCTACATTTTGAAAGTTTGCATGCATTATATAGTACGTATTGTGCTTGTAGGTTAAAAAAATTTTCTTCAATACACCAAGCCACGTTGAGACAAATCACCTATAATATAAAACAAAAATCAATAAATTTATAACATAAAAACATACCAGCTCATCTTGAGGTTTGTAAAATAGTCACTGAGACACCCTACACTATAGAAACTCAAAAAGTAAAATAAAATAATTCACATTAACACAACCCATAATAAAACATGCATGTAAACTTTTAACATGTAGCCATCCGAAGTCTAAAAAACCTCTATAAATTAATTTATAGACATTTTTCAGATATTTTTAGAAAGAAAAATGGCTGAAAAAAATTTTAATTTAAATTTTGAGGTTTCTGATAGGAAATTTCGAGTAAATGAGGATGTATCATCATAAGATTTACCCTTAAAACTAAAATTAATTTATATTTCAAACATTTCTGTCGAAAAAAAACAAAACCTGAAATCCGAAAAAAAGCATAAATTGTAAATTATAATAGTAAGTTTTAAAAAATAATCATAAACCCAATTATTTTGTGTACATATTTAAGTTTTTTTTCAAATTTTTATAGCTTCAAAAATAATTTAACTCTTATTTTTGAATAATTTCCGAAAAATAAGTTATCATAAAATAAATCATTTCCTGAATATTCATAAACATTATTAATATTAATATATATGAGCTAGTAGATCAAAATTTATGATTATAAGCTTCAATAATTATTTAATTTCCTTGTAAATCATAATTCAACTCTTAAAACTTTATAACTTTAAGCTTTAAACTTTAAAAAATAACTTACTTTGCAGCCATTTCAGAAATGGCTGAAATCCATTAAATTTTCACAAAAAATAAATTCCAATAAGTTGATTTATGTTTCAACTTGCATTATAGCGAAATTTATCTGAACTTCGCTTGGTGTATAAGTTTTTATTCAGTCGGACAAATTGCATGCAAACACAGCTAAGTATGTATGTCCCTATATTATGTCCCTACATTATTGATTTTTTCATTTTAGTATAGCAGTTTTTAATGAACTGCAACATGTGTATTAGAAATATCTAAATTTTAAAAATATAAGTTATTTGATGTAACATTGTAACCCTAATAATTAGGTTGATGCAAAGGTTAATCCCATTTATGGAGCAATACGGTATTGTATCGTATAACTGAAAATTTTTAGTTGATAAAATTTTATAAAAACCAATAAAAAATTGCTAGAATTTGTTTTTATAAATTAACTTTTTAATTTATTCATTAGTTTAATCAGAGTTTGATTTTTATCAATTTTTAGATAAATCTGATTTAAAGAAATATACAATAAATTCTCAATAACATTACTAAATTTTTATAATTGTCTTTCATTTGCGCACACACACACACACACACACACACATATATATATATATATATATATATAATATATATATATTGGTTTTCATTAGAGCGGAGATGAATTTTCCTCGCTTCAAATCCAACGGCTATTAAGTCGCAATACACTGCAACAAAAAGTAGAAGACTTAAGAACGTCTATGAATTACAGGAACAATCAAAATGTTATTGGATCGTTAAGGAAACAACAGCTAAATGATTTACCAGCAACTATTAATACGAGAAAAATTCTCTCTCGAAATGACGGTTACCTAATGATGATTGATCCTTCAGAAACAGATATTGTTGACAACCTTACTAAATTGAAGTCTGAATATTTATTCAAAAAGCATGATCAAAATATTGAACAGAATTACCATAAAATTCCAGGCAATGTTGATAATAGCGTGAAAAGTATTGATTCTCCAATTGTTTCTTACGTAAACTCCGAATATGTTCATAAAGAAAAAACTGATTCACTTTGTCCTCAAGATTTAGAAAAAATTCGCGATAATTCCATTTCTTCTGTAACTAGCCAATATGGTTTGAATGTGGATAATACAGCAAGTGAAATCGACGATATTAATGAATTCTATATAGAAAAGCCATCCACTTCAGTTAGTGATTCCGTGCAAAACAAGTTCGATATAAAAAAAACATTGGAATTAAGATCGAGTAGTGATACTGATAATAATGAAAATGCTGTAGATTCCAGTGATTCGATGAAGCATAATGCAAATATGATGTGTAATAATAAATTGGATGAATTGGCTTCGATAAATAATGTTTCCGTATCAGAATATAAAAATGATATAGCTAATTATATCAATAATGGTAGTAATATCTCTACTCGTACTTTAAACCGTCATGTTTAGACATTCCGTCGCTCTCAAATTATTGTTATGAAGATACCAAAAAGAGTACTGAGAACAAATCCATTGTAAACAATACGATAAATAATTCTATATATTCTGCAGAATTTGAAGAAAAAAAGAAAAGATCTATGAAGACTAATGGTAATTACTTTTCTTTCTTTCCTAAAATCATAAAATATCCTTACTTCTTTTATTAAATAACTAGTAAACTCAGCCCGTCCATGACAGTTGGATAAGACTGATAAAATTATATAAATATAGGTTTTGCATGGTTTGTTCACAGAAATTTGTTATGCGACGTTTTACCGAAACTATTAGATCGAATAATATTAAATCTTATTTCACCTATACAAAACTCACTTGAAAATTATTTGCGACTTGTGAAATAAAACTTCTAAATTTCACTCGGTGATTAATATGCTAAATAATAATCCGTTTGTCATTGCACAAATATATTATTGGCTGCAGAAAGTAGTTTAATTTTATTCAATTAAGGATTTTCAATAAATGTTTAATAATAAAATTACATTTAAAACCTTTCTTGAAAATAGTTAATTAAATTAAATCAAACTACTCTCTGTAGCCAGTAATAAATTTGTGCTGTGACACACAGACAAACAGGCGGAATCGGCTATCAATAAATTTATATTAATAATAATTTTCTTATTAATTTTAGTTAAATTTTAAACCAGTGGTGTACTATACCCGGCTCGTGTGAGCTGTTTGTTAAATTATCACATTACCAAGCAATAATTCAAAAATTGACCAAATTTAGAAATAGGCAATGAATTTTTTTACGCTTAGTTATGCATAAATTTGTATAGCTATGACCAAAGGCGGGGTTGCGGGAGGGGATGGCACTTTGCCCAGTTTATGCTACATAAAAATAATTTCGAAATTATGAATGCATGTAAGATGTATGAGTTATTATTTAGACTTCATCCAACAAATATTTGTGTGTCATCCCTTCATCTGTAAAAGCACATATAAATATACTTTTTATATTATTATTTGTTTATATTATGGCAAACCTCTTTGCAAAAAATTTAAGCAATACACCCTTCAATTTGGAATAAACCACAAATTTCCATCATTCTTAGATGATATTGTTAGACTGAAGAAAAAAAAGCACAATATTTTTTTAGAATTTCCGTAAGGCCACAACATGAGGATTTGAATTTTATACTTTGGAAAAAAGAAAGTGGTCCTTTACAGCCTATTCGAAAAATCCTATTTTACAAAATGTATATACTAAAAAGGCAGGATATTTTTTACCAACATGGTATTCCAGATTTGAATGGGTTGAATCTGATCTAGTATTAAACAAAACATTTTGTTTCTGCTGTCGTATTTTTAATCAAACACTTCGTGGTTCGACAGAAGACGCATTCATCATTAAGAGTAACAATAACTGGCCTTAAGCACTAGACCCATCACGCTCCACGTTCATTTAACACAACTCAGGCAAACAACACGTGACAAGTCAAGCGATGTATGAAACATTCAAAACAACTCAACAAGCTTATATCAAGCTTATATATAATAGCCGAACAAATTAATCCATTACGTCAGCTTCTGAAAGAAGAGAACATAATTTATATGCTTTATTTACTTGAATATTTCCATTTTTACAAGACAAGAGCTATCATTTTATGGAAGAGATGAATCACAAGATTTCTTTTAATAAAGGGAATTTTGTAGAATTTATTGAAATGCAGTTGCAGATCATTAATAAATTTCAGGTTTATTAACAATGTATTCGAACGAAATACAGGGACAATGTTGACTCATCTATCAAAACAATCTATGAATAACTAATAAGAACAACAGTCATTCTGACTAGAAACAAATTCTCAATGAAATCGAAAGAGCAGGAATGTTTTCTCTGTTGATTGACAAAAGCTTGAACAATTCTGATGATGAAAAATCACGTATTTGCTTCAGATATGTTTATGACAATGCAATCTACGAAGGTGTTACCCATTTATTGAGTTAAAAGATTTTGGTGCAGCTAATATTTTCCCATGCTTACAAACAATCTTATGTAAAATAAATAGTTCAACACATCAATTAGTGCAGATGGTGGGATGAATATCAGGGGATGAAAATGGTGTTTGTACTCGCATCATACGCGAATATCAAACTGCAGTATATGTTCATTGCACTGATTGTCAGACGATTGCTTGAAACGGTTCCTATAGTGTCTGCAAAAATGAAAAAAAATCAATAAATTGCAGATTTTTTTTGAGCAAACTTAACAATGCCATTATCCTTAAGAAAGCGCAAAGGTCACTCGTTTACAAGGTAGAGAAAAAACCCACTCTGGGAGTTTAAATTTGCAAGAGCTTAGTATCCACAATAGTGCTAACTGAGATGAAGATGTACGATTTTATCGGCAACTTTTCAGCAGAGTTTATTGTTACAGCTGTTACTTTCCACAAAGTTCTTGCTATTCTTTCTGAACTCAAACACTTTCGCTGTGCTTTTACAATCAACGAGAGCTTTTGGAATTTGAAATGAAACGGGCTAAGTGGAGTATGGGAACTGGAAAACCAATCGACATGTCATTTCTTCCCAATCTGAACAGACTAGGTCAAGTGGCCAAGACGATTCCTATTTCAACAGTTACTGTAGAGAGGACTTTTTAAACATTAAATCGTATTATGACGTTTGCAATGTCCATCATGTAAAATGAAAGACTAAGTGATTTAGTATTGAAGGCCTTTGACAAAAAAATTATGGGTGTGCAAGACAAAATTAAATTATAGAAAAGGAGGCTTTTCTCCGCCCACCAATTTTACCTTTTTAGTTATGGACGTCTCATGATTGTATGCCGTTAATAGAATGTTTTTGTGATTTAATAAACTTGTTTCAAATTGTAAATATCAAGAATTACAAAAATCGATATTCACAAATATTTCTTTCGTTTATTAAAATAAATGTAAAACACGAAAAGGTTTTTGAGCAAAGCCTTTTGGGACTTACATTTAGAGCATATTTCAATCTTTGTACAACTATGACTTTGACTGACAAATTTAGCACCTCCAGATTTTGTAGTTGGGATCCGCCTCTGGAAATGAAAATTTTCATAACCTTTGCATATTATGTAATCTTTGTGGGATTTTCATAATATTTCGATATTATATAGTTTTCGTTGCTCTTTAAGAAATTATATCAAGTAAATCAATATTTGGAATGAAATATCATTTTGTTAAAATTTAAATTTTTGTAAGCCTCAAGTTGTTGTTTTCGATTAACATAACCTTTGTTTGTCAGCTTGCTAATGTTTTGAATACAGTTAATTATTTACCTTAATGGTATCTAACGCTCAATCACCGATTGACATGTTCTATTTTTTCCATTTTTGCATTATAAATTATTCCTCGGCAATTCATAATAATTATTGAAGTTATATTAACTTTTAAATTAATATAATAACAATAAAGAAGAAGTCGATGAAGAAGAAGAAAAAGAAGAAGAAGAAGATGATGACTTTGTCGATGTACCAGAAGTGAATGTTGATGAAATCGAATCTGAAGAAATAAATAAATTTTCTGATGCAGATATTGCAATGATTCTCAATGATCCGATACAGTGGCAAGAAAATATTGAAGAAAGTATTGCCAATCTTTACAAAGAAGATCATAAAATAGAGAGTCAGGCTGCAAGTATGAGCGAAAGATATTACCAGGAAGCAAAAGTTTGATTTATATATTACATTTTAATAACATAGAAAATATTGAATTTATAGAGGTTTTTAAATTTCGAATAAGGCTAATTAAGTATTTTCGTAGTACTTAAGCCTAATTTTCAAATATCTCCTTGTACGTGTTCAAAATGTTGAAAGTATGAAAATTAAAAATTTGAAAAATATTCAGTTATTTAAAATTACAATTTTAAATTTTCAAAAATTTAAAAGAAAATGACGGAAGAATTTATTCAGAAATTAAACTTAAATCTTAAATTAGAAAACTTTTAATTTAAAAATAACAAGTTTATTTTAAAATATTTAACTGAATTTTTATGAATATATAAAATTTAATTAAATCGATATTAAAATTGGTCTACTATATATTTATATATGTATATTTTAAGTATATATGTATGTTTTATTTATTAATTATTATATAAATAGGCAAAAATGGATGTTTGTCCTAAAATAATCTTTAATGATTTTTAATAAATTCAAAAATTAGAGGAATCAGATAAATTTATATATTTATTATTATTATTAAAGTTTATATTTCACGGTGTTTCAAAATGTGGAATTTGTTTTACTTACGTGAATATTTTACGAGTTGCAATTAATTTATATTAATTGTATATTTATATTTATCAATGTATGATTGTAATATGGGATGAATAAATCATGATAAATTGTTCCAAATCTCAAAAAATTTCACCAATCATTTGTAATGTAGTTCAAAAAATAAATACTTTTTGTTTGATCCTTGACTAAGAGAGATTTTATATTAAGTTCCAATGTAGTCACCTTTAATTTTAAGTCTTCACGTTTTGTTATATCCAGTCAATTTCTATTTACAACTAACAAATCATTTACTGTTTATTTTAAATTGATTTAATTTCTAAATCATAGTAGTCGTTTGTTATTTGATCTCTAGGCGGGCTCATTTTTAATTTTTTTTCCATTTGGGCGTTGGAACAATCAAATAATCTTTAATTATTTTAAATCAATGCAAAAATTAAATTAATCAGATAAATTTATATAATTATTGTTTTAAAGTTTATATATTTCACGATATTTCAAAAATGTGGAATTTGTTTTACTTCCATGAAATTTTTACCAGTTGCAACTACTCTATATTAATTTTTGTATTTGCAATTATCAATGTATGATTGTAATATGGGATAAATAAATCTAAAAATATTATTTCACCAACAATTTTTAATGTTGAATTAATAATAAATACGTTTTGGTTTGAAATTTGTATGACGCGTGCTAATGCAAATAAATAAATTTTTACTATGATTTCAAAAATTAGTAACAACAATGACATTGGAACTGACAAGAATTATATATAACTTATATTTTACTGTTCATTTTAAATTGATTTAAATGTTAAATCACAGTAGGCGTTTGTTCTTTGATCTATAAGTGGACTCATTTTTACATTGTGCTCAGTTGGGAAACACTAGTGCGATTTTTATTTGCTATTTTTGATACAATTGACAATTCCTTGGATTATGTTTCTTTTATGTCTTAATAATATTGTGAACATATTGAATAATCACAGGATTTACTGAAAATATTTGGTATTCCTTATATTGAAAGTCCTGGAGAGGCGGAAGCTCAATGTGCATTTCTTGAAAAGAAGAATTTGACCAATGGAACTATAACGGAAGATAGTGACATTTGGCTGTTTGGGGGTTGCATGGTTTATAAACATGTATTTTCCCGAGATTTTTCTGCCAGAGCTTATTCACTAAAGCACATTTTCAAAGTTCTCGGTAACTGATATTTAAGATCAAGATTTAAATAGTTATCCTGACATGTTTCAGGTCTGTCACAAGATCTCATGATTTGTATAGCTTTATTAAGTGGGAGTGATTATACTCCTGGAGTTTACGGAATCGGTCCCGTGATAGCTATGGAAATACTAGCAGAATTTTCTGATCCTGAAATCGATCAGTCTCATTTTAAGGTTTTAGAGAATTTCAAGTGAACAATAAATATAAATTTTGTTATTTCTCCATCATTTTACAGGATGTGGCACGATAAATGGTCAAAACTTCTTGAAAAATACAAAGGGAATCCAGAAAGGAAAAGATTTTTGAGATTCCAATTGGATCATAGTAAGAAAAGTTAATTATTTTGCATTGTAAATTTAATTGATTTTAGAATTTCCAGATCAAAGAGTTGTAGACGCCTACAACAGGCCTTTAGTTGATGAGTCTGAGCAACCTTTTATTTGGTCAAGACCTTCCATAGATCAATTATTAGAATATCCTTTTATTATAAATTTCATATATTTGCCTTTTTCTATTGACATGTTGCCAATATTAATCTATTACCATGCAAAAATATTGCTTTATTTTAAATGAATTTAACTTATTGATTTGAATTTCTGCCCAATAGTCATGCAACCAATAGCTAGATTTTGGTAAACCATATTATTTAAAATTTATATTTATATTTTAATAATAAAAATAATAATAATAATAATAATAATTAATAATAATAAATAATTATAATAATAATAATAATTAATAATAATAATTAATAATAATTAATAATAATTAATAATAATAATAATAAATAATTATAATAATAATAATAATAAATAATTATAATAATAATTAATAATAATAATTATAATTAATAATAAATAATAATAATAATAAATAATTATAATAATAATAATTAATAATAAATAATAATTAATAATAATAATAATAATAATAATTAATAATAACTAATTATAATAATAATATTAATAATAATAATTATAATTAATAATAAATAATATTAATAGCTAATAATAATTACTAAATATGAATAATAATACTGATAAACTAAAATAATAATTAAAAATAAAAACTAATAATAAAATTTATATATTTATAACTAATAACAATAATCACAATAAATAGATTTATAATTATTTCTAAAAAATAATTATAAAAATAATAATGATAATTAACAATAATAAATAAAAATAATCATAATTAAAATTAATAATCTTAAATAATAATAAATATAATTATTAATAAATAGTATTAATATTTATAATTGTTACTAAATATCAATATTATTAATGATAACTAAAAGTAAAAATAATTAAAGTAAATTTTAATTAATTATTATTAAAAAAATAATTTAAAATAATAATAATCGAAATTAATAATAAATAAAATTAATTATTATTAAAGATAATAATTAAAAATAATAATAAGTAATATAATAAGTAATAGTAATATTAAATAATTAATATTTATAATTATTAATAAATATTCACAACTAATAATAATAATCACAATAAATAATATTAATATTTATAATTATTACTAAATATCAAAAATAATAATGATAATTAAAAATTAATAATGATAAATCAGTAATATAGCATCATTTATTTAGCACCTATTGAAAAGAATATTATCACCACATAATAGCCTGATATTGAGACCCTCCGTTACGCGCTAATCATCGTTTTACCGTAATGCAGTTAATTTATTAATAATGAATTTATTTTCTATATTGAAATTTAACTTAACCTGTTGGTAATACTTTTGCGCAGTCGAAAATAGGCTGGGAACGTTTGAAAGTTATTGAAATGCTAAATGTAGTCAGTAAAAATTATGGATCGAAAAAATTATTTTGTCAAAAGAGCATTCTTGATTATTTCACTGATTCTAAAGTCGATGAACTGATGAATAGTAAGCGGTCCCCAGTAAGCGCTTGCGCTTGGCCACAAGGCAAGCAAATCTCATTGCTGATAACATTAAAAAGATTAAAAAATAAATGTCTAGCTTTTTCATTTTGAAGTTATTTTATGTTTGTAAATTTGCGTAATGGATGCCAATATGAGTTTTATAAATATTTGACTTTGTTGCTATTCTAATTCAGAAAAAATAAACCCGTTTCCTTCTGACTGTGGATTCAATAAATCTCAATACTCATTTATATTTAAGGCTCAATTATCAGACAATTTGGTGAAATTTTTGAAACTTTGGTTTGTTTATAATGATAATCATGATTTTAGATATCCTCTTTGACGAGTATGATTCTTTCTGATTTTTCGTGTTTCTGTTTCCGCTTGTTTGGGTTTAATTTTTGGAAATTTATTGATACGATGAATTTAATCAAATATCTATTTGATATGATCTTGCAATTGTTCCCACATTGTTAATTAACTCTGCTTTCGTCATATCAAAACCGTGTCGGCCATAGTTAATGTTACATCATCTTTATCAGGAATAATTTTGACCATTGATTCTTTGGCAATATCCAGAACTGATGGATTTGTTAAACTTTTGTAGCGGATCTTGAATAAAGCACCGCTTGAATTTGAATTTAATCTTTTCTGATTGCCACTTAAAATTGTTGGGGTTGTCAGTGAATTCGAATAGAAATTATTGTCGATCTGACTCCAAGCATGCTTTTAAACAACAGTAACGAACTCCAAACGATATAAACTTTATTGATTAATACACTTTATCTCCGTTTTAAAATGACACAAAGAATTATCAATCAATCACAATTAGTGCTTATTGCTATTCTTCGGGAAGAATAGAACTTTTCGGATCAATTGGCTTTACAATCAACTGACTACTGCGGTAGGTTTCTGAGATCGGTAACTCTGATTTAGTTGCTTCGCTTTGCTTTGACCTTGCTTAATTTCTGTTTCAAATTTCTCTTTTAACTTCTTTTTTTGTCATTCTTTATCTTCTGCAATTCTTTGTCTCCTGCAAATTTCTTGTCTCTCGCAATTTTTGTCTTTCGTAGTTTTGGGCTTTCGCAAGTTTTTCTCCCTTAAATTTTTTGTGTTGTTGATTTCAATTGCGCTTCCTTTATATACTCCATCATTCAATAACACTTATTGATGTCGAATAGAATTTCTGATATTTTTAACGCTAGTTCCTTTTGGGCTCCATAATCACTGACAGCTGTCCAGATAACTAATTTTTTAGAGATGCTCTTTCCCGGATTTCCAAACAATATTTCTTCCCTTATCTTGAGAGGGCTTTCGAGATGATGTGCGAATTTTGTTTTTGTTTTTGTTTTCCAAAATTTGCACTTGTTAATTATAAATGACCTTCTTTGATTTAATTGTCTGTTTTTATTGATTTTCTCTTATTCCTTTCTCGTTGTTCAACATTTCTTTTTCATTCTCTTTTTATGAGGCTCCAGAACCACATCTTACTCACTTCTCATTGTTTCCTCCAATCATTTTACATGTTTATTAATTATTTTATTTTATTATTTAGGTATCCTCAATAAAATTAACGATTAAACGATAAAGTTTTTCATTTATTAAAATCTTAATGAAATTATTAACTAAATTGCATATGCTCTTTGGGTATATTATTGAGCATACCAATATCAACAGAAAGTATAAACTCCTTTTTCACTAAACATTTATTTTCAAACATAATTCTGTTCAAATTATTCGAATCAAAAAAAGACACAATTCATTTTGTTAAACAACAACACATAAATTTCGAGTAATTTCGAAGGAAGAAAACCATAAACAAAGTACAAACGCGAGATAAATTGCCAGTCGATTTAGCCGAAACATTGATTATTTTCAGTTTTTGTTTTTTATCGAATTAATTGGAATTTTAAGTTTTAGTATTAATGGAACTTTCGAAAAATTATTAAGTAATTTGAAGAACTGTATATAACTTTTGAACGTATTTGTTAATTTTTACGAATTCTGAATTTTTTAGGAATTAAAAATGAATACGAAACTTCAAGTTTGAATAATTATTTAAAAAACTGTACATGCTTATCAACACGGAACGTTGTTGTGCCATTAGTTCTGACAACGATACAGGAAGTAAAGCTCACTCATACGAACTATATCAATATTCCACAAATTCGAACAATAGTGATATGAACGATGATATTCAACAAGAAGCTATTGCATGTTCTTCTCAAGTTGTGGATATAAATGTTATATTTGTAGTGGGTAAATGAATTAGACAATATGCCCAGGTGAGCAAACTCTGATGGAGTTGACGTAGTTCTTCAATTCAAACTGTGGATGTAAAGACAGGATGACCTCTTTCCAAAATCCAGTTTTTTACAATAATTATGAGATCTATCATTGTTAGATTTAATGAATGTGTAAAATTTATAATATTTGCTCATTGATTTTCTAACTTAGCACTGATTGATGATCTTCCGACAAAATTGTCACAAGCCTTCAAAGAACGCATCATAATTATTTAATATATTCACAAAACGTAATTTTCTTCAAACTCTAATGAAAATTCATTTTAAGTTCTTTGGGCTCTACGTAGTCTCGTAGTCCGCTTATCCGGCACTGAAAACAAAAATTGTTAAATCTTAAATTTTAAAATATTAAATCTCAAAAATGTTAAAATGTAAAGATTTAGAAAGTTAAATATTATATGAAAATTTATACATTTAAAAATAAAATTTATTGAATAGAACATAAAATGAATTCCGAATTGGATTATTTGAAAAGCAGGACTTCTATCACCTTAAGAAGTAATTTAGTAATTTTCCACTAACAAAGATGTCATCAAATATACTCGATTTTGTCGTAATCGTGACTGGATTTCGATAACGTATATTACTTGCTTCTCACTTATTAATTGCGGATTTGTTAGAGCTTCTCATGTTAATAAATTTTATGAATATATCCTAATTATTAAATTTCATCTACTAGTTTTGTTCATTTTAGTTTATTGATTCGCTTAAATTCTGCATTTTGGCTCTTTCCTCGAAAAACCTTGTTATTAACTTATTTTGATCGGAAAAAATCCCAATTTAGTATTTTATTTAAATAAATAAGACAACAAGGGTTAGTAGATTTTATTTAATAAAATAGTTACAAATCAGGCATCCAATCCCGGTAATCCCGGAATTGTTTTGGTACCGAAATTCCGGAATTAAGATTGTCAGAATACCGGGATTCAGTACCAATTTTTAATTCATTTTATTGGGATAATGCCTAACCAATTCGGTTTCACCCTTTGAATTATTTTTAAATTCTTCTTCTTTTGTTCAGTTGCCTTATATTACATAACATGCGCACTAGAAAGAGTATAAATCTACGCCATCGAAATACATCCTCGATAAATATGTTATTATTAATGCTCATTTTAATGAATAATTTCTATACAGTTATTTTGGCAAATGAGAATGAAACTTCTTAAGTGAATGGCATGACTCATGTTTGACACTTTAGTTGACACTCAAGTTTGGTACTTTCTCATGTCACATGAGAGTGAAAAATGGACATGAATACTCTTGAATATCTTAGTTTTTTATGCATTTTTTTACTTTCTTCCATTATCAAAACGTTTTGTTTGATGATATTCAAAATTTGCTGAATTACCTATGTTGGGGTTGTCGGTGAATTCGAATAGGAATTATTGTCAATCTGACTCCAAGCGTGCTTTTAAACAACAGTAACGAAATCCAAACGATATAAACTTTATTGATTAATACACTTTATCTCCACTTTAAAATGACACAACGAATTATCAATCAATCACAATTTGGTGCTTATTACGACCCTTCTGGAAGAATTGCACTTTTCGGATCAATTGGCTTTACAATCACATGACTACTGTAGTGGGTTTCTGAGATCGGTAACTCTGATTTAGTTGCTTCGCTTTGCTTTGACCTTGCTTAATTTCTGTTTCTAATTTCTCTTTACTTTCGTTTTGTCTTTCTTTGTCTTCTGCAAATTTTGTCTTATTTTTTTGTGTGTTGATTTCAATTGCGCTTCCTTTATATACTCCATCATTCAATAACACTTATTGATGTCGAATAGAATTTCTGATATTTTTTAACGCTAGTTCCTTTTGGGCTCCATAATCACTGACAGCTGTCCAGATAACTAATTTTTTAGAGATGCTCTTTCCCGGATTTCCAAACAATATTTCTTCCCTTATCTTGAAAGGGCTTTTGAGACAATGTGCAAATTTTGCTTTTGTTTTTGTTTTCTAAAATTTGCACTTGTTAATTATAAATGACCTTCTTTGATTTAATTGTCTGTTTTTATTGATTTTCTCTTATTCCTTTCTCGTTGTTCAACATTTCTTTTTCATTCTCTTTTTATGAGGCTCCAGAACCACATCTTACTCACTTCTCATTGTTTCCTCCAATCATTTTACATGTTTATTAATTATTTTATTCTATTATTTAGGTATCCTCAACACCTATATTTAAATCAGAACAGTTATTAAATGTGAAGCCAGTCCAATTTATTGACTGTCTTTTGATTGTTTGGAGAAAGGGTATGTAAAAAATTAATCAATTTGACAGGAAGAATATTATTTAATTGCTTTCTTTCTATTCAGCCGGGAACAGCCATGTCTGAAAAAACAACATCCAAATATTTGCAGAGTGTAGCCAAAATCTGATTGAAAAACTCCAGTGTGGGAATATATTTTACGTGCTAAATCAGGCGAGTCATCCAAATGTAAAAAAAATGTCATAAAAATTTAAAAACCGAGGGGAAATCGAGAAACGGCCTATATAAGCACATCGCAACTCACTCCATCGTGATAAATCAGGTCAAAAGACCAGCTTCTGACACTTTAGCAGTACCACCAGCAAAACGCAATAACCCCCAAGCCTCTACGAGTAAAACATTTATCACTAATTATCTTGTTGTTCATCACGATAGCTCTCTGAAGGCAGTATTATCCCGTTTGACAGCCTTCGATGGATTATCATTCAGCTTTTTTATAACATCGGTGGACGAACATAAATCATTATCGGCTCGTGAATATGGCGTACCAAAATCTGCTACTACTATTTGGACCATGGTCATGAAATATGACCGAAAGATTCAGCAAAAATGCAAGCTTGAATTACTTAGCTTGAATTCTCGTAAGAAATTCACAACAAGTTTTGATGAATGGACTTCATTCAAGAACTTTCGATATTTGAATCTAAAAATGTGCACACTCAAAATAAATTTTGGAATTTAGGATTAGTTCTAGTGCGTAGATCTTTGACGGTAGAAAGCTGCATCTAACTTATTGAAGAAAAGCTGGAGTTTTACAGATTAAATTTACTCGAAAATATTGTATGCACCTTGACAGATGGTCCGTTGTAATAGTAAAAGTGGGAAAATTGCTCTTGCGAGCAACAACTATGTTGAGCACATGGCATACACCTGGCGGTTGTGGATTTCCTTTAAAAAAAACCTGTTTCTACCTCAATCGAAGAGGTTGATCATAATGATAGCAGCGATTCAGACAGCGAAGGTGAACGAATTTAAAATTGTTTGCAAAAAAGATGAGCCAGAATTTACGGATGAGCTTTATGTATTTATCGGTAAATTACGGTCTGTTGCCAAGCTATTTCGTCAATCTCCGATAAAAAACGAGATTCTCCAGAAATAAATCAAAGAAAAATTCGGAAAAGAAATTCAATTGATGATTGATGTAAAGATACGATGGAACAGTCTTCTTTCTACGCTGGAAAATTTACATAAAGTTAATAATTGTATTTTAAAATCGTAGATTGATCTTGGTTCAAGTATTTCATTTGAAGAAGAATAACTGAACATGATTCAAAATTTGGTAACAACACTTGAACAAGTAAAATTAGCTGTGGAAGCACTTTGTCGTCGTGACGCAACACTGTTGTCAGCTGACACAACGATTTCATTTAGAATAAATAATTTGGGCAGCAGTGACTCAACTGTTCAGTTGAAGGAAACACTTTCACAATCGATTGAATCAACGACGAACGAAAGTTTCAAGTTTGCTTCAATATCTGCACAAAGGCAACCAAAATTATGCTGAATTGGAGTTTGATCCTGTCCTAAATTTTGAACGTCTAAACAAAGCAATGATTGTTTCTATAGTTATTGGTTTGACAAAGCCACTTGATCGCAATGAGTCATTTGAATCCGAATCGGACTGTGAGGCAGCTGAAGGAGAAGTCGAATCGCAGTTGTCCATGCAAAAGAAGCTTGTCAGAGCCATCGATAAGAAAATGAATTCCAAAATAATTTTCAAATCACGAACACCGAAAAATGTAACAAACATTGTGAAAAAAGAACTGGCCATTTTCGAAGTCGAAGGTAAGCATGGAGCTAATCTTGAGAGCTGTTACGAAAATTTGAATTCAATACCACCTACAAGCGTAGAATCAGAACGAGTTTTTTCAGAATGCGGATAAACGGTGACCAAAATCAGATCATCTTTAAGTGACGAGAGCACAGACATTTTGACCTTATTAAGAGGATATTTCAAAACGGAAGCTAAATGAATAAAAAACAAAAAAACTGTCAATTTGAGTTCCTTTGTTTGAACAAAATTTCATTTATTATTATTTTCAACTGTGTTTTATTAATGAATTAAAAAATGTTTGTAAATATGTGTGGTTTTTAAATTTTAGGTTTCGCTCAGTTCCGGTACTAGCATCGAGATTCCGGGACCAAAAAAATTCAGTACTAAAATCCCGGATCTCGAAAAATGGTCCGGTGGATGCCTTAGTTACAAAGATGATCACCTTATAATAAAATATGTTATTGAATGATTTTTCTAAGCTCGATTTTCAGTATGCTCGATTTTATTCTTTCAATAATCGATATCAACTATGAAATTTGACTATGTGATTTGACCGAGAATTCTCTCAGTATATATACTAAATTTGACACTTAAAGTGCTTTTTTTACTCACTTAATGACGCCTTGCATCAATTATTATTATTGTTATATAGTATATAATTTTGTTATTTATATTCATGTATAGATATATGATAGTTGTGCCTAAAGAAATCTTGCCTGGAACCAACCGAGTCTCCTGTAAAAAGGTATTGGGACTAATGACACACAAACTAAAACTGTAGTATATAACAGTTGTTATTTTGATTATTATAACTACTATTATTTTCCAACTGTGGGTGCTGTGATTGAAAATAAAATAAAAGTAAATTGGATAGAACTTGAAGTGTATAAAAAATAAAAACACATTTGTTATTTTATTATTTTTTAGCTCCTTATGGACATTAAAAATAATAATTAAATAATATATGTATTGGTTGTCAATCCCTTTTTATTTTAAAGGTTATAATTTATTTTTTTCTACCACTTTCTCAATTTAATTTTAATGCAAATAAATATGACATAAATATAAAATTAATTGATTAAAATAAAGTCAATTATAGAATACACACAATCCATCAATTATCAACAAAAATATAAATAAAATAAACTCAAAATTGCCTATATAAATATTATCATGAACGCGAAGTTAACACATTGTAATCGGATCACGTATTGATACGTGTTTAGCAAATTAATGCTAGAGAGCGGATCACGTATTTATACGTTTTTGATAGATTGTTAGTGGAGCGCGGGTCAGGTTAAAATGCGGGTTCCAATATACTTGAGTTTTCGCTATATAGCGTCTGTAGGGTTGCACCCATGTAGGTAAAACCTTTTGAGAACAATAGAAGTAGTGTTATTCATCACAAAAATTACGCGAAAAATCACCAGTTACCAGCACTAGTACGCGGCCGAAAACTGCCCGATCACAATGTGTTAATAATCATAAAATAAGTTACAGAATTGTCAAATTAACAGACGTGTTTGTTTTTTTCCGTATCTTTGCGTCCTATAGTGTAACATTTTAATTTAAAAATTTTATAATATGTTTATCTTCTAACACTTATGTTGGCGAATAGAGTTTGTTTTAATTTTACTTTTCTAGGGTTATTATATGAGTGTTTACAGACTAATCGCATTTAAGATTATTATAATATTCCAGCTATGTACGTATAAGCACTATCATGTTGGTACTGTACATAGTAATTGAAAATCTATGAGCAGATGAGTTCCATTTTTAAAGCTACTCCTCAAGATATTACCACTTTTGGGTTCCTTATTGTCGATGGAATCTCTTACGTTTTTTCTTTCAATCTCCTCACCCATAATATTTTGTTTTCATGATTTTTATCTCACTTGACTTTATGTCAGTTACCCTCTCGTTGAAAGCCCCATAGTAACACATGTGTGATCTACAGCTTTTTAATGCCACGTGTCAACACAGGAGATGATTGTGATATTATTTGACGTTGTATGGAAAATTGGTGTTTTAAAAAGCAGAAAAATATCATTTCAATACAAATGAAAATATATATTTTTATCTAATAATATAGAAGAATATATGTAAAAATGCCTTTAGTAGTACAAGAGTCACTATTACCCAAACCACTTTATAGTGGTGTATAGAGCACCATTGACAACTCCACCGCGTACCAAACCTGGCACGCGTGCCATAGGTTACCGACCAATGAGCTAAATCAACTTTTACAGTAAGTTACGATGAATGATTTTTGTTTAAACGGTTCAGAGTTTCCATCAAATTATTTTTGTGTGTCTGCAATTTTTTAATTGATGCGTTTAAACAAATTTCACTTTGCTGAAAAATTATATATATTTACGAAAGTTATGTATTGCTATATTTTGTGTTGTGTTACTGATCCGTTTAAAAATAAATTTCAAGGTATTTCATGTGTATTTACCTAACAGCATATGCAAAGAGAATATATGTGAGACAATCAAGATAATTAATTTTGTGTGCGCACAACTTTTTTTGATAAAATTAAAATTGGCTCAAATCGCTCACGAGGATCACAGAAGGTATTTTTCATCCACAAATTTTTTTCAATCACACTATAGTCAGGGATTTTTTTGACTCTCGATGTTAAAGCATAAAATTAAAATTGGTTCAAATCGTCTACGATGGTCACAGAAGGTATTTTTCATCCACAATTTTTTTTTCAATCACACTATAGTCAAGGGGTATTTTTGACTCTCGATTAAAAAGCCTAAGATAAATATTGGCTTGAATTGCCTAACGTTAAAATAACATAAAATTAAAATTGGCTCAAATTGCCCACGAGGGTCGCAGAGGGTATTTTTGATCCACAAAATATTTTCAATTACACTATAGTCAGGGGATATTTTTCCCTCTTAACCAATCATTTCCCTTCAAATATCAATTTCACCCATTGTACTAACAATATACATATTTTTTGTAAAAACCTACATGGTAAAATTTCTTTAGAAATCTATATTTAACCGACTCTACTCCTTAAAAATCCATCATTTACTATATGTACTCAACCAATCAAATTCCCTTAAAATTATCATAAAAAACGGAATCTTACCAATAAAAATAACCAGTCAACCTGTAGAGATAATTCAATGATTTTCATAAGTATACTGATAACCACACTGACCAACCCCTTAAAAATCTCTAAATTATACTACTTTTGTAATTGATATCCATGAAATCAATAAAATTGAAAATGAAAGTAAATAATCAACCCTTTATTTCAAAGATATTTTATTCTTTCTAAGTTTCACTAAAATATTTTTTAAAAATCAACTGAAATCGATAAAAGTTTAGTTTAATTAACAATAAATTTTAATTAAATCTTGTCTCTGTGTATTTCAAAAGTTGATTGTAATTTACTGTAAAATACATTAAGCACTGCCCAATAAACCTCTGAAATGTTTTACATACTCTCAACTTTTCAACTTTTCAAATAAATCATAAAATTATAATTAAATATCATTTACTATTCAAAATTTATCAGTCAAATTGGATTCTAATTGGTAAATAAATATCTTAAATATATGTTTCATAAACATTTTGTTCGTAAATTTAAGTTTTATTTAAAATAATCCTAAAATCAAGTCAAATCTAATAAATTATCAAGAAATTAAGTGTTTCTAAAATTATTATTACCTTCATTTCTTCAATAATTTCATTAAAAATCCCAAAATCCAATAAAATTCAACAGAAAACCATAAAATTCACAAAGATGGTTAAAATTTACTAAAATAAATAACTTGTAAAACTACATATTTTTAACACTAAATTATCATAAAATTTCCCTAAAAGCTCTAATCGATTTACATAGTCTAAAATTACTTTATTTTTGCTCATTACAACCTAATCTATTGAAGGTTGTAATTTAATTTATTTAAAATTAATCAAAACTGAAAAATAAGGGTTGATCCCTACTGAAAATTTTATAATAGATAAAGAAAATTCCACAACAGAAACCTTCACCCCTAAAATTAATAATTGGTCGAGAGTTATAAACCTTTTTAAAAAAAATTTACAAGGTACAGACAGATGCTGCAGTTACTCATAATTTAAAGGGGAAATTACTAAAAAAGTTGGAAAAATTAGATACACAATTAAACATTTATCCCCGTTATTTTAAAACATCTTAATAGAGAAGCTAAATAACGCTAACAACAATAATAATAACGAAATAAGTATCTGAAATAGTAGTTATAAAATCATAGTAATAATAACAATAGGCGCAATTGTAATAATAATGAGGATAATGATAACAAATATGGGTAATAATATTACTAAAAACAATAACATTTATAGGGATAACAATAAAAACTGAACACAACTACAAAGGATAATAGTAAGATTCGAATTATCAATGATAAAGTGAAAATCAGCAACTACAATAAAATAAGGATGATAAAGCTAAATATGTGAAATAATTAATAACAACAATCATGGTAATAATGACAACGATAATCATAAGAAGATGGGATATAATACAGCCAAACAATCATAATCGGGATTGAAACCAGAACAATAGCAAGGATAATAGCCCCAATAATACTTATTTGTTTTTCATCTTCTCTTGTGAATGTGGTCATTAACATATCTTGACTTGAAAGCTAGAGATTTCATTCTTATAAGGAGCAATTTTTGTCTATAGAAATAATCATATGGTCATAAGGCCTTGCATAGAGCACCAAATTACATAACCTTTCGTTTCATTTACTAGATTCATATAATACACATTTCGAATCAAATGTTCTTATTATTGCAAGATAACGCCAAGTTATTATTCCAGTTTTCACACTAACATTTTTGGCATAAACAATCGATAATCCGAGCTAAAATAATGTAAAATAATCTATAGTATTAAATAATATCGAACATACTCATCTGAATATTTCTGTGGCTTTTCGGCAAGAGCTTTATTCCTTCAAGGTCACGACAATATAATATTTTTACAACTTTTCAGATATTTCTAAAATATCCATCGAAACTCTAGGTTTTTGAGGAGATGAAGAAATAACAATGTAACATTTAACTTGTAATTAAAATAAATTCATTTTGTACCTCATTTGCAATTTATCAGGAACAGTGGAACCAGAACCTTCAAATGAGAAGTTTAAAAAATACGGAAAACATAAGTTTTCCGATAACTTAAGTTAAAAATTTTTTTTTATAAAGTATAAAAAATCCAAATCATTAATACCATTGAAAATGAGGAAGATTTTTATAAATTTGGGAAATTAACAGAAATTTCCAAAGCCTCATAATATCAATAATTATCAAAAATTTGGAATTCTGTCTAAAGGTAAAAAAGATGGCAGCCAAAACAAATTTCCAAGGAACAGAGGAATAGTTTATTCGAATATAGAAACTTTTTAATAATAAATTTTAGTTTTCAATTAATCGGACTTACATTATTTGAAAATAATTCCATTAATTTACATAAATTCCTAAAAATAACTAAAAAATTAATTAAAACTAAATTTATAATAAATGATGATTAAAAGTATTATTTAAGACCTTGAATAATGATCTCATACATATACGAGATCACAATCCAAGCCCTAAAATATACTTTATTAAAAAATTTACCTGTCAACCATTTTAAAAATGTCTAATTCATAAACTTAATCATAATTGTGATTGGTTATTCATTAAAACTTCTATATAGAAGTTTTTAATGAACTGAATCAGGTGTATAGATTTCCGAAATCGACACAGATTATATATATATATATATATATTCCGCACAATATAACTGACTTTGTTTGTATGCCAGTTTAATGATTGTCTAAAATTCGTGTCGAGTCAGATCATTTCTGCTTTGAGGCGTGACCGTCTTCTGCAGTCCATGGCATGAATTTGTGCTACTCTGAGGTGAGTGATGACTGTGTGACTGATGAGTCGGCACAGGGCATAGCTGTATTGCTGGTGAGACAACATCTACAAATTCGTAACAATAGTTGCATTGGTGACAGTGATAATAGTAAGAATATTAATAAGTCTAATAATAACAAAGAAAATTTGTTTAACAATAGTAACACTAATTTTAATAATGGTAATTTTGATAATAGAAGTAATAATAATGAATAAAATAAAAAGAATACGAATAATGATAATAATAACAATAACTCTAAAATTTTATAATAATGATTTTAACAATACCGCAGATAATTATAACGATGAATAATAATAATAATAATAATAATAATCGCAATTAAAATAATAATAGTAGTGATAATGGTAATAATAATAATAATAATAATAATAATAATAATAATAGCAATAACAATTGATACGAACAATACAGATAACAGTAACAATCAAAATACCAATAACAATAATAAGGAACATAGTAGTTATAATAGTGATAGAGATATATGGAGGACTATGGGAAGGGATATAATGATAAATGATAGAACATTATAGATTAACAGTTGAATGGGATAGAAGAATAGTGGGACGTGAACATCAAAATCGATCTCAGGCCTTCTATCAACAGCTTGTTGGACCAATGGATAGTTCGCTTAATTATAGCATTAGTAATAGCGCTCACTTTTATCGGATAATCCAACCACTCGAACACAGTTCCAACGTTGCTTAGCAACGGGTGCCGAGTGGTAAGCAAAAAATATGTATGGTGTTGTCTGAATGACAACCATATAGTCACGAAAATCGCAACACCTAGAAACCCACCAATTTTAAAAAAGTTGCTTAAATGTTATATAGTTGGTTTTAGCTTTAGGGTTACAGTTTACACAGTTTGGTGTTGTAATTGATTTTTTACATTTCTTTTATTAGGAAAAGTAAAACATTACTTTTCGTGAAAAAAACAAAGATATAATCAAAGAGGAGGCGCTATAAAAGAAGAGTACTGTATTCTCCAACAGAGTACTTAATTTATTCTCCATATTAAATAATCTCGTCTTATACTAGATTTTAATTAATGGCTGCAATTTAGTGTAAATGTGCTATATAAATGTTTGTTTTATTCAATTCATTTTGGAAAAAAACAGAGTTTCGTCATTTACCGCATCATGTAATTTCACAGTTTTGAGGGTCATTGACATCATTAAATATTAAATATTAATTTTGTTATTTACTAGTTTTAAATTTACAAATAAAATGTTATTTATTTGAAAACGATATTAAACAATAAAAGTTACTAACTGCTATAATTTAATCAGCATAGGATGAAAGATATTTTTCGTTAGTAGACTAAACCTATGTAACTTTGTACGTATGATCCGAATATTGTCACGTTTGGGTCAAAAACCCAAAGCATACTGTATCATAAACATATATCTCCTAGTGAGTATAAAACATGAAGTAAATCGAAGTAGTTGAGGTCTAAAACTAGACGAAATGCAGTTATATGATTCGAAAGAAAAGGAATGAAAATATTCATAGTAGAAAAATCAATATTATTTCAAATGGTAAAGGAATGCAGAAAAGTATGTGAAAATATTTTTAATGTCATTTTCACATTAAAAGAGATAATTTTGCAAAATTTACAGAAAAGAATATTACGTAAGTTATGAGTCGCGTATAAATAAATATGAATACTTTTGATATGAGATTATTTTATTAAAAGAATGGATCTACATAAACTCTTCGTGATTATGGATATCAACAGAAATGGAACTATTACTATAAAAGAACTCGAACAATCTCTTAAACAAAATGGTGAAGAATCCATTCTTGATGATATTATCAGGAAATTCGATTTAAACCAAGATAACGATATTTCTTACTCTGAATACTGCAAAGTGTTAAAATTGACTCCTGCTCCAGAAATTTCAGAAAGCTTTATGAACAAGTAGTTTACTTGTTGATTGCTGGCAAAGTGTTTATTTAAATACAGTTTAATATATTTGTTTGTCTGCAAAATTTATGAAAATATTATTTTTTAATTATAACCCAATACAAGGTCAATTTCAAGGTCATTTGTTTCAAATATAAAATATAAATATTTATGCTTGAATTATACAATTAAAATTTTACTTTTTATCGTTGGATATATTTATTATTTTTTAAATTTTTATTTAATTGTTTTTTTGTTATTCTGCAATAAAATAATTGCTGGGGAAAAAGATTCCCAGGTGCTCACCCACCAAAGATATTTCCGATATAAATTTACATAAGCAAAGGATAACCATTAGGCACTCGTAACGTTGACATTGTTTCCTACAAGGCGGTTGCGAGTAAAAGGTAAGTCATATCGCCCTGACTACTAATATCCTGGCACACTTCTAAGTTCAAGAGCTACTATAAAATGTTTCGTGTTCGTGTAATAAATAAGAGCCTCTTAATTTCTCAAAACAATACTGAAAATAAATAAATTTAATTTTTAATTTACAATATAATTTATTACTAAAGTTAAATATGTGGTTAATAGTTTCTTATTTTGTAAGATGGTGAATGCCATCTTCCGTACCTGACAAATTTGTAATAGCGTCTTCAATTGATATTTCTGGGCGTTCAGCGATTTTCGGGCCTGGCTTGCTTGAAGATACTAGATACAATTTTCTTCACTAAAACTATAACTAAATTGTAAAAAGATTTATATCGGTAGATTTAAATCAAATCAAATAAACAAACTAAAAAGTAATGAAGAAAGTTTATGTATTTCCATTTGTGAAACTTCTTTCCTACTGTTGTATTACCGCTCTGTTCGGTTTTCCTAATATATAATCTATCTCGACAGAAAGTACAAATGAATGGATTTTTTTATTTGTCTTCTCAATAAATGTTTCTTTATAACGTATAATATTTGAACCTTCTCCATGGCTAGCCGACAAACAATATGAAAGGATTACTGGAAAGGGGATCTGGGCTGCTAGACTACCATCTTAAGACTGTCCATCCTCCAAATAACTGGAAAAATGACCAGGCATTCTAAAACCATGCCGATTACTTGCGTATAACCTTTTAAGGACGAGCTTGGTAAATAGAAGTTATTTTTATAATGTAAAATTAAGTAAACATTTTGTCGATGGATGTGATGAAAATTCGATCACAGTAATGATCAATTTTAATGCATAAACCTAAAAATTTAAAGTATTGAGAATAGATGAGAAAGTAATTAACCGATATACTATTTTAAACGCTTATGAGCAATACATAAAATATAATGTCGGGATACAGACAATAATAATAATAATAATAATAATAAAAAAAATGAAGTTTAAATTATTCCCTATATAGTTGGAATGGATTTTCGTAAAATATATTAACACTAATAGGATAAAAAAAATCTTTAAGTATTCTGATTTTAAAATAAAGATTAAAAATTATAATAATAATAGTTAAATTGAGAATATTTAATAGCCACAAGGTTAGAAGTGTTATCTGCAATCCTATCAACCATGATTAAAGATTAATAATGGTTTCATTCAGAGGTGGCTTAAAGAGAATCAGGTCGACAGTTTGCCGAAAGAGAAAAACAATAGTGTAGAAGAGAAAGGAATCGGAACGAGATGTAAAATCTTCTAGTGGCTGTAAGGAGCGCGAAGTCGATAGCATCGAGAGTAGTTTTAGAAATAGACCCACACCTGCTTATGAGCTTACAACCGTAATGTACATTACTAACATGGTGACGACCATGGGCACATAGGAGCAAAAAATCGATAATTTTGGGAAGGTTAAGCAGGCAAAATGTATAAGTACCCTAGAAAATAAATTCTGACAAATCATATTTTCCTACAGTATGTTTGGAGATTGTTTGATTTTTGTTGTTTTGCAGACAAATCAAGTTATTCATTTTTATTATTACGACAAAAAATCAATTAATGAATATAGTATCTTTGATTTTGGTTTGTTTGCCTGTTGGAGCCGTCTACGATTACGTTCTGCTCTTTCAGGTCTTGAGTGGGTTAGTGTCCTTTTGTTTGCTTCATTCAGTCGACTATGCTCACAGTAAGCTATTTGTGTGAGGCGATGACCAGTGGATAGTTCACCGCACTTCCATCTTGGCACGCAGAGAGGGCGACTTCCAATCTCTGGATTTGGTTCGGTCGCCTCTGACAAAGTTTTCTTTTCCTTCCAAACTTGCTGAGCATCAGTTAAGCTTTGATACAACTATTTGGCCCGAGCCGGTTTAACCCAGGTGACTTGTACCTCTTGGATTTCACGGCATAACTTTAGCAGCTGCTGGTGTAAGTTGGCATTCTCTCGTCACAGTCTATTTAACTCTTTACCGAGAGTTCGGATCGCATCTATGTCTAAAACCAAATGAATTTTATTAACTGTCTCGAAAAAACGTGTTATTAATAATATAATTTTGGCGACCGATTAATCCAACTCTTTTATGTCTTAACTGTATTCAAAATTTATTATATTGTATGTTCTGTGTTCCTATTTAATATTTTTCTATGGTTACTGAAACTTATAATGGTTCCTATTAATTATTCCGAGTATCATGACCGTTAATTCGTTGAATTTTATTTAAGATTAATATTTGGATATTTACATATTTTAAACATTGAAACGAAACAACATATATCTCTAAAACATGCATTAATATAACAAATTGTAAAGTTTGTTCCTAAGATCTACAGTTCAACAGCGTCCAGCAAATTGATTGGTCTTGCATGGATTGTCAAGGCGTCTTCCTTGTGGGTGACGCCGAGCATAAACATGATCACCTTGCTGGCGATGACTCAGTCGCTCCAGCAACGCCGGTTGTATTAGGCGGTTTGGCAGAATTAGTTGAGTAGGAGCCTCCCTTGTCTATAGCGCAGGATCGTCCAGTTCGAACGAAATCCCATAATCCGGAGCGTTGCCGTCCGCGCTCGGGATTATTCCGCTTGCGATATCTGCATTTATACGCGCCAGATGGCGCTTCGCCATGTTCGCTCTTCATCGGAATTTGCGATCCAAACTTTCCAGTAGATACAAAGTAATTTTTACAAAGTAATAATTTATAATTGGTTCATATACAATTCGACATAAATCCATTTACAGTTATATCAAACCACAACATTCCAGAGGATATGCCCAAATAGATATTCACTTGAAGTGTGCTTGAGTTCGTATCTTAGAAAATTATCAACTAGCATCGTTCCGAATAGAGTTATCCAAAAATTAGTACTTCTCGCTGAAATTGTGATTATTCACTCTGTAAATAAATTCTGTAAAAACTAATCAGTTTATATACCTATTTGTTGATCCTAACATCGTGTGTTCTTTTTGGTTCATTAAAACAAAATTTGACTTTGAATTTATTTGTATTATCTAAATTTAAATTTAACATTTTCTTGCATTAAATGGACGATATAATTTAAAAATTTTTAATTGAACATTTTCTACTAAAATTATTCTATTTTACCTCCTTTTACTCAATAATTCCTTAGTTTATGAATTATCCATTTTTCCATCAAAGTTTCACGTTATCGTGTTACTTTTATGTTAATTTCGTGCAGTTCTTGGTGCATCATTGTATATATTTTAATTTACTTTTATGTTCTTGATTTTGTATTAAATTACATTTTCTCTCATATTTTAGGATGCTTAATTGATATTGATAAGTTCGCTTTTGAATCGGCATTGATGTGTTTCCATGTTATTTTCGATTAATTTAAACAAAACTTAGTCATGGCCAAACAGTACAAAGTGAAAATTTGTCATTAATATTTAAAGTTTATCATTAAGATTGAAACGTAAAAGTAAAACCAAACGAAGAATTGTACTAAAGTCCCATAGTTGTATGGTTTTTCTGACATTCTTCACTTTTTTTTATAATTTATTTTTTATATATATATTTAAAATTAATTTAATATCAATTGATATCATATCATGTATAATTTTATTAGTACTTTGATATAATTAATATAATGGAAAATCTGTATTTCACGAAATATTATATAATATATAATTTTATTTATCAATTATGTATTCTGTTGTTTATATATTCTATTCTATAGTTACATAACTAAACAAGCTTTTTAAACAAATAATAAATAAGTAAATTAAAATTTACTGTATTTATTGGCATTAAATTACTTTTAACGAAATGCCTGTTTTAAAATTCGAAACAAAGATCATTAATGGAAAACCTAACATTTCTTTCGGTTCTGGTTAGTTATAAATTTGAATTTATGCAACTCATATTTTTTTCTACATACAGAACAGCCGAAGGTTCCACTTAAAAAATCTGATTACAAATTCAAAAACCAAAAATTTCCTTTAAGAGCTAACTCATCAACAAACGCTGTTCCAAATGAAACCCAATTAAAAAACCAACCAAAAATTTCGTATGAAAATGAATTATTTAGTCGCAGTATGTGAAATATATGTTATTTTTTTGTAAAACTTTTTAATAATATATTTTCGCTTAGAAAAGTCAAGTGATCATATAATCAAGACCCAGAAAATCAGTGAAAATTCTGAAATCCCTTCAGACAGAAACTCAAACGACAAAATAAACAATATTCACAATTATCGCCGTTCTTTAAAACAAACAGCTACCAAAGAATCACTGTTTAATTTTCTGAAGGATGATGCAAAAAACGAAAAATTTTCTCATAGAAAACCCGATAGTTCCGATGAATATGCAAGGAATAATTTACACGTCAAACAGGATTCATTGACTGAAGACGATATCGATGAAGTCATGAAACAGATTGTACTGGAAAACAAACATTTACTATCAGAAGAACAATTGGTCGATGTGTTAGCAAAATTGTATTTGGATGCTAAAATTTCCAAAAAACAAAAAGTAGAAATTCATCAAATTCCAAACAATGTTGTAGACAGAAAACCCCAGAAATCAACTGAGCAGCATTTTGAATTACCGAAACAAGAAGAAAACCATTCAATCTATTCAAAATTGGAAGAGAAACAGAATATCGATCGATTACCAAACAATTACCCCGCTGCGGCGAGTGGGCTAACTGCGTTGCAAAAGAAACAACTACAATGGGACAAAGAACGAAAAGAAATGGCGGAAATTTCCTCATACAATCCGTGGGGAAAACCCGGATGTGGAGCACCGACGAAAACCTCTGTAGAAACCCGGCAAACCGACAACATTTATTCCCCGAAGCCCGTTAGCCAAACTATCACCAACAGTCAGCTGGAACCACAAAAGAACTATTTCATTCCTCAGGAAAATGTTTCCCAATCGGTAAAATCTAATTAAAATTCAACCAAACTGTAAAAAAATCTCCTAAATCTAGGAAATAGAACGCCAACAATGGCTGACAGAACTCAATGAGCAAGTGGCAGAAAAGGAGCGACGAAAACTGATGGAAAATTTATCAGGAAACCCCTCGGAATCCTATCGGACTAAAATGAGCTCAAATGACGATATCAATCTGACTCATGGACGAGGCAAAGGACTCGCTGATCTCAGTCAAATGTCGCAGGAAGAAATCATTCAAAAACGAAGCAAACAAATGGAACAACAAGTAAAGAAACTGAATAATTTTTATAATAAATTGTGATGAAAAACAAACAAACAAACACAAAACTTCTCTTGATTTCGGTTTGAGTTAGTTTTATTAGAGTTGTCTATATTGTAGAGATTGTTTTTAATATTCTCAATAAATCGGTTTATCTACCTCTTGGTTTTCAGTAATCCTATTTATAAACCTTCAAAACTCGCTCCAATATCGACCTTTGATTTACCTTTCTGAAATATTGCTCAATCGCTTTATTGGAGTTCTAATTTCGGTAAAATATTCAATTTTCTCAATCCCGGGATTCTGATTTATAGATATTGTATTTTATTGAATAAATGTATTTTTATTGATTTTTATAGAAAAAATGTAAAATGCATAATGCTTCTAAGTTTTGATCATTTAGACCAGATTTCTGTTTATTGCAATGATAAAACTATTTCAGACTCGAATTATGTCGTAGGAATCGTTGATAATCGACCATAAATGTTTTTCAGATAATATCCTTTTTTATCATTGTTGAATCTCATTTTCAGCAGGCTATCTAAATCAAATCTTGAAAAATTTTGGTTTTCTAATTACGAATTTGAAATAGTTAGCTTTAGATGTCATTCAACAAAGTAAACCAATCACACGCTTTACACGGAAAATAGGTATTGCAAGATTATCGTGTTAAACGAAACCGTATAAAAATGAAGCTAACAAATGGATGAAAAAGCGGGAATAAGTTTTATATATTCTCTCTTTTCCATACATTTGTTAGTCTCACTTTGTACATTTTCGCTTAGTATTGTGATCTAGCAGAACCTATTTTCCGTGTTGAGTGAGTGATGAGTGTAGCGAATTTTCAGGAGCTAAAGTTTCTTTTAAAACAATCGATTGTCTTTCGGCTTTTAAAATTTTAATACAATCTTCGTTTGAAACCTATTCTGATTGTTATAAATATTTTTGTGTAAACATGAAGATCCTCTAGTCAAAACGCCGATAAATTTCAGTTCTTTTTAATCATATTACCATCTTTATTACTTAAATAATATTTGCAAAATATTTCATTTTTGAAAAATTTATATTGCATTATAATTTTTCAAAAAACAACTTTATATTTGTTAATTTTAACAGGGGTTGTATTTTTAAAAGAGCAATAGAAGCGCTTTTTATGTATCTTTTTATTACTCATTTAAAACAAAAGATATTTATGATAGAAATTACAAATACGATAAAAATTTAAATAATCAATATTCCATTAAAACAGTAATTATTTATGCCCTAATTTAGATTAACATCATTAAATTTATATTCGTTTCGTTTTCGATTATAGATCAATATTAAATAAATACTAAATATTGATTTGAAATTATGATGAATGAAATTGAATGTAAAAGTAAATAATAAAAAAAAGACTTTTTTGTGTTTAACCTCTTTATAAGTGACATAATATTTTCTACAAAATTTGACTATGAATACCTTAAATAAATCTGATTCATAGTCAAATTTTGTGGAAAATATAATAATAATAATAATAATAATAATAATAATAATAATAATAATAATAATAATAATAATAATAATAATAATAATAATAATAATAATAATAATAATATAATAATAATAATAATAATAGTTAAGTTTGTTTGGAGTACTGTGATTTTGTGTATATTATATTGTTAGATATTTCTTAAAAATTAAATGTTATTAGTTTTTCTGCCCAAATTCACCAACAAAAAACCAGAATAACGTAATAAATACAATAAAACTTAAACCATCATTACCACATCGATGATTATGATTTTTAAACTTAAATCATCAATGCCTCTACAAACTTGAACGCTTTTTACTAGTGTATAAAAAAACTTCTAAAAAATATTTTGTTATTCTTAAATAAAGATATTTGTATTTTTTGAAATGAATGAATATTCGCTAAGTATCTCAAAATTTTAAGGTTTAAATATGAATTTCGTTCATATCAATATGTAATAATTTCAATAAATACTGCAAAAGAGACACATGTTCTTATTCTATAAGCAGACAAATATGTAAACTGCCGGAAAGATGGACACAGTCAGGACCATGGAAAAATTGGAAAATACACACGATTCTCTATACTCTACAAAATATTAAACCATAATTAAATTTTGATTTGATGCATTTTCTATTTTACCACAAAATATGTCATGTAACTATGACATTCAAATTAGCTGCTAATAACATATTCAATTTAGAAATGGTGTATATTTTATGACCAGACAAAAAGATAGATTATTTAAAAAATATTATTACACAGAGTATGGCGCATGCTAAACTCGAAAGAGTGTAAATAATTTTTCCTAAAAGATTATTTCATGTGGATTTTCAAAAGATTCTCATGGTCTTTTGAATAAGATTCGTAAAAAAATTGGTTCATAATTTTAGTTTCTGATGCGATAGTGATTCTGATGAAACAAATGAACGGGTTTGAGTTTGTTGACAAAATAAATTAAAAATTCGTTATAAAATCGTCAAAATAAATTTGTATCTATCATAAAGGATGCTAAGCCTTGCAATGTTATTCACTTAAACTTAGACAAAACTGAAGATTTTCATATATTATAGAATAAGATATTAAAATGTATTAAGAAGGGACATTATTATTATGTAGGAAGCAATTCGAAAACAAATTGAAGAAAAAGAATTTAAAAAAAGATTAGAAAGAGAAAAAAATGCTCAATTAGATCACGAAGAAGAAAATAGAATATTGAGAGAAAAACTAAAACTTGATACTCAATATTTATCAGAAACTGCAAGAATAAAACAAAAGGACGATGAATCTGGGAAACGGTTAGCTCAACAGAGATTACAGCTAGAAACCGCTGAACGTGCTGCGTTAATGGATAAAAAACTTAAACGGTTACAGCGGTTAGAATTAGCGGGTCACGATACTCGTCAACTAAGAGCTGGATTGATTGCTGAACAAATGTCTGGAAGAGTTGGTTTGCATAATTTATCAAAAAAAACTAATTATTTAATTAATTTATTTTACAGCTTGGAGATAGTTTAGAGTTGCGATCAGAAGACAACAGTTTTAGACAGCCTAACTTTGAAAAACCCACATATGAGATCATTCCTTCCCCGAGATCATATTTTCAGCACCCGATTACCGAAGATCAAGGAGTACAAACCGGTAGTGATAATTTTATTTTTGAAATGAAAACCTAAATAATAATATTAATAATAATAATAATAATAATAATAATAATAATAATAATAATAATAATAATAATAATAATAATAATAATAATAATTATAATAATAATAATAATTAAAATAATAATAATAATAATAATAATAATAATAATAATAATAATAATAATAATAATAATAATAATAATAATAATAATAATAATAATAATAATAATAATAATAATAATAATAATAATAATAATAATAATAATAATAATAATAATAATAATAATAATAATAATAATAATAATAATAATAATAATAATAATAATAATAATTTACATAATATTTTCTACACAATTTAACTATGAATCAGTTCCGTCCATCGCAATTTCACTTACCTCTTCGCCATTCTCAGTATCGGAACTAACTAAAACTCTCCTTCTCTTTCGTCGTGTACATACATTCAAAATATTCTCTTCGTTCTCATCGGTGTTCGAGTCGGTTTCAACTGTATCATAATCTTCCGTATTGTCGATTTCCATATCCAGAATTTCTTGATCATCTTCAGAACATTCTGCATCAATATCATTTATTTTCTCTAATAATACATTCGCACTCCTCAAACGACTTGACATTTTGGGGACAAATATTCAACGGAAAAAATAAAAACTAAAATATGAAAATGTAAATCAATATAGATAAAAAAATTAATAAAAGATAAAATGTGAAACTTACTGCGACGTATTATTAGTCTTGTTCACTATTTTGAAAATGACACTTACAACACGTAATACGATATAAAATATTATAAAATAATAATAAAAGACTGCCAAGTATGCTCTTTGTGACTTTCACGTTTCGATGCACTCTGTTCGTGTTGCAAGACTCTAATGATTTGAATTCGTGAGAAGACATCTATAAATTTCCTTCAGTTATGAGTTCATTTCTTGCGTGAGAAAATTCGAGGAAGTGGACCGTATCAGATCAATCAAGCAAATAAACACCGCTAACCCGATAGTCGAGCGAGAACTGCAAACACTTGGAAGTGCCGTAAACCATTTTCTGGAAGGCACTTATAGGATAAAATCATGCCACAACTACATTACCTTTTGTTTGTAACGACTTTATAGTTTTGGCATTGAGTCTTAGAGAAAAACTATTACAAAAATGTATAAATCGTACAACCGGTCAAATGACCGGTCGTGGTAGGTAAGAAAGACTACAAATTTTATTCAGAATATAAACAATAAAAAATAAGTGAATATTGAAAAATGTATCATATATATATATATATATATGAGGAAAAGTCATAAAGTTTAAAGGCGATTCGCTTACGTTGAATGTAGGAAATTCCAATTGAAAATTTAAAAACGGTCATTTGACCGGTCCCGGTAGGCATAGTGTTAAGGTATTCACGAATTTTCGGCAGAGCCTTTTTCAAGTGATTTCGATCATTACTTATTTATTTAAAAAAATAGGAGTAAAATTTATATATTTTGTATTTTATATTGCTTTTATTGATTAAATTTAATTTTAATTAATAGAGTTTTAAATTTATTTTAACTTACCTCCCCCCAAAAAAAATCTAAGTAGTTTTCAATTTACATTAGTTGAATATTGATAGTTGGTTTGTGTTTTTTGATAAAAAAAGTTTCTTCGCCTTGTCTTTGTAATGTGTTTTTGAACGCGCATTGTAGACGCGTTTATGTCTAGGAACTTCTTCATGGACAATGTCGTTATCAACCGGAGTGGCCTCAACACCATTAGAAACGCCATGCTCAAAAGCCAGCCACGTCGGGCTCAAAATGCCATGAAACGAGTACAGAAATCGCATTCCCAAGTGACGATATTTTTCATTGGCTGTTTATGTAAATTTGTCATTGGCGGCCATTATTACTAAATTCCTTGTCATTTGCATTTATATTCAATCAGCGCAATCGCTTTTGAAAGCCATTTCTGATAAGTTGAACTTTGAAAAAATAAAATTATTTGTAACTCGAACGTGCCAAGTTCCCTTTAAGAAACCGATTTTGTTTCCTATTCTTTTGAAGGGGATATATATATATATATCTGATTGAATGCTGATTAAAACACCCTGAATAAAACACCCCTGACAACTAGGCGGTAGTACCATTTACGGATAGCTCATTATGCCTGTGCCAGCATCCGTTTGATTGAAATTGGAATGAAAATTTTTATTGACATCTGTGACATTTATTTTTCTTGGTAATTTATTCAATAATAATATCTTTACTAATGAAAAAACAATCATATTTAAATAACCTTTGTCATTTATCCTACCTCGGGTAATTCCAGTGTTAGTATATTTTAAACCTGTCAAGAATACCCCTAGAAGCTCCATAAATATTCAATTCAAGTTTTGTTCTAGTATCAGTTTAAACAAGTCAATTCGTAGTAATACCAATTACTTTTTATTCAAAAATTATTAATTAACATTTTCTTTAATTTCGTGTTGCTTATCTTATAAATAAAAATAATAATTTTTTTAGACAATTACGTTCTTAGAGAAAATCGGTCTCGGCCATTTGAAGAACACAATCCGTATATCGGACCTCCTAGTCACCGACATCAAGTAGTTGACTCTACAAAACTGATTAAACACAACAAAAGTGCAACTGAAACTAATAACCGTAAACCATTAAAACCTTCAAACAAGCAAAGACCATCTTCATCGGCTTCAAATAAAAGTCAACTGACAAAGAAAGTCAAAAGTATTATTAATAGTTTATAATTCAAAATTATTAATAAAATCTATTTGTTGCAATTTGATGGTAACAAACAATTTATTTATTTTACCTTCCTTCCAATCGTCCGGCCTAGTTGCCAATGCTTTATGAACCAAAAAGAATTTAATTTTTTATTTAAATTTTACTAGAAAATTTATTTAAACGAATATTTGATTTTTATTTCTTAAATTAAAATGAAATTTTGTAATACGAGTTGAATACGATTATTATTATTGATTAATTTGCTTAAATTTTCATATTTTCATTTAGATTTTGTTAATGTAATTTCTAACCTGAAGACTGATAAACGGTCGAAATATATAGTGAAATGTTATATAGCAGGCGCATATGGCTCTTTGACAAAAATTGTGCGGCTCTTTAAAAATTTGATTAAAAAGCATTTGATTAATAATTTTAAAATTTGATTAAGTCATTATTTTTTGAAACATAATTTTAAAATTTTTTGTGAAACAAAGAAATTAATTTTTCTAAATTAAATTTTTTTAATTTGTTTTTTCAAATCGAGAAATTTTACAGCATGATTAAAAAATAAAGTAATTTAAACATTTAAAGTTTAAATGCTCTCCACTATGAAATTTGTTAAATCAAAAAATCGAACAATTATAACAGATGAACATTTCGGTTCCAGATTATTATAAGTATTCTTGTAAATAATTTGATAATAGTATATAATTATATTTAGGACTTTGAAATTGTATTGAAATCAAATTGTAATTATATATTTAATTTTTTAAAACCAATGTTCTTTCAGAATTGGAACCGGTTGAAGCTCGTAGACCTTGGGGAATGAAAAAGAATTCTAAAAAATATGTACCTCAATCAAAGCGAGATCCTTTTTATGCAGTATCTCAAGAGACACGAGAAGTTCATAAACAACAACGAGTCAATAGGATTTTAGCGCAAGTTAAAGCTAATATGGATAGAATCCCTGAAAACGAAGTTAATGATGGCCGTTTAAGTCAGCGACATAAGAAATGTGAAAATCAACACATATCTGACCAGGACAAAGAAAATTATGAGGTGAACCACGATACATATGAATTGAAGTAAGTTTTAACTATTATACATAATATTATTCGTTTACACAATAAAATCTTACTAATTGTCTTAATTAAAAGTCTTATTCCTTAACGGCAATTCCTTACTATACTCCGAGGAACCTTTATCAAATATTAATAGAAGTTCTGTTAACTAGCAATTAATAACAACTATTTGTCCTTTACTCATTCCTTCCAAATTATTCTTTTTTCACTTGAAAAAGGCTGTGCCGAAAATTTGTGAACATCAATTGTAAAACATCAATTCTTAATGTCATTCAACAATGAAAAGTAATCATAGATGAACGCCAAAAAAGTTCTTTTAATATTCTTTTTAATTTTTATAAAATATATTTTAGTAAAGCATTATTTAAACAGTATTCAAACCAGCTAAGAGCTAGAGTGCATAATTTTATAAATTTCATTAATCATTTTAAATAAATAACTTATTTACATTCTTACACCATGTGTTTTTAATATGATTGCTTGTATGAATTAGTACCATACCTGACGAATAAAATGAAAAATTAATGTAATATGGTAAGCAAGGAAGAAGTTGTAGAACAAAAATTAAGCTTATCCTTAACGAGCTTGGGACGTTATTTTACTATTGCCACTGCTATTCAATTTCATTATAGACTTCTTGGTATCTTTATTTATTTAATTTTGATTCTAACTTAGCCTGCACAGCTTCTGCTTCTCTGACAATAATGTTTCACTTCAGTAGGTAGTTAAGAGCACACTGTACCCACACACCTTTGCATAATAAAATAGGGGGAGGGTTCGCGACGGATTAAATTATATAATGACGTAATTAATCTCAATTACGTGATTACTTAATTAAGATAATTGATTTTATATGTATTTTTTTTTGAAATTATTTTAGAATTTTTTGTCGCATTTTTTTCAAATATTATTTTTTTTGAATTTTTCGCGTCAATTTTTGAAAAATTTTTTTAATGTATATTTTTTATTGTAAAATTTTTCATTCACAAAATTTTTACGTTCACACTATAATAGTCAGGGGGTATTTTTGACTCTCGATAAAAAAGCCTAAAATAAAATTGGCTTTAGTCGCCTAACGATTAAATAGCCTAAGATAAAATTTGGCTTGAATCGCATATCAATAAAAAAGCATAGAAAAATTTTTCTATTAAAAAGCCTAAAATTAAATTCTCGATTAAAAAGCCTAAAAAATCTTTCTTTGTTAAAAAACCTAAGTAATTTTTCTTGATAAAAAGCCTAAAATGAAAAATGGCTTAAATCGCCTACGATGGTCACATAGTCAGGGATATTTTTAACTCTAAATAAAAAACAATGTAATATTTGGTCTCACTATTTTCTATATGTAAATATAGGCATAAAATAAAAATGGCTTGAATCCCCTACGATGGTCCCACTATAGACAGAGTTATTTTTTAACCACGATAAGTGTAAATTAAAGTACATAAGAGTACATTAAGATACATTAGAGTATACAGTACATTTAAATAAGTTAAGGTTCCTTAAGTAAATTAAGGTGCCTAAAGTAAAGTATGGTAAGTTAGGTAAGAATTTTTTAAAATTAAATAGAGGGTCAAAAGATAAGTTACATAAGATTAATTTTTAAAGCTGAAAATTTTAAAAGCAGTTATAATTGGCAAATTACATATGGTAATAATTTTTTAAAAGTAAATAGAGGGTCAAAAGGTAAGTTACATAAGGTAAGAATTTTTAAAGTAACTTAGAGTCGACAAAATTACTTGATTGAATTTTTTTAATAAAATTTTTAGTATAGTTTTTATTAATCAATTTTTAAAATATTTTTTAAAGATAAAATTTTAACTATAATTTTATCGATAAATTTTTATACATATTTTTAAATGATAAATTTTTAGCATAAATTTACAATGAAATATTTTATACGTGATTTTTAAATAGAATTTTTAGTATAATTTTACAATAAATTTTTTTAAATGTTATTTAAAGATGACATTTTTAGTATAATTTTTAAAATGAGTTATTTATACATGTCGATAACGATAAAATTTTTCAAAGTAAGATGTGAAAAAATAAATTAATATGAAATTTTCAAAATAATAATAATAGTAATAATAATAATAATAATAAATTGTTCGACAATCAAAGAAAAAGTTAACTTAATTGGTATCAACTTCTGAATACTGATAACCCATACGCACTGAACAATCCACTGATTAATAATTTACTCTTTGGACACCTATATTCAAACAACTTAACCCACTTAAAACTAAAATAAAATGTTCTTTCAATCATTTCACTTTGAAATACTTGGTTATTCATTATACACACACTAACAATATGTTATCAACAACTAGTTACTGAACAAATCAATATCAAAAATTGTTTACTGACCAAGAAATCTTTAAATAAAAGCACATAAAAATTTAAACAATCAAAAGAAATAGAATTTCAATTACAAATTTTATTAATAAAAACTTTTTCATTCTTTATCGATCATTGATGTCTCCAAATTGGTAAATTGTTTGGTTGCTTAGTTATCTGATTGCTATCAAGAGACTATTAATCAAATTCATTGAAACCCAATCAATTGTTGTATTTTCTTTAAATAAAAATTTGTTGCTTTTTTTACAGTCTTGTATGTGATTTATTGAAATTTTGAAATTGTTTTGTAAACCTTAATAGTTTTGTTAAAAAAACTTTGAAGTCTTTCTACTATTTTTGTAATATTTTTAATTGCATCCAACAATAAACAATTATTAAAATTTATTTTCAAAGATGAATGTCAACCTTTTCATTAAATTTTCACATGCCCCTAAGTCTAAAAATAAATCTATTAATTGTTAACACCTCAAAAATTACTTAAATTTATTTTTACACATTTTCTAATTTTTTCACTTTAACTCTTGTTGTTTACTGAATGATAAATTAATTAGTAATTATAAGTGATGGTTAATCTAATTGATAGTAAAAGAAACATTATTAGAAAAGTATTTTTATATTAATTTCACAAAACATATATTACTTTCATTGTACTTGGAATAAATTTTTATATATTTATTGAAAATGATTCGACTCTTAAAATTATTACCTCAAAAATCTTTGATTAAAACTGATAAAAAAAATAATACATATACAATCAATACCTACTCACTACTAAAATCAAATAGTTATCAACTACTACCAAATATGTTAAATTTCTGATACAATGCTTCTATATATACATAGGTTCTTGTGTACTGATAACAAATTTTTTCGATAAATGTATGTGACTGTTTATTAGATTTTGTAGAAATTATTTTTTTTATTGTGGTTAGCTGGTGAATAGAATTTGATTAAAGTAGTGTGAAAGATGTAAATTTTAAATAAATTTGATTAAATTTGTTAATTTTTTGAATAAAAGTTTTAAAGAAAGCTTCAACATAGTATCAAATTGTAAAAAAGATAGTACTTATTAATTAAAAAATTAATTAAATTAAATAAGTTTCAAAATCTCTGAATAATTTGTTAAATCATTTTTTACATTTGATAAGATTGTTAGGTAAATGCTAAGAAAAATGTACTTGTTGAATGAAAATTAATGCATGTTATCGACTGCTCACATTATTTAATTGTACAATTTCCCGATAAGTAAATTCTTGATTCTTGGAAATATTCGTAAATATTTAAATTATTCAGAAAATTGTCAATAAAAACTAATAAATGAATAAATAAATGAATACTACTAAATTTTAGTTTTTAATTAAATTGAATTACAAATATTTTAAATACTTGCTTTAATACATGAATCAAACATTTTCTTAAAATCCAAATCATCACATATTTTCTAAGTTTTATTCAGATTCAAATTAAAATTAACGAAAATCTTATTGATATATTTTGATAACCCTTAAATCAATGAAAAAGTAATAATTTTCCTAACTATGCTATCATAATTTACTCTTTACCAATCATTTTTATTTAAATAACATTATTTCTAAAATCTTTGCACCCACTTATATCGATATCCAACCAAATAAATTCATTTAAAGATATCATAAATTCTCTTCTTGAGCAATCATTTCTCTTTACATAATTTCATTTCAACCTACTATATTCTATAATTTTATTAGAAATTCCACGTTTAAATAATATTTACTCTTATATATTCAACCAACTACACCACTTTAAAAATATCCCACTTAAATCAATTTTAACTGATTTTATACCTCTAAAGAAATTATAAACCCCCCTTTTGACCAATCATTTCTCTTTAAATGACAATATTTCCTCCATTTTAATTCATTATTTTTCATAAAAAATCATCAATATTCTCAGTGTAGATGATTCTTACCCTTTATATAACTATATTCAACCAACATAAACCCTTAAAAATATCAACAAATTTGTTCTTAATCAATTATTTCCACTTTAAAGATCATAATTTTTCTTCTTAACCAATCATTTCTCCTTAAAATAAAATTTTCTTGTTAATTAATCATTTCTCTTAAATGACAGTATTTCCACTCCCAGCTATATTCAATTTTTTCATAAAAATCACAGAATTATTTCGACATTCAACCGAATAAATTTCTTGAAATCCTCTTAAAAGATCATAAATTTACCTCTTGACCAATTGTTTCTTTTTAAAATAAAATAAAAATTACTCTCAAACAATAAACTCTCTTTAAATGATAATATTTTCATTCTCCTTTCATAAAATTTACTCACATATTGATATCTATCCGAACAAATCCCCTTAAAAATATAATAAATTACTCTAAATTCTCCATTTTAGAAAATATTTACGCTTTGAACATAGATATACAACCTACTATATTCAAACAATTAGATCCCGTTAAAAAATATCATAAAATTTTTCAAGGTCATTGGATGAGTCATCATATTTTTCAAAGTAATTTAAAAAAGACCATGATTCATTCAAGGTCATTTGATGAGTCATCATAATTTCCATGGTAATTTAAAATAATCAAGGTCATTCGATAAGTCATCATAATTTTTCAAGGTCATTTAAAAGTAGGTCAAGGTAATTTGATGAGTCATCTTATTTTTCTCAAGATCATTTACTTTTTCAAGTTCATTTTTTAAAAGTTTTTAATTAAAATTTACTATTTATTTTAATTATTATTATTTTTTAATTTTTATTCTATTATTATTTTTCATTAATAAAACTTATTATTATTATTATTATTAATTTTATTATTATTAATATTTTTATTATTATTATTTTTTACTATTATTATTACTAAAGTTATTATCATTATTATTACAAGTTATTATTAAAATCATTATTATTATTTTACTAAAATTATGATTATTGTTACAAGTTTTTATTATTATCCTTTTCATTATTATTTTTATATAAAATATAATAAACTTTCAACAAAGTATGGGATTCAAAGTTTATAAAATTATTTCAATATTGAATAGAAAAATGAATATGTGTGTATGTAACTAATTTAATTAAAAACAGTTTGTGCATGTGAAGTATCATTTACATGGTTTTCAATAGTTTTTTCGAAAGTTTACTAATATGATACATAATATGTAATGAATAGAAAATGTTGGGGTGTACAATGAACAAATGTGATAATAAAATCGATATTTTTTAAGACAATATATTTGAATAAATATGATATTCGTGTTTATGGCTCAAAATATGTGTGTGTGTTAAATTAGCGACACGGAACATATAAAAGATTTATTGACAATATGTGTTATTTATGATAGACGTGTATTTCATGGTTGAAATATATGTGTGTATAAAACTTAAATAAAGATTTTTTGAGCGTGTGAGGTATCATTTTAGAGGGTTTTCAATGGAGTTTTCGAAGGTTTGCGGTAGTTGTACATAGTAGACAGGGCTAGAAAAATTGTAAATGTTTGTAAAAAGTTAAAGAAAAATTTGATATTTATAAGAAAATATATGCAAATAAGTATAAAAATTAATTGAGGTTCAAATGAGTATGTTAAACCATCGATATGTTACAGTGTTTATGGAAAAACTTTAATGAAAATATGTGTTATATGAAATATTTATTTTATGGCTAATAATGCGTGAGTATTTGTTAAATCATAAAAAGTAGTTCAGAGTTTTGTAAAGTTTGAGATTGTTAAGAAAATGTATATAATTTATGATACACACGTGGTTTTGATTGAAATATGTGTGTTTGTTTTAATGATATAAGAAACGTTATAGACAATTTTTAAGAAATTATACATAATTTATGATTCACACGGGGTTTTTATTGAAATATGTGTGTTTTGTTTACTGATTAAAGAAAAACTATGATCAATTTTAAGGAAATTCACGTAATTGATGATACACATTGGTTTTTGATAGAAATATGTGTTTGTTTTACTGATAAAAGAAAGATTCTAGACAATTTTTAAGAAATACATACAATAAGTGATCTAATTTAAAGATATTTATATTTAATACTTATACTTTCTTTATATATTAAATTTATTTTTGATAATAAGGGACTAAATAACTTATAATCAAATATTTAAAAACCTACTGGCTACGAGTTATAATAATAAAAATTTAATCGATTATAATTAAAAACACAATAAAAATTTACGATAAGAGATGTCAATATGAAGTTTATGCTTTATTATTGACAGACCAAGTGGGTTAAAATGTACCTGATCTTCATAGCATAAATTAAGCCTAGATTGTCGGGTAGTTACACATTGCACAACTTTTAGTCACGGACACTAAATTAGTTAATGTTTATTACTACCAAAATAATTATTTGCAGACTAGCAAGATTACAGCCACCTACGACCAGCTTGTAAATAAAATGTAATAAAGTGTAAAGATATTATTATATTTAAAAATAAAAATAATTCATCCAGTTAAACTTCAGCTCGTCGGAATCGAATGATGGGAGTCAAAATAATATTATTATTTAGTCAAAACTTGATATATTAAATGCGCGCAGGTATACTTTTAATCAACATAATTTGTAAAGTATTTTTTTCATAACTATATTTCTATAATCAATTAATAAAACCATAGTTTTTAATATATATTCATTAGTCAAGTCTTTGTTAAATATAGACTTGTATTGCATCTACATTGTGAATCATTGACTAACATAATCCATGTATGTTGGAAATTTGCTATATTCATAAATACGTTTAAATTAATGTGAAAAAAGATGCTCATAAAATATAATTGTTCTAAGTTATTTTGTGTTTATCAAATAGAATAACATAATTATATTTCATAATTATATTTTATAAGTGATATAACAAATTTAAAATAAAATCCGTAATATTCACCAAATTATTATTATTAGTATAATTATTATCAATTATTATTATTATTATTATTAATACTGTTAAGTCAAAACTGAAAGCTTGATATTTTATATATTTAACGACCACAGGTATACTTCTAATTAACAAATTTACATACCTTAGTATTTTCATCATGCAACTATATTTCTAAGATTTATTAATATAAAGATTTATCGTTTTTTAATGTATTAATTACTCATGTCTTTGTTAACTATACATTTGTATTGCAATGTCTTTGTTAATCGTCCACTTGTTTTAAAACATAATTTTATCCATGCATTTCAGAAATTTGCTATAAAGAGTCTAAAAATATTTTGAAATTAAAAGTGTGAAAACTGAAGATACTCAGAAAATAGAAAAATTATAATTGATATTAGTAATTCTGTATTTATTAAATCTATTTGTAATAAGATATATTTTAAAAGTAATATAACAACTATAAAATAAAAAATCTGTAATAATCAACAGATTTCTATAAATATTTTTAATTAATACTATTATTATTATTATTTCTATAATTATTACCATTTCATTAACATTATCTTCGTCTATCATAATTTTATTATCAACCATTTTGTCATCATGTGTATCATCAAAATTTATATTTAATTATCTAAAATTTATAACTGAAGAATATTAAAATGTTTACTATTAAATTATCAAAAGTAGATAACATAAACTAATTAATGATAATATTAAGTTAATTTTTTAAGTTAATTTTAAGTTAAGTTTTTACTTAAATTTTGGACTCAAATATATTTTATAAGCTAATTTTAACTTAAAGTATATATTTTATTTGTAAATATCTAATTATGGTTCGAGTGATTAAATTGATGAACTATGTGTAAATTAGTAGCTGATGGGTATCAGGTGGGTACAATGTGAGTAAAGAAGGGGTCAAAACATAATAAATCAAAAAAAAAATCTAATTCACTCAAAAATTCAATAAAGAAAATAAAAAGCATAAGTAATTTAATCTACACAATAAAACCACAGATATTTTATGAAAATATTTATTAAAATGACATTCTAGCACTATTAATTTACAAATTAGAGTTATGACATCATCTGAATTGATTTTGTATCCTTAGATAATGATAATTGTATACCAATGAAAGTTTTAAATAAAATTTACTTCTTTATAAGCAATATAAAACTTTGCATTCTCGTGGTCAAGATATATGTGGTTATTGTATTTAGAATTTCGTTTACTAAATTACAATCTGCATCCGATATTATGGCGAGTAAGCATGAAAATTAGTAGAGATGTTTTGTAATCAAGTAATTCTAAAGCAAATTGGATATTCATACAATATTTTTGTTACAAATTAATAAATTTGATCATAATTCATTAAAATATCTAAGTAAAATAATATAAAAATGTTTTATGTAAATTGTTGCAATGTTTTATCTTAAAAATATCGAATTTTTCTTTAACTTTATACAAAAAATACAATTTTTCTATCCCTGTCTACTATGGACCACAATCGCAAACCTTCGAAAACTCCATTGAAAACCCTCTAAAATGATACCTCACACGCTCAAAAAATCTTTGTTTAAGTTTTATACACACATATATTTCAACCATGAAATACACGTCTATCATAAATAACACATATTGTCAATAAATCTTTTATATGTTCCGTGTCGCTAATTTAACACACACACATATTTTGAGCCATAAACACGAATATCATATTTATTCAAATATATTGTCTTAAAAAATATCGATTTTATTATCACATTTGTTCATTGTACACCCCAACATTTTCTATTCATTACATATTATGTATCATATTAGTAAACTTTCGAAAAAACTATTGAAAACCATGTAAATGATACTTCACATGCACAAACTGTTTTTAATTAAATTAGTTACATACACACATATTCATTTTTCTATTCAATATTGAAATAATTTTATAAACTTTGGATCCCATACATTGTTGAAAATTTATTTTATTTTATATAAAAATAAAAATGAAAAGTATAATAATAAAAACTTGTAACAATAATCATAATTTTAGTAAAAATAATATTAATGATAATAACTTTAGTAATAATAATAGTAAAAAATAATAATAAAAATATTAATAATAATAAAATTAATAATAATAATAATAATAATAATAATAATAATAATAATAATAATAATAATAATAATAATAATAATAAGTTTTAATAATGAAAAATAATAATAGAATAAAAGTTAAAAAATAATAACAATTAAAACACTAGTTATAAAAATAAATAGTAAATTTAAATTTTAAAATTTTAAAAAATACTATGACCTTGTAAAATCTTGAATGAGCTTGAAAAATTTTAAGTGACCTTGAAAAAATTAAATGACCTTGAAAAATTATGATGACTCATCGAATGACCTTGATTATTTTAAATGATCTTGACAATTATTAAGACTCATCGAATAACCTTGACCTGTTTTTAAATGACCTTAATTGAGTCATGGTCTTTGTTTAAATGACCTTGAGAAATATGATGAGTCATCCAATGACCTTGAATGAGTCATGGTCTTTGTTTTAACGACCTTGAATTTTTTGGAATAGTCATGGTATTTCTTTCAATGATCTTTGGATGAGTCATTTTGTCGCACGAAAATTTTTTTTTATCCCCTGGAGGGGGTATGTGGTCCAGCGATGACATTACCATATACTCCTTTGAATACAGATATTCAACCAATTAGATCCCCTTAAAAAATATCATAAAATTTACTCCTAACCAATCATTTCACTTAAAATGACATTTTCCTTCACTGCACCAACAATATACATATTTTTTGTAAAAACCTATAAAATCGATAATATTTATTCCTTTAGAAATCTATATTCAACCGACTCAACCACTTACAAATTTATCATTCAGATCATATTTACCATGTATTCAATCGATTGAATTCCTTTAAAACTATCATAAAAATCTGAATTTTACCAATAGAAAATAAATTTTCTTTAAAGTATTATAAAATTGTTATTGATACCCAACAGTTTCCGTCAAACATCACCACAATTTGATTCTGGTAACAAATTCAATCAAATTCAAAATTCTTCAAAAAAGACAAAATCGAATTAAATCTATGTTTTCCTAAATAATCAATAAATTTCGTGAAACAGATCATATATTCTCATTGAATGAGTCATGGTCTTTGTTTTAACGACCTTGAATTTTTTGGAATAGTCATGGTATTTCTTTCAATGATCTTTGGATGAGTCATTTTGTCGCACGAAAATTTTTTTTTATCCCCTGGAGGGGGTATGTGGTCCAGCGATGACATTACCATATACTCCTTTGAATACAGATATTCAACCAATTAGATCCCCTTAAAAAATATCATAAAATTTACTCCTAACCAATCATTTCACTTAAAATGACATTTTCCTTCACTGCACCAAAAATATACATATTTTTTGTAAAAACCTATAAAATCGATAATATTTATTCCTTTAGAAATCTATATTCAACCGACTCAACCACTTACAAATTTATCATTCAGATCATATTTACCATGTATTCAATCGATTGAATTCCTTTAAAACTATCATAAAAATCTGAATTTTACCAATAGAAAATAAATTTTCTTTAAAGTATTATAAAATTGTTATTGATACCCAACAGTTTCCGTCAAACATCACCACAATTTGATTCTGGTAACAAATTCAATCAAATTCAAAATTCTTCAAAAAAGACAAAATCGAATTAAATCTATGTTTTCCTAAATAATCAATAAATTTCGTGAAACAGATCATATATTCTCATTAATTGTTTACTCAAATAATTAAAATAAATTGGAAAACCAATAAAATTTATCAGACAACAATAAATCTTTACTATTTCTAAACGATTATCATAAAATTCACAAGTATACAGATAACCACACTGAGCACCCCCTTAAAATCTCTAAACTATACTACTTTTGTCACTGATATTTTTAAGAGGTTGAGTAGGTTGAATACTGTTATAAAGGTAAGGATTATCTACATTGAGAATATTGATGATTTTTTATGAAAAATAATGAATTAAAATGGAAGAAATATTGTCATTTAAAGAGAAATGATTGGTCAAGAAGAGAATTTATGATATCTTTAAATGAATTTATTTGGATGGATATCGATATAAGTGGGTACAAAGATGTTAGAAATAATGTTATTTAAAGAAAAATGATTGGTAAAGAGTAAATTATGATATTTTTTAATGAGATCAAGTCGTTTGAAATTTTAGGATAGTTAGAAAAATTCATGTATTCAAGCAAGTATTTAAAATATTTGTAATTCACTTAATTAAAAACTAAAATTTACTAGTATTCATTTATTTATTACTTGTTATTGACAATGTTCTGAATAATTTAAATATTTACGATTATTTCCAAGAATCAAGAATTTACTTATCATGAAATTATACAAATAAATGATGTGAGCAGTCGATAAAATACATTAATTTTTATTCAACAAGTACATTTTTCTTAGCAATTACCTAACCATCTTATAAAATTTAAAAAATGATCTAACAAATTATTCAGAGATTTTAAAACTTATTTAATTTAATTAATTTTTTAATTAATAAGTACTCTTTTTTTTACAATTTGATACTATGTTGAAGCTTTCCTTAAAACCTTCATTAAAAGAAATGGTATTTGAGGTCATCCGCTGATTTTATTTCTTCCTGTTTCTATATATTCATTTTTAATTGTTGCCTTAATTTAGAATCATTCTTATTGCTTATATTTTCATTTTTATTTCATCTTTAGAAAACTATTAAACATAGGTTTTAAGATTTTCGTTTTAGAGAAAACTCTTATAGAGATGATGATCGAGTTCAAGGTCAAGTTACTTACAAAGACACTTATAGACAATCCACCAAACCGTATAATTCTTCACGGCAAGTAGCAATTGTTCAAGAGGCTAGGAAGTCTCCAGAAATATCCAACGATTGGTGGACAGACACAAATCATGAAATTATACGTACTACAGATATTCTCAATCCTGCTTTAGCTGATCAAATCTTACCATTCAGTAGAGAAAATACTGGCCGTGAAAGAGCGCGACAAGGATATTATAAAGTTGCTTATCTTTGATTACTATAATTAACCTTTTAACTCTCATAAAGAATCAAAACCCTGCTCAATATGGTGAACTGCTAAAGTCTCAATCTAATAATCCAAATTCCCACAATGCAGAGCCTAATAAGGTCTGAATTTTCAATTATAACATCATTTATATATAAATATATTCTTTTTATTATTTACATATAACTATAAAGTCATCTTTCATAGGACAGAAAAAAATGAGTTGCAAAGCAATTATTTAAAATTTACTAAAATATTCTCAAATGTTTTCTCTATTCATTTTATGAACAAAAGGTTATTTGAAAATGATAAAATTATACATCCGGTGTTATTGGATAACACTTTATATAACTTTTTGGTGTTATAAAACTACAAGTTTTTAAAAAAATTGGGAAATTAAAAAACTTTAAAAAATCAAAAAAATTTGCCGATGCCAATTGACTAGACAAGTACGAAAATAATAATATAAAATTAATTTTGGACACAGAAAAAGTTATTAAGAAATTAATTAATTAATTAACAAATTAATTAATTAATAAAAATGACGAAAACAAATAAATTAAATTAGTGAAAAATTCTCCAATTTAAATAAGTTTAATTATCAAGGGAACTAATTATTCCCTAATACAATTATCGCTAGAGGTTGGCCGAAGCTGCCAAAAGACAATAATCTATTCACAAGTTCCCAGGGAGCCTAATAAATATCTCACTCGATTAGATTAGTTGTTGAGGAGAGATTCCTTTATTAGGCAATCTCGAATCAACAACTTGACCACAAAATTCAGACAAAATTTGAGCAACCAAGTTACAAAATTAATTGAGAAACGGTACGAGTTTATGACATTGAAAAAGGAAAATTATTGTCGAGAGAAACAAGATAGAAAACTAGTTAGACTTGTGGCAAAGATATTTTTAGAGATCTAACATATTAAAGGCGGCTTCCTATAACGATCCCTGCCAGTATTAAACTAACTTGAAAGTGTGAATCCTTGTGCAATTATTGATATCATCAAAGGTTTTTCCTGTGTTGAGTTATTTTAGTGATATTTAAAGTGAACATGGAGTAAGAGTAAACAGTGCCTGCCGAACACTTAAAATTTTAACTTATAATAATTATAAACAAATCAATACATTTTATAATATAGTTAATACACAAATTTGTCTGCGTGCTGAAAATTTTGTCATGCAGTTTCAAATGAATAATAACTCCCATAATATGATAAAAAAATAAATAAAATTATATTATAGGACTTAACTGCGTGCTGATGTATCTTGTTCGAATGCAAAACATCTTTTACTATAATATAAGTATTGATAGATACAAAAACAGAAAAAGATATGATAAAAGATGTTGGTGGTGAATGGTTATGAGACATTATTACACATTCAAAAGCAATTGAAATATCACAGCTTTTGCTTAGTTATTTTGAGCAACAAATATCGTGGACAAGGTCGAACAAATAAGATTTGCAATACAAAAGATTAGGAAAGATCTAATTGCTAGGAAAAATCTATTATTTCTATAAAAATCGTTGACAATAAAATTAAGTAAGTCAATAAATTTGTTGTTTGTTTTGTGTTGTACATAATATAAGGAAGGATTGACAAATGCAACTACTTCGTGTTAAAGGAGGTCTGACAAATATACTTCTGAACAATCCACTTTTATAGTAAAACGTTTTATTAGAGTTTTGTGTTTGTGAAAATGATTTATAAGAAGTAAATAAAATTAATTTAGGATTAAACATATGTTAAAAACTAAGAGTTCATAGGTCATGTTTATATTTAATATATAATTAAAGTTATAATTAAAATTGTTTTAATTGTAATTATTTTAATTACAATTTTTTATTTTAGCGTGATCTATTTTATCAAATTCCTTCTCATCCTACTCAACGTCAAAATACTATTCTGAAGCAACTTTCAGATATAAGAGAGGTAATAATTGATAATATTAGGCAAAACGAACTATCGTATCAAAAAAGTTAAGAAAATAGTAAAAAAAGTTAATTTATATAATTAAATTAATTTCAATAAAAACAAATTCCTGTAAAATTCATGGTCACTGTAAAACATTTTTTCGTTTTTAGAGGTTTTTAGTGTTTGTGAGAATGATGAATAAGAAGTGAATAAAATTTATTTTGGATTAAACTAATTTTAAAAATTTAGAGTTCATTGGTCATATTTAAATTTAATATAAAACAAATACAGTTAATATTGTAGAGAGAATAATTTATAATATAAGGCAAAAATAATTATCGTATCAATAAAGTTAAATATTATATAAAAAATTTAATTAATTTAAATAAAATTATTAAAGTTTTATAAATTTGGTAAAATAGTTTTGACATTTTTGTGCAAAATCTTGCTAAACATGGCGATATTAGATTTTGACAATCCGAGTGAATCGGCTAATAAACTTGCGTCGACGTCGACACGTTTCAAGTCACAGACCAATTGAATGCAGCAGACCGCAATCATAACGTTTCCTTTACGACGCAATTCACTATTTTTACTCACATTTTTTACTGCTTCTTTTACAAGATTTTCTATTTTGAAATCCGTCACGTCTAAATAATATAAGAATCTGGCAATGAGCAAAATTGGGTTGATTTCTTGTGTTGGTCGTTTTAAAGTGATTTGGACAAGTTTCAATAACTTTTTGAATTTCTTTTCATCAACCAGTGGACATTCGTTTATTATTTCTTTCAGCAGTCTCGGAACGCCATTGTCAAGGCAAGCCAAATAAAGGCATACGCAATTCAATGTCGCTTTGTTTCGCTTACTAACGACGTTCAATTTTGTGATTTCGTGAAGCAGCAAAACAGAGCGTGAATAAACATTTCTATCTACTTTTATTCTTTCACACAAGTCTGCAATATTCCGTTTCTGGGACGCCAGTGAGACTTCTTTGTTAGTGCTAGATGAAAGGTATTTGAATTTGGAATTTCCATTTTCATCTAGAAATCTGAGGTTGAAACCTGTTTGTACGGTAGTCGATGTTTGTCCATCTGTTTCCTCTGTTTCTACAGCTCCAACACGACATGCATCATGCCCATCCGCTCCATCGGATGCAAATGTTCTCCATTCACTAGAAGGATCAATCGCCCGGTCAACTACAATCAGACCACAGGCGGAACATACTATATCTCCAGTTCGAATATCCGTTATTAGAACTTTATAAGGATGATATTTACAATGAACTATATTCATCTTTTTATTATTCATTTTATTTCTTTAATTAATAAATAAATAAATTAGTTAATTGAGGTAATTATTTATTTAGTATTATTTATTTGAACTTTCATTGGTTAATAATATTTTAATATTATAATTATCAATAATTACTTTCAATATAAATTAATAATGATTTGTTTATAATAAAAATATGTTATAAAATCTAAAATATTTCGAAATCTTGTATTTTTGTTCAGGGTTTGCTGATGAAACAGAAGGAAATCGAGACCTCCCTCTCTTTTAATGCGGATATTTAATCGACAAATGTAGAAATTGTAATAATAAATTCGAATATAATTTCATTTTTTCCTCATATATGTAAAACTATTTTCTTCTGATTTTATGTTTCTTTGAATCTGGACAGTTTCATACTTGCGATAAATGGAGCTGGACGCGGTCTGCTTTCCCCTCGGGAAATGTATTTTTCTTATAATTTCGTTTACAAAGTTGATTATCATAGGAATCTATGCGATGTATTGGCAACAAAGATTGTGAAAGTTAATAAATGATAAATTATTATATTTTTATATAAATTTACATTATTTGAAAAAATTTCATTTTGCTGTTATTTGTTTTTCAAAAATTATCAAAATGCACGTAATATATAATTATTATTTCCCCCCAACCCCTTCGTGTGCAAGTAATTGATATTCAGATATTGCCTTGTCTTAAAGGGGTCAAGCGGCTTTTAGATCTTGGCTTTATTGGCTAGTTTGAGTTTTGCAATATTTTCGGTAAAAATCCAATTTATCTTTGATAATAATTGACTAATTAACTTATAATCAAATATTTTAAAACCTAGAGCTGAGTCATAATAATAAAAATTTAATATAATATAGTTAAAAACACAATAAAACTTGAGGAGAGGACAAGATGAAGTCAAAACTTGATATTTTAAATGCGCGCGGGTATAATCAACATAATTGTAAAGTATTTTTTCATATATTTCAAAAATCAAAAATTCTAAGATTATTTATATTATACATGTCTAATTTAGATTATCTTTGTTAAATTTGTACTTGCACATATAAAAAGCATCAACAAAATCTTTTATTAATTAGATACAATTCTATAAAGTAATATTGACAAAAATGTTTGAATCAAAGACCATTCCGCATTCCGTCAATATCGGCCAGCGCAGCATCTGCATTCATCAATTTATGGGTATTCAGGTTCCATGTCGTTTATCATCCTATTTAATTCGACGCCCCATAAAAATTCGTCGATTACAGAAAAACTCCATATGGATGTATGATTAAAGACCAAATCTGGAATCATTGCTGTTGAATTTGTCCTTCAATATTTCATATAGAGCTGGATAGTAGAACTTGAGACGTTCTGATATTGATCAATATTCATCTGCAAACCATAAGTAATAGTAATAATAATAATAATCATAATAATAATAATAATAAAAATAATAATAAAATAATAATAGTTTATTTCCTCAGTGTTCAATTTCGTTCATAATTAGAACTGTGCTCGGTAAAATATCATACATTACAATTATTAAAATGTAAATATCAGTTAGTTTTATACTTATTATAACCAATGGGAAGTTACAAACACACACACTTTAGCTATAAACAATAAATATTAATTTATAGAGATTTGAAAATGATTAAAGAAATTTTAATAATAATAATAGTAATTGCTAGTTATTGTAAAGTATCTATTTCAATTGTTGTAACTGTTGAAGGAAAAATAAAACAAGATGTGTGTGTCCAAATACTGCTGTTCTGATAGATATATAATATATGATAGACAAACCGTGAAATTTGCTACCTTCAATGAAAATATTATCTGAAAGAATGGGTGATTTAGAAATCCGATTTGAACTGACATATGAGACTTTACAAAGAGCTCGGAACGAAATATCTGACGATATTCTATATCTAAATACGATCATTGGCATTATCAAAAATGAATTAAGAAAATCAATATTCAAATTGAATGAAAATCGAAAACTTAATGAAAAAATGATTAAAGAAGTTCAATATAGTGTAAAAGCTTATTCCAATAAAACAAATGATCAGTTCAATCGTGTTGTTGGACTATAAGCCATAATTTGAACAAAAAATGAGAAAATTGTGTAAATTAAAACAAAATAATTAATGTCGTTTGGAAATTTTCAATATGGCTGCTGTAACATAAGCACACACCACAAGCAGAAATCAAAAATAAAATAAAACAAAATAAAAACATAACAAAATTAAATAAAACAAATCTTAATTAAAATCATTGGAAAGCTTACAAATGCAGAAAGAGAATGGTTAAATAAAAAAATAAAAATTTACGAAATATTGAGAAAATAATATCAAAAATTAGAGAAAAATAAGGAGAAAAATAAAATATTTATTCGAAATCATCTTATTAAGTTTTGGTATTGTCCAGGCTAGTGTTCTCACCATCGTAATAACCTGCAAAATCATTCGACACGTAAAACTCTACCGCAAGTCCCAGATGAATCGATACTAGAGAAAAGAGAGCAAAACAAACAAACAATTCGTTTCGTAAAACTTACCAACCCAAAACTTCAATATCAAAACAACTTAGTAATCCTCAATCAAGTTCAACTCAATAATTTTACGAATTTATTTACATCGACGATTAACAAATTTATATACTTTTTAATCTAATTTCAATTGAAATTTTCAATTTAATATTCTTAAATTAAAGTATTTATTCATATTTTGAAACCATTTTTAACAGATATTATAATATACCTAATTTGAATCATAAATTATTGAAAAATTTAATAGGTATCACATAAGACCTGATGGATTTTCAATGGTTATTTAATCAATTTTTGGTTACATAAAGCTTTAATTTCCGAAATTATCGGATAATTAGCATGTTGTTAATGAATGTAAATCTAATTTTACACGTTTTGTATCAACATTTAATTAGTATTTAGATATTTTCAAAGCTCTCATTAAAAACAAAAGTTTATTTAGATATCCTTAGTATTCACTTGACTGATATGGACAATGTTTACAAAATACGTGTTTGTAATAAATTTACGTGTGAAAAACTTTTTGTCTTTTTTTTGTAGTGAAAGTAAAATTATTATTATCAATAGCATTATTATTAATTGTGTGAATTTAGTTAGCATTAATTAATCCAGTATGTGTGAATCTTTAAAAAATATTGATATAAAACTCATGGATCGATTATTTTTATCAATTTGTATATAGAGTCCAGTGACTTTCAATTGTAACCCCAGTGACTTATTTTCATAAAAACACTAAATCTAAAATAGTTATTACAACGAATTTAGTTGATGGTATCGCTTATAATTAATAGTGTCGAATGAACTTGAATGAATTTGTAAATTAAGAACTCTTTTACCTGCAATGGGTTTCGGATAATCATTTGAATACTTCGAATTATGATCCTAGTCATCCTTTGTATTCAAGAAAACTTGACTCAGTAATAGGTAAATTCAAAGATGAGAGTAAGGAACTTTGATATAATGAATGGGTTTTCGTACGACCAAAATGCTATAGTCTTTGAGGTGAAACTGTAAGTAATATAGCAAAGGGAATTACTTTGGAAGAACTGAAATAAAGCATATTTCTTATATTGATTGTTATAGAAAGGATACAATTTTTTCTGTTCCTCTAACGAGAAAAGGGACGAGAAATCATCAGTTGTTTACTTTTAAAAATTGTACAATTGCTTTAAGTAACAACGATGATAAACGTCAATGGGTAGGTAAAAACAAATGTTTTGCATTCGGATATTATTTAGGTATCAATGTCACTGATGTCGAAGATATTGAAGCTTTTATTTAAATAAATGTTGTCTTAAAAATGTGTTTGTCTTTTTATTCTATTGTTTTTGTAATTATTATTATTATTATTATTATTATTATTATTATTATTATTATTATTATTAGAAATTTGAGTAATAAAATGAGACTTGTAACAGTCTGGTGTCGGTAATAATTCGTTGAGTCAGGGGTTCAAATCCTATCGTGGGCGAATTATTTTTATTTTCAAAATTAAATTTTTAAATATAATATAAATCTGTATATTGATTTTTGCTGTAAATATCAAAATTTATAGAAATTGGTAAAGTAAATCTTGTATAATTTAATTTTTTACATTTAGTTAAGTTGAAATTTTAAACTTTGTGAATTATTTTCTTAAAATATTGAATTTTGTAAATCCAGTGTTCAAATTTAAGTTTTGAGTGGCTTTCCTAATTTGTTCTCCTCTCACACAACACGATAACGCAATCTCTTTCGGTAGTGAAAGATCAAGTTGCATCAAATCGATTGAATAATAGTTCATCAGAACTGGCTATTTTCAAAACAATTCTAGAAAATCAGATAATTTGTTCCCAGCAATTATTGGATTTTATTTCTCAAAGATCAAATGAACATAATCAATTGCCACTTTCGGCAAAGCCAATTCATCTAGATCTATCGTTGGATTTACTATCAAAGAAATCGACCGGTGATAATCAATTGCCACCTTCAACGAATGCAATGGATCCTGAAATATCGTTCGACGAATGTGATAAGCAAGCTCTTTCAAACAAAATATTGCCACTTTTGGCGAAGCTAATGGAACTTGAAGAGCATATTTTTCGAATGAATATTAAGTTGATATTGTTTTGAGTAAATTAAGTAATTATTATTTTAATGATAATAATTGTAATTTAAATATACTAAATAAAATTAATTTCGATAATAATGATGAATTAAATGAAGGAATCATCAGTTGATAAATTATTTATTGATACTGAAAAAGTTTCAAATGCAGAAAATAGTCATTTAAATCCTATTAATACACAGTTTGAAAATTTTAAAGTTACTGTAACTAAGGATACTTTAAATATGAGAAGATTTAACTCAAATTACCTTCCACGTATTTTAAATAAAAATGAGCGTCATGATATTATTAATAATTATCCATGCTTCATAAGTTTATTGAAAAAGAAAAATTCTAAGACCAAGTTTGAGCTTATTAATTATGAACTTTCCTTGATTAATAAATCGAAACTTAATTTTTAAAATAAAAGATTGCGATGGTTTATTCTATAGAAATGACAATCTCTGCGTTTCAATCAAGTTAAGTGAAATTACGAAGTGAAAATTTCGAACCTTATTTATACTGATAATTATTGTTCCAAGCTGATTAAAGCTCCATTAGCAATAAAGAAATTTTTATTTGTATTTTCACGGAAATTAGACAAAACAGTTTCTATTAAAAACGAACTGCATAAAGGAGCTTTCATTAATAAAACTTTGGATAATTTAAAATTTCAAAAACAATTACCATACTTTCTTGTAAAATCTGACTTAAAATATGCTGATGGTGACTTTATTATGAAGGATCTTATGAAGAAGATGCTGATAATGAATCTTTTAATATTGGATCAGCTAATTTAACAAGATCGCATCTTGATAAACTTTATTTTGATTTTCCAGAGCTTAAAGGTATGTGCTTTACTGAAGGCATGCACAAATATTCTGATAAGATAAGTAGTTTAATTAATCACTTAAACTTAAATAAAGAATTTCCAAAAGATATTTCATTTTCTGGTGGTTAATTCATTATAAATCAAAAATCAAATAAAATAGAACCCGATTTAAGCAATGCTTCTGACGTTATGTTTAATCTTGGATTATTCGAATTATTTAAAATATCTAAAGACGATATAGAACTTGAGAGGCTTATTTCATTACCTGGTTCTTCAAATAAAATTGTTGAAATAATTTTCCACCTAAATTATTTAAACTTAAAGGGTAATATAAAATAGTTTAGTAACATAACATATGGTACTTATGTTTTAAATTATTTCCGTAATGTTTTACTATTACATTCTATTATTGATAGTGAAAAATGCAATTCGTTGATAATTGAAACTCTTGAAATATGGGGTCTAAATTAACTGATCAAATTCTTTCTACTTCCCATTTTAAATTTAGTTGTCAAGAAAAACTTATTAAATATAAAACGTATTTACTTGATGGCGAAATTGATAAGTTGAAAAATATAATTTCACCACTTACAATTAAAAGAATAAATAATTTGTTTAATTTATTTAATAAAACAATTTCAAAAAAGACTAACCGATTGAGTATGATAGACTCGCTCCTTACTTACATCAATGATTTTCGTCCTGAAAGAGACGATAATGTTACAGTTACGGCAAAAAGATTATTGTATTTTGTTATTAGAGATAAGAAAAAAATTCTACTTTAAAAATAGAGACGACTTTCAGATCTCAATGAATTGTCGGAAAAACTGTACTAAAGAAATGAGCTTGATTATTTTTGATCTCATTGAATCTCTTAAAAATTTGATAACTTATGGGTTAACTCTGTCGAACTCACCGATAAAATTGATAACTTTAATAAAGGAAGTAGTTCTAACGTAACAAATATCGAAAAAAAGTAGTTTTACCTGTTGATATTGACGAGGAAGCTGTATCTTCTTTGGAATTAAACATTACAGAAAATAGAAAAATGATTACTAGACAAAATCTAAAAGTTTCAAAGGCAATGTCTAAGTGAAGGTACGTGCCAGCATCAGTCTTAGAATCTGCCACAATCTTTGAAGAGACTGATGCAGAATGCACTAAATTATACTATACTTTGTGATCCAAAAGTGTGGTTTACCGACGATGGCATTGACAATACCTTGAAAGGCATATCAGTAATCCTACATTTGCGCATTTACCGTGCTTTATTATTAGTATTCTATCTTCAGACATTAAAGAAAATATTATCTCAATTCCAGATGCAGTATTTAAAGCTGAGGTTATTCTTTGTCCGCTAAATATAAACAATGCCCATTGGATTTTATTTGTGTACATCAAATCGTTGCTTGAGTCATAATTTATTGACCCAATATTTGCAAATAGAAATCTGTTTAAAAATAAACAAGCTACTCTTAAAATTAACATTAAACGGTTTTTTCTTGAGTATGAAAATAAAATTTATAATAAATTAGGGTATTCTCCAACGCTGCTTCATTTCAGATGATCCAACTTTTCATTCCACTGCTTTCATTGTGTTTTTGGAAAAATTGATTTTAGATCGGGATTTTCAACATGATAAAATATATAAGCTACTTGATGATATCAACACTAAAGAGTGTGTTGAAATTTCATTAAATTTAAATCTAATAAATGGAAAAATTACCGACAACATTTTATTAAAATATTTTAATAATTTAAGTTTATCAACAGACTTCGTTCTTTTGGGTTTTACAATGTGTACTGCTATTCTTGACGATTGTACTCATTATTTGAATGAACATTTAAATTATAAGTGCCTCCAAAACGCGAAAGTTGTATTTGCCATTTTTGCTCCACCAAAGTCTCGGGAAACACTAATGGTAATTGATTATAACACTGACGATCATTACTTCATGGATCCAACAACACTTGATGTCAGCCTAAACTATATATTGACTTGTAAATTATTAGTTACTAAAATAAATGAAATAAGAAACTCAGATTGGTTGGCCATTAGAGCAGGCAAATGTCCACATGATGTTCGTGGTTCAGGTTTGCTCAGTAAAATTCTAACATGTGCTTTCATCAACAACTATGCGCATGATATGTCCCTTGATAACATTAATTTGAGAGAAATAGCAAGAATTATCAGTTCTGTTCTCCGAATTGTTTCTGAGATCAATAACAAAGATAAAGAGAAAATTTTAACAAAAGCAAAAGAAACAGTTAAATTTGACTTTCAACAGCGTAAAAATAAAGTCTTTGAATTAATTATTAGTTTTGAAAATGCTGATGTTAACCAAATAGTTGAAAGCATTATTCGACAAATTCCTCACTTAAATGATTTCACTGAAATTAAATTCCACGAACTATACCTAGGAAGTAAACAAAATTCAAATATAATAAGTAAATATAAGAGTAGATCAGAATTTTTAATTAATATGAAATTAACTTTTTATAAAATTATTAATGACTTACCAGTCACTGTCAGGCCTGAAATTCAGGATATTCTGAACCAATTTAGCCACGAGGACCCAGTATCAAATTCATGGAATAAAATTCTTAAAGATTGTTGAAGCACAACAAATGTTCTCAATCTTGTAGATATTTTACCGTTTGAAGTTATTTACGAATTAAAGAAAGCTGATAACAATTCACCGGGTATTAATGGTATTCAATACAAAGATCTTGCTTTTCTTGACCCTGAAGGTATCTTGTTAAGTTTCCTGTTTAATAGAATCATCAGTAGTAAAATCATTCCGACTAGTTGGGAAACATTCAAGACTATATTAATTCCGAAACCTGATAAGACAGATAATTATGATAAAGTTTCATCTTGGCGACCAATAGCTCTACTGTCTGTTATCTATAAAGTCTTTGTGTCTATTTTAACTACACCTCTAACATCATGGGTGATTTGTAATGATATTTTGCATATTGGGCAAAAACGTGGCTCTGTCCATGAAGGTTGTATCGAGCACAATTCAATACTTTCTTCTGCACTTGAGCATTCGAAATATAGCAAGAATTCCCCATTAGCTATTGCTTGGTTAGATATTAAGGACGCATTTGAAGTGTTTCTCATGACTACTTGTGGAATATTCTGAAAACTATTGGCGTTAGCGGAGAGTTTATTACTATTGTCAAAAATTATTTACACCGAAACTCAATCTTTCTACAGCTGTGGCCCAATTGTAACACCTAATCTTTCAATCAAAAAATGAGTTAAACAAGTAAGTCCTCTTTCAATGATTCTTTTCTCGATTGCCATTAATCCTGTTCTTGAAGCAATAAGTAGATCATGTATTGAACCATTTATGATTGGTGATTCGCCCGTTCAAGTGTTAGCTTATGCCGATGATATTGCACTTGTTGCAAACAATGTCGATAACCTTCAAAGAATTGTTGATGTTGCTGTTGAAGCTGCTACAGAAATAGGATTTGAATACAGACCGGATAAGTGTGGCTACATGCAGGTTCCCGGAGTTAACATCAATGGTGAGATCTTGATTAATGAAAAGGACATCAAAAGTTGTTGTCAAAAGAATTTTATCAATATCTTGGTGTTCCAGTAGGTGAGGACAGTGATCAAAGTCCCTCTGTAATTATTGATAAAGTTGTTAGTGACACAAATAGAATTGCAGATTCCAGTTTATTTGGTTGGCAAAAACTCAAGGCCTACAAGAATTTTATTCATTCTCGACTAACATGTGCATTCCGAACACGTGAAATTAAAACTAGTGCTTTATCAGCTTCTCAAGGAAATGCTTATCTCTGTGGCAATAACTCAAGTAAATTGCGTGGCCATCTGAGAAGAACTTTGAACTTGCCACACAATTCTGAGACAGTTTATTTATACAACTCAACTGAAAATGGTGGAGCTTCGTGTGTCGATTTGCTTGATGAATATCATACTCAAACAATTGTGCACTTTTTCCGACTCTTTACTTCCAATTGCGATTACTCGAGCAAAGTTAATATTGACTCTCTAAAGTTTGTAACGGGTCCTCGTCTTGGAATCAAAGAGCCTACATTACAACAAAGTTTTGATTTGATTAATGGTGCTGAAACTAAATTGAATCATGGTGGAAAGAAATCGAGATTTCAACGTGCACTTACTTCAATAATTTACTTCAAAAGAGAACACTCAATTTCCGTATCTTTTCATATTGTTAAAGAGCAAGTTTTTTATATCTGATAACAAAGAGTCATGGAACTTTCATACTTACGACTTAGTTTCGAAAATCAATTTCTAAGATATTTCACTCTGATATTTGCGACTCATATCACGACTCATATTTGCAAAAGTGGCAACTGAGTAATAAAAGCGACATGATTGCAGCGGCTGTAAAATTATCTCCTCAAATAAATAAAGCAATTTTTAAAACAAAAACTTGGCGAATTTGCATGGAACCTTATACATCGAGCGCGAACTAATACACTTAATATCAATGCAAAGCCTAATATTAAAAGGGATTCTAAACTTTGTAGACGTTGTGAGAAAGAGGATGAAACTATGTCTCATGCCTTACAGTCATGTAAGATTCACTAAATACTAACATTAGCGAGACACAATGACTGCTTAAAGATAATAACGAATAATCTAAAAAATCCTAATTTTATTGTCGTGGTTGACCATTCTTGTTCTCTTGTCCTGAATTCTAAACAACGCGTCGGTCTTATCATAACTGATACTGAAAGAAAAAGAATATTCATGATTAATATTAAGTGTCCAATGGATTCTGTTTCACATTTTGACTTGACTGATAAGGCAAGTATTGAGAAATATAGCTTGCTTCAGAGTGAATTACAGGTAGCCAAATCTGATTATCAGGTTGAGCTTTACACTTGTATTATTGGGGTATTAGGCTCGATTCTTCCATCAACTTATGATCTGATTTGTAAACTTGGCATTGAACCACATTGATAACCTATATTTGAATTCATCCTTTTCTACTACGATTGCAGTATGAATTGCATTCTTCATGTTGAGCATATTCTTTTCACTGTGAAACAAACTTGTTATATTTAATAAAATTTTGAATAGTACTAGTGAGTGATTTTGTTAAGTCTACGACTTAGTCATAGACGTAGTTGTACGTTTGTTAGGCAATGATTGGCGATGATGGGTACTGATAGGCGATTAAGGGTGAGGATCGGTGTTGATCGGTGTTGATCGGTGTTGATCGGTGTGGATGGGTGTGGATGGGTGCGGATCGGTGATGGTTGGTTGGTGTGTGTGTGTGTGTGTGAACGGTTTAAGAACGGAAGGTTCTAGAAGGTAGGTGTGAGGAAGTTAGTAGGTGTGCGGAAGATTCTAGAAGGTAGGTGTGTAGAAGGTTCTAGAAGGCGGGTGTGTGGAAGGTTCTAGAAGATGTGTTGGTCCACAACTGCGTGACAAAATAATAGTTAGGTAATCGGTGGGTTGGTTCGTGTGACGTAATAAGTGTTGAAGTCCACGTGACATAATAAGGGTTAGATAATAAGTTTGTCTATAAATAGTGACTGACCAGTGGATACGTGACATAATCGTGAGGTCACCTGGCAACAGTGGACAAAGGTCAATTACTAGGTAGCAACTGAGTGGACAGAGATCAATCTCGAGGTAGTAACAGCGTGGACAGAGGTCAGATATTATGTAATATTACGTAAGCCAGGGGTTGTATCTGACGAGCTCACATTCTACTACTAACTTGATAAAAGATTAATTAGTGGAAATTCTATTTTTTTTTGTTTTCTTTGAATTGAATTAAAAAGATCAAGATAATATTTATAATGATTTATTTACAAATATTATAGATAAAACAGATTTAAATAATAATTATATAAAACATTGTAGTATTAGATATAATTATACTGCATTGAATTCTGAAACAAAAGAAATTCATTTAAAAATAATTTAATAAAATGGATCAATATTCTAAAGTTGTTGTTTGTAATCTTTTTGAATTAAATTTAAATGATACTAAATATTTTAAAAAATTACAAAAAGCAAATGAATTATGGAATGAAAATATTATTAATAAAAATAATAATGAATTAGAAGTAGAACCTATAGTTATTAGAACTGATAAAATACACAGTTTTACATTGAATATAAATAGAGCTGTATATAGTATTAGAAAAAGTCAACTAATGTTAGATGAAATTTTTATTCCTGAAGGAGATTTAGAAGGAAGGAAATTACTTGTTGATGATGTTATATTTATTATTACATATGAAGATAACAAGTTTTATATTTTCAATTCAATATCTCGTAAGAAATATGAAATAACTCAAGATGTTAAAATATGTTTAAAAATGAAAAGCTAATTGTTGATATTCATAGTGTAAAAATCTTTATAGAATTAATGTCTAATGCTATGAGTCCACAAATTGAGTATTTTAAAGCATTGAAATTTATATCTACTAGGGTGGTCTTTATTTTTCAACTTTCAAAAAGTGCTTGTCTCACCCTTGTATTTTGTTCCTATATATAAGAAAAGATTTTAGTCCAAATATGAGCTCGATTGAACAATATTTAGAGGTAGCTTAATGAAGTCAAAGTTTTATAATAGACCGCATTATCAAAAATAGTGAAATACATAACCCACACTTCTGCTGAGTTTAAAATTTAGCAATAGATTATCAAATAAATCATCCCTGATTTTGTTACTTACTACTCAGTGTGTGGGAACCAGCTTTGGTGTTCTTGTTCTACTTCAATATTTTGTGCAACTAACTGTCTGGTGAAGTTATAGTGAATTGTTATTTACGTTTAAGAAAAGCTCTGAATAGTATTTATTACTGTAATTATTTAAAGATATGTACTGATTATCTGCTAACTTATTGTTTACATTTTTGTGTAACTTCTGGTTGAAAATATTTTAATAGTTTTTCTGTTACTGCAATAGTGGCAACCTGACTGTGAATTGTAGTTGCAGTTTTACTGGACTTAGTGGATTGCTAGCAGTAATTAATAAATAATTTCTCATTGTAAATCAAATCATGACATACATTATATTGTACTTCACTTACTTTTAGAATGAACAGTAACATGTCTAAGACAAAGGTGTATCTGCTGGAGAGTTATACAGAGGTTTTGACTGGTGGGAAGTTGCCTTCATTACGGCAGGTACTCGGTCATTATCTATATCTCCATCTTTAATAGATCCTAAACATTCAAGTAGATAAAGAAGATCTTCGACTGACTCTCAAATATATTCTGCAATAACTGAAGTATCTGGGCCAGCAAGTTCTTAAAAAGAAGGAACTGGAATAAACCCAATTGAATTATTTGAATCCTTAATAAAATTATTATCTGCTAAATAAAAGAACATAATAATACATTAAATCAAACTACTAGTGTTTTAAATAAACTTTTAGATTTGAAATTAACAACTAAAAATAAATATAATAAAATTCTTAAAAAATATTATTAATTAATGACATCATTTAATTTCGATAAACATAATAACCTTAATCACGATATTCGTAAAAAAGATATTCTAATAAAGATATTATAATGATTTTAAAGGGAAATGTTATTGTGTTATTTTGATTGAAAAACAAGTTTTATTGAAAAGTGGTAGGATGATTAATGTTTCTTAAATGTTTCATGATATAAATGGAACAACAATTAGAAAAATTGTCAAATATTTTATCAACTAAATATTCAACATATTTAAGATTTAATTCAACTACATATAACTTTATAACTTATTTTCCTATTCCTCTTGAATTAAATTTAGAATATAATTATGAAATGGGATTAGTATAATTTGCTGTCTACAATATTATTTTTAATAAAGCAAAAAAAATGAATTTGGAAATCTGGGGGTCGATAAATTTATTTTCTTCTTGGTACATATGAACTTGATGTTTAATTTTAAAAAATGACAAAATTAATTAATAAACAATTTATAATTGTTGATAAAGATAAATATTCAATTGAATTGAAAATTGATTTACCAACAACTAAAGGTTTTATGAAAATCAAAGAAGGTTAGGCAGTAATATTTCCGAGTAAATTAAATGATTTTTTAGGATTTACATGGATGGAATATTTCAAATATTACATCTATAAATCTTGTATGTGATTTAATTGAAGGAACATATCAAAATGGAAAACAAGATAATTGTGTATATTCATTACCATATGGACCAGCTCTTCATGGGTATAGAATTATTCAAAAATTATATCTACCTATTTATGTACCAATAATAAAACTCAAAAGTATTTCATCTATTAATTTCTGAATTGTTGATCAAAATAATAATACTCTTGCAAAAACTTCTAACTACCTACTCATCAGTTTATTTTATATCTATATATTTATTTTTTTAAAAATTTTAATGTAGTTTTTTAACTAAATTATGAATTTTTAGTAAAATAAATTTATAATGAAATAAATTGTAAAAGTATATATATTTGAAATAATTTTAAAATCTAAATATGAAAGAATTTTTAAGAAATAAATTTTACACAGAATAAATTTAAAATAAAAAAAATAAATTCTAACTATCAAAAGTTTGTCAAATGTAAAATTTTTAAAGCAAAATTAATTTAAATACATCTTTTAAGATAAGATTTTCAGTAGAATAATTTTTAAAATGAAATAAATTTTTTAACTAAAGTAATTCTATTTGAAATAAGAATTTTAGAAAAAATTTTAAGTAAAATAATTTTGATAGATAAAACTGAAATAAGATTTTTAAGAAAGAATTTTACACTGAATAAATTTAAATTAAATTTTATAAACTCAAGCAAACCAAAGTTAGTCAAATGCGAAATTTTAATTAATTTAAGCAATACATTTTATAATCTGAAAAATCTAACTAAAGCTCAACGTATATATAAGTATTTGGGCTTCATATAATTCGAAATGAAACAATAAAACTAGTAAAATCAATGAATAACAAAACAAAACAAAAACATAATAGAATTTCAAAATTAATGAAACTTAATCAAAATATAAAATTATTTCCAGGGAAAGCGTATATGATTGAACAATAAATCTTGAGACTAGCACCGATAAAATAATAGAAATTTAGCGAGGGACCCTAGAGATAGTTAAAATCGAAAAAACTATCTAATTAAAATAAATTTCTTTGGATGAATGTAGAACCTGAGGCATATAGACAATGAGTTGTATGGGAAGCCCTGGAAAATATTAAAATGAATTTATTTAAATTTTCGATAAGTGTCGAGTTCGATGCCGAACTATTGTTTTATTTTGGAATTGATTACATCAGAACTTTGGGATCATTGGTGTAAACTAATTGAAATATTTTTTTTCGAGATGATATAAAAACTGTGCTATGTAGAAGTTAATTGTCGTTGCGTCAAAGAAACGTTAACGATTACCAGTCAAATAACAAACAATCTAAAGGTTGGTCATAATAAAAAGAAAAGAACATACATATTAAAATAACAATATTAGTTTTCGGAAAAAGCAATTTCTCTTGGGTTACTTGCACTCATCAAATAATTAGTTAACGAGAAAAACGGTAAATAGATTGAGTTTTGTGTTGAAAATCAATAAATTTCATCCTATTTGTACCTTTATTTAATACAGAGAACCACGAGGCACAAGAAATGAACTCACTTGTTAAATAATAATAATAATCCAACGAACGTTTTGATTTTAACATTGTTTTTAGTAGAAAATTTTGAAACTTATTCTAAGAATTGATTGAGAAATATTTTGTGAACTATAAATTAAATGTTTTAAGTTGACATTATTGATAATTTGTAAGTAACGATTGATTTTTAAAATTAAAATAAGCTCTTCATATAATTTTATTTTAGAACAGATTTAACAAAATTTGGCAGACGTTTAACACAGGAAACGTTATTTTAAAGTAGATTTTTGAGTCTTGACAATTAAATAATAACTTTTGAAAATGAAATTAAATCCATGACTTCAAAATTTAAGATTGTTATGAGAGTTTTAAGTATTAAAAATTAGGTAATAGATATAGAGTCAGCAAATATAAATCTGATTTACTTAAGTCGTAAATTATTATTATTGATTGAAGCCATTAAGTGAACAAATACATGAATTATATGATACAACTAAAAGAAAATTTGCATTTCTCAAAAACAGCACTACGTTAGCAATATATATTAAAATTTGGTAAAAACACATTTTTAAGGTCAAAGTTCAAGGTAATTAAAGCAACTTTATTTTCAAACTCATATTTTTTCATTTCTTAAAAACAGGACTCCGCTGCTTAAATATATAAAAATTTTGTAAAACACATTTTCAAGGTCAAATTTTCTAAGGTCAAAGTTCAAGGTCATTCAAACTTTAGAAGTCAAATCTCAAAGTCATTCATATTTTAGAGGTCAAGGTCATTCAAAATTTATTTTTATTAATTATATTATTATTACTATTAATATTATTATTATTACTATTATTATTATTGATATTATTATTAATAATATTTTCATCAATATTATTATTATTATTTGAAATATGTCAATGTTCCTATTTTTAGATACATTGTTTTCTTATATACAATAGGTTTACCCATTGTTTGAAGTTTCGAAAAATCTCAAACCGGATAATAGAAACTCATAGGATCAAACACAAATATCTTGCTAGGTCTCATATATATTGCTATCCGATTTTCTCCACTGAGATGAGATGATTGGATAGTGACGATTATGGCTTGATTATAACGTAAATATGGGTTTTTATCAAGTGGAAAAGCCCTAAAAGTTCATGTCCCAGTATTTGTTTTCCAATTCGATAGACCTGAACAGAACAATATCAATAATATTAATAATACATGAAAAACTTATTCCATGACAAATTATCATACTTTATTTATACATTTATACCAGTAATGTTTGAACTATGTTCAAACTAGTAATTTTCATTCAAACCAGTACTGTTCTGTTTGCAGTAATTTGAATCTTATTTTCAAATACTCCGTATATTATACCATGCACCGTTTCAATTGTAGATTTAGAAAACTTTATATCTAATCGTAAATTTTCATTTTGATGTAATTGACTCTGGTATAAATCGAAATCGGGGGTAAAATATATGAAAAGAATGGATATTTTGTTTTGAATTCTTCAAGAGTTATCCCACAATTAAGATTTTTATCCAACTAGCTCATATTTCTCACTATACTCTGCATATATGTAGCACAATAATTATCATTCTCAAAATCCTGAGTGTGTGTTTCTCTATAATCTCTATTTTTCGATAAAGTTTTTGAAAACCAAAATCGATGCAGTGTATGATACATTATATTGAGATTCACTTTGAATATTTACCAGTATAAAGTTGGGCATTCTTCTATCAAAAAATATTTGTTCCTCATAGAAAGAAGTTGCACCTTTATCAATTGCGAATTGAACAATTTCTTTTGTTTTCAATGGATATATTGCATGTTTAGAATTTATACCTATTTGATGACTGGGAAAAACAGAGGGATCAACACGAACTCTTCTTACCAATAAGTTTGAATCAACTAATTGAAGAATTGGTTGACCAGTAGCACTAGTTAATGATAATGACGAATCAGGTCTTATCAATCTAATGTGTACATTAACGCCTGGGAGTAAATATTTCGGTTGATCCATAAAATCAAGTTGCAATGATGAAAACATTGTAAATAATTTTGAACCCTCATCACTACCATAAACCATAGAGGTAAGACATGTATTTTTAGTGTCGCCATTGTAATTTAAAATAGTTTCTATAAAGTCTTTGTGAATATAAGTACTGTTAACCCTTTCAATCTTAATATCACTGGACCCAAGAACAGCATCTGTAAAAAGTGTATAAAACAATAAATTGTTCACTATTACATCGAAAGATTCTCCAAATGGTTTTCTATCTTTTTCTACAACTTTGATCATGAATAGTTATTAAGATATCGTTCAAGTCTAAATATTCTGTTTGGGCACCGTTAATATGAAACTCAATATCAGTTCTACTATACATAATAGAATTAATCGGATATACTTCTTCAAAGACACTAAATTCAATTACCGCCCGAGGAAAAGGCCTATTAATTAAACACAACTCAGATTTACCGCATATCATTTATGAAAAATATAGTTCCATGTCCTTTCATTCGTTTGTTTATATGTCTTCGATGTTCTTGTTTTTGAAACATACCCGCAACACCTAGTAGAACTTTCCTTAACTCAGATAAAGCATTTGATTTCAAAGATGGTAATATTCATTCATTATCATGTCATTAGCAGTTTTCATACCAAAACTACCAAGACGTTTAAGAATAGGAAGTGCGAATCTACCTATAGTTCTCAATCATCCTACAAAAAAATATATTAATTCCACACCACTTTGGCTACCACTGTACATACTAATAATATCGTTATTGGCCACCTGATTTACGAAAATGTAATGTCAAATGTGTTTTTGAATCTTTTTGGAAAGTTAATATGTTTTCCACTATCATCACGAATATTAATTTCTATATTGTTTATTAGGATGTTGAGACTGGTAAGTGCATGAGATTATCGATGTTTATATTGACAACTTCCTTCAGTTCATATTTATCAACCCAAACAAATTTCAATAGAGGAACCAAAGAATCGTCAACAATTATTGGTTCTTTAACATTAGTGTAAATGAATATTTATTGATGAAGATTTATTATCATTGGTTTTGTTATACCTTCAATAGAATTTTTTACTGAATAAAATTTTTTTGATAATCCAAGTCACTTCACTAATCTATCATCAAATATATTTTATTAACATCATCTTTTAGACTAAATTTAAACATTTATTCTCCGCCAGTTCATCAATTTTAAAAATGTTTGAACAATTATCATTCAATTATTTTTGTAATTCATCTATAATATTTATGAATAAATCTTCTTAAAATTTAAAATTGTTAATATTATTTTTATATTTTCTTGTTTTTCATCATTTGAAAATAAAGGAAGTTTAACTTTATATTCGTTTGTTAAACAGTTTGTTTTTAAGAACTTGAATCCCATTCTTTTTGCTTGTTTAATATAATTGAATTCAATCATGAAGGGATAAACGTCACTTATAATCATAAGATTTCTTTTAACTATTCTTAAAAGCCTATCTTCTTTCTCAAACTTCATTAATTTGTTATGAATTATAAAAGTATTGTCAACCTTTTACGATTTTATTACATGATATTTGATTTCTGAATTACTTTGAAAAAAGGGATTATAGCCAAATGTGAAATCTAGCATCGCAACTTCCCATTGACCATCTAAAATAATAAGATTTTGAAGATCAACCATGAATTTACTTGATTGGTTTTCTGGATGGGGTAGTGGACAATGCTCTGTACAATAGTATAGAAACTCACTATACTAGGTTTTTGCGGATATCCATGAGGGTTTTTGATATCCATGCCATTTGACATAGTATTGTTTATTCTTACCCACCTTTTTAGTTTTCAATATTTTTTGAATTCTGAACACTGTAGGTTTTAAAATAACTTGTAATTCCTGTTCATAAAATATACCCAGTATAACATTGTCATCAATATCTTTAATAACATACATTAAATGACTCTGCTTAGTATTAATTTTTGTAATTCAAAATACTTCATCATTCCAATTACTATCGAAATTTTCGATGAAAGGTGAAGCAGTGATTTTACTAATTCTAACGTAATCACTTACTTTATATTTGGGTTTTATAAATTTTATAACATTTTTAGAACTCACCGATTCAACTGAAGTTTTAGAGCTGATATCAACGGGTCTCAAACCATTCAGACCTCGATGAGATGAATGATTATAACTATTTATTATTTTCGGTAATACATTTATCCAAATTCTGTTACCTTGGTGCACGAAATATTTGTTCAATCTATCCCTCAATGTCCGGTTAAATCTTTCAACATGTGAGGCGTTGTATTGAGAATGTATCTAGTAATGATTTATTTTGAGACGATCTAGGATTTGCTTAATTTTACTATTGTAAACCTTTTGCCTATAATATTAATAATAATAATAATAATAATAATAATAATAATTATAACTAAATCGAATTGCAAGTTGTTAGGATGCCCATTTTTAAATCCAAGTTTTTAATCATACTTCCATATGGATATTTTCTGTAATCGACGATTTGTTATGGGGCGTCGAATTAAATAGGATGATAAACGACATGGAACCTGAATACCCATAAATTGATGAATGCAGATGCTGCGACGGTCGATATTGACAGTATGCGGAATGGTCTTTGATTCAAACATTTTTGTCAATATTACTTTTTAGAATTGTATCTAATTAATAAAAGATTTTGTTGATGCTTTTTATATGTGCAAGTACAAATTTAACAAAGATAATCTAACATAGACATGTATAATATAAATAATCTTAGAATTTTTGATTTTTGAAATATATGAAAAAATACTTTACAATTATGTTGATTATACCCGCGCGCATTTAAAATATCAAGTTTTGACTTCATCTTTCCTCTCCTCAAGTTTTATTGTGTTTTTAACTATATTATATTAAATTTTTATTATTATGACTCAGCTCTAGGTTTTAAAATATTTGATTATAAGTTAATTAGTCAATTATTATCAATGATAAATTGGATTTTTACCGAAAATATTGCAAAACTCAAACTAGCCAATAAAGCCAAGATCTAAAAGCCGCTTGACCCCTTTAAGACAAGGCAATATCTGAATATCAATTACTTGCACACGAAAGGGTTGGGGGGAAATAATAATTATATATTACGTGCATTTTGATAATTTTTGAAAAACAAATAACAGCAAAATGAAATTTTTTCAAATAATGTAAATTTATATAAAAATATAATAATTTATCATTTATTAACTTTCACAATCTTTGTTGCCAATACATCGCATAGATTCCTATGATAATCAACTTTGTAAACGAAATTATAAGAAAAATACATTTCCCGAGGGGACAGCAGACCGCGTCCAGCTCCATTTATCACAAGTATGAAACTGTCCAGATTCAAAGAAACATAAAATCAGAAGAAAATAGTTTTACATATATGAGGAAAAAATGAAATTATATTCGAATTTATTATTACAATTTCTACATTTGTCGATTAAATATTCGCATTAAAAGAGAGGGAGGTCTCGATTTCCTTCTGTTTCATCAGCAAACCCTGAACAAAAATACAAGATTTCGAAATATTTTAGATTTTATAACATATTTTTATTATAAACAAATCATTATTTATTTATATTGAAAGTAATTATTGATTATAATATTAAAATATTATTAACCAATGAAAGTTCAAATAAATAATACTAAATAAATAATTACCTCAATTAACTAATTTATTTATTTATTAATTAAAGAAATAAAATGAATAATAAAAATATGAATATAGTTCATTGTAAATATCATCCTTATAAAGTTCTAATAACGGATATTCGAACTGGAGATATAGTATGTTCCGCCTGTGGTCTGATTGTAGTTGACCGGGCGATTGATCCTTCTAGTGAATGGAGAACATTTGCATCCGATGGAGCGGATGGGCATGATGCATGTCGTGTTGGGGCTGTAGAAACAGAGGAAACGGATGGACAAACATCGACTACCGTACAAACAGGTTTCAACCTCAGATTTCTAGATGAAAATGGAAATTCCAAATTCAAATACCTTTCATCTAGCACTAACAAAGAAGTCTCACTGGCGTCCCAGAAACGGAATATTGCAGACTTGTGTGAAAGAATAAAAGTAGATAGAAATGTTTATTCACGCTCTGTTTTGCTGCTTCACGAAATCACAAAATTGAACGTCGTTAGTAAGCGAAACAAAGCGACATTGAATTGCGTATGCCTTTATTTGGCTTGCCTTGACAATGGCGTTCCGAGACTGCTGAAAGAAATATTAAGCGAGTGTCCACTGGTTGATGAAAAGAAATTCAAAAAGTTATTGAAACTTGTTCAAATCACTTTAAAACGACCAACGCAAGAAATCAACCCAATTTTGCTCATTGCCAGATTCTTATATTATTTAGACGTGACGGATTTCAAAATAGAAAATCTTGTAAAAGAAGCAGTGAAAAATGTGAGTAAAAATAGTGAATTGCGTCGTAAAGGAAACGTTATGATTGCGGTCTGCTGCATTCAATTGGTCTGTGACTTGAAACGTGTCGACGTCGACGCAAGTTTATTAGCCGATTCACTCGGATTGTCAAAATCTAATATCGCCATGTTTAGCAAGATTTTGCACAAAAATGTCAAAACTATTTTACCAAATTTATAATATAATTTTATTTATTTTTTATCATATTATGGGAGTTATTATTCATTTGAAACAGCATGACAAAATTTTCAGCACGCAGACAATTTTGTGTATTAACTATATTATAAAATGTATTGATTTGTTTATAATTATTATAAGTTAAAATTTTAAGTGTTCGACTCTTACTCCGTGTGCTCTTTAAATATCAATTCATCTTCCATTTTTAATTTAACTTTTTCGCGTTCCACCACTTTACTAGTATAAAAACCTTTCACTTTCAATATTTTTTCGTGTTCAAAAAATTTTCATGGATAAAAAATATTAACGATAATAAATAATTACATGATTATAACATTAATTCATCAACCATTATATTTCATTAGAGTAGTATAAAATCAGCAGACCAAACGCTTGGAAGGGGCCCCCAACACTAATTACACCAACAATATATTCTCATTTCAACAATTTCGAGTAACTTATTACAACTTATTTCAACTTATTTCAACTGTTTTAATTTATTTACAATTTACAACAGTGGGTTTTTATAATTACCAGGGTGTTTTTTGCAGATAAAACCATTATATAATTATTATCACTGTGTGTATGTTTGTGTAGTGTGTGTATGTGTAGTGTGTCTGCAGTGGATGGGGCTCCAAAAAGATTTAGTCTGCATATTTTTTACTATCAAGGTTCCTAAAGTAAATTAAGATACATTTTAGTAAATATCAGTATATAAGAGTAAATTTAAGTATACTCGAGTACATTTAAGTAAATAAGGGTATATTAAATTTTATTAAGGTGCCTATAGTAAAGTATGGTAAGTTAGGTAAGAATTTTTTAAAATTAAATGGAGGGTCAAAAGGTAAGTCACATAAAGTAAGAATTTTTAAAGTAACTTGGAGTATACAAAATTACATGATTGAATTTATTAAATAAAATTTTTAGTATAGTTTTATTGATAAATTTTTTAAATATTTTTTAAATATAAAATTTTTAGTTTAGTTTTATCGATAAATTTTTATACATGTTTTTAAATGAAAAATCTTTAGCATACGTTTACAATGAAATTTTTTATACATGATTTTTAAATAGAATTTTTAGTATAATTTTACAATGACGTTTTTTAAATGTTTATAAAAATGACATTCTTAGTATAATTTTTACAGTGAGTTATTTATACATGTTGATAACGATAAAACTTTGCAAAGTAAGATGTGAAAAAATAAATTAATATTACATTTTCATAATAATAATAATAATAATAATAATAAATTCATCAATAATCAAAGAAAAGGTTTACTTACTTCGTAACAACTTCTGAATACTTATCACTCATGCATACTGAACAATCCACTGATTAATAACTGAACAACAATCACTAGGTACTGTATACAAATGACTGAGCACTGTGCAACTCACTATATACATACTAGTCATTAAATAATTGAGTGTATTATTTATTAAAATTCTTTATTTAAATAATATATACCCTTTGGACCCCGATATTCAAACGATTTATCACACTTATTTTAAAATAAAATTTTGTCACAATCATTTCACTTTAAAATACTTAGTTATTCACTATACACACACTCATAATATGTTATCAGTAACTTGTTACTGAACAAATCAATATCAAAAATTCCTTATTGACAAAGAAATCTTTAAATAAAAGCACATCAAAATTTGTACAATCAAAAGAAATACAATTTCAATTACAAATTTTATTATTAAAAATCTTCTTCACTCTTTATCGATCACTCTTTATCCGAATTGGTAAATTGTTTGGTTGCTTAGTTATCTGGTTGCTATCAAGAGACTATTAATCAAATTCATTGAAACTCAATCAATTGTTGTATTTTCTCTGAATAAAAATTTATTGCTTTTTTTAAAGTCTTGTATTGATTTATTAAAATTTTGAAATTATTTTGTAAACCTTAATAGTTTTGTTAAAAACTTTGAAATAATATTACTATTTTTGTAATATTTTTAATTGCATCCAACAATGAACAATTATTATAATTTATTTTCAAAGATGAATGTCAACCTTTTCATTAAATTTTCACATGCCCCTAAGTCTAAAAATAAATCTATTAATTGTTAACACCTCAAAAATTACTTAAATTTATTTTTACACATTTTCTAATCTATTCGCTTTAACTCTTGTTGTTTACTGAATGATAAATTAATTAGTAAGTATAAGTGATAGTTAATCTAATTGATAGTAAAAAGAAAGATAATTTGAAAAATAATAATTCATTAATTCAAAAAACATATATTACTTTCATTGTACTTGGAATTAATTTTCATATATTTATTGAAAATCATTCGACTCTTAAAATTATTTACTCAAAGATCTTTGAATAAAAATGATAGAAAAAAAATACACATACAATTAATATCTACGCATTACTAAAATCAAATAATTAACAACTACTACCAATTATGTTAAATTTCTGATACCATGCTTCAATACATACTTAGGTTGTTGTGTATTGATAACACTTACTGAAAACAACAATTTATACGACAAATGTATGTCACTGTCTAATAGTTTTTGTAGAAATTATTTTTATTAAATTGTGATTAGCTGTTGAATTGAATTTGATTAAAGTAGTGTGAAAGATGTAAATTTTAAATAAATTTGATTAACTTTGATAGTTTTTTGAATAAATGTTTTAAAGAAAGCGTCAACATAGTTTCAAATTGTAAAGAAAATAGTACTTATTAATTAAAAAATTAATTAAATTAAATAAGTTTCAAAATCTCTGAATAATTTGTTAGATCATTTTTCATATTTTATAAGATTGTTAGGTAATTGTTAATCAAAATGTACTTGTTGAATGAAAATTAATGTATGTTATCGACTGCTCACATTATTTAATTGTACAATTTTCCGATAAGTAAATTCTTGACTCTTGGAAATATTCGTAAATATTTTAATTATTCAGAAAATTGTCAATAAAAAGTAATAAATGAATAAATAAATGAATACTACTAAATTTTAGTTTTTAATTAAATTGAATAACAAATATTTTAAATACTTGCTTGAATACATGAATCAAACATTTTCTTAAAATCCAAATCATCACATATTTTCTAAGTTTTATTCAGATTCAAATTAAAATTAACGAAAATCTTATTGATATATTTTGATAACCCTTAAATCTATGAAAAAGTATTAATTTTCCTAACTATCCTAAAAATTCAAAAGAATTGATCCCCTTTAAAATATCATAATTTACTCTTTACCAATCATTTTTCTTTAAATAACATTATTTCTAATATCTTTGCACCCACTTATTTCGATATTCATTCAAATAAATTCATTTAAAAATATCATAAATTCTCTTCTATTCCCCTTAAATAATTTCATTTCAACCTACTATATTCCATAATTTTATTAGAAATTTCTCGTTTAAATAATATTTACTCTTATTTGTTCAACCAACTCGACCAATTTAAAAATATTCCACTTAAATCAATTTTAACTGAATTTATCCCTATAAAAATATTATAAATTCACCTCTTGATCAATCTTTTCTCTATAAATGACATCATTTCTTACATTTTAATTCATTATTTCAATAATAAATCATCAATATTCTCAGTGTAGATGATCCTCGTCCTTTAAATAACGACAATAAACCGACATAACCCCATAAAATATCAATACATCTGTGTCTAATCAATTATTTTCCCTTAAAAGATCATAATTTTTCTTCTTAACCACTCATTTCCCCATAAAATATGATTTTCTTGTTAATCAATCATTTCTCTCTAAATGACAATATTTCCACCACAGCTATTTTCATTATTTACATAAAAATCACTGACTTATTTCGATGTTCAACCGAATATATTTCTTGAAATCCCCTTAAACGATCATAAATTCATCTCTTGACCAATTATTTTCCTTTAAAATAAAATAAAACTTACTCTCAACCAATCAACTCTATTTAAATGATAATATTTTCATTCTCATTTCATAACATTTACTCACATATTGGTATCTCTCCGAATAAATCCCTTTAAAAATATAATAAATTCCTCTATATTCTCCATTTTAGGAAATATTTACCCTTTGAATAAAGATATTTAACCTAGTATATTCAACCAATTAGATCCCCTTAAAAAATATCATAAAATTTAATCCTAACCAATAATGACAATAAAAATATATTAAATCGATAATATTTATTCCTTTAGAAATCTATATTTAACCGACTCAACCGCTTACAAATTTATCATTCAGATCATATTTACCATGTATTCAATCGATTGAATTTCCTTAAAACTATCATAAAAATCTGAATTTTACCAATAGAAAATAATTTTTCTTTAAATTATTATAAGATTGTTATCGATACCCAACATTTTCCATCAAAAATCACTACAATTTGATTCTGGTAACAAATTCAAGCAAATACAAAATTCTTCAAATAAGACTAAATCAAATAAAATTTATGTTTTCCTAAAAAATCAATGAATTTCGTGAAACAGATCATATATTCTCATTAATTATTTACTCAAATAATTAAAATAAATTGGAAAACCAATAAAATTTATCAGACAACAATAAATCTTTACTATTTCTAAACAGTTATCATAAAATTCACAAGTATACTGATAACCACACTGAGCATCCTCTTAAAAATCTCTAAATTATACTACTTTTGTCACTGATATTTTTAAGAGGTTCAGTCGGTTGAATATCGTTATAAAGCAGTGTTGGGCTCAGAGCCAAAGTTAAAACAAATTTACAAAACCAATTTAAACAAAAAGGTGAAAATTGTATAAGTTAAAACAAAATAATTAATGTCGTTTGGAAATTGTCAATATGGCTGCTGTAACATAAGCACGCACCGCAAGAAGAGATCAAATATAAAATAAAACATTTTAATTAAAACAAAATAAAAATATAACAAAATTAAATAAAACAAATAATTAATTAAAATCATTAAAAAGCCTACAGCTGCAGAAAGAAACATACGAAAAATAAAATAAACTGCCAAAACCTTGCAAAATAAGGTTTAGAAAAAACACAGGCAGAAGAGGCGACCAGAAAACAAAATATTGGGGTTAAAAAATAATATTGTAAGAAAATAATAATATAAATAAAATCCAACAATAAAATATTAATATATCAAAAAATAAAGAAAAATATGTAAAAAATTACAAAAATATTTCGAAATAAATAAAATAATTAAAAAGCCCTAAAAATGGCGAAAAATCGCCCATTGGTCGCACACAGGCACAAAAACACTATATATACGGCAGTCATTTTCATAATTTTCAGACATTTTTCCAGTCAGGTGACTACTAGAAAAACTTTTAGACTTTCTTAGACGAACCGTGAGTCATTTTTAGACAAAGTGTTTATGCCAATTTATGCCAATTTTTCCAATTTGGTTGCATGACTGTGGATCGTAAGTATTGTTTTCTTGTATAAATATATATTTCAAAGTCTTGTTACTTTGATTTTATTCTGGATGGTCGTGGAATCTTTTGGTGCCACTGACAAATCCCCCTAAAATCTTATTTATTTATATATATGTATTTCAATAGCTTTCGATGGGACGGATCGCGTGCCGGCTGGTGGATTAAGTTCCCTAGTTGCGCTCGTGGGTCGCGCCTCGTCGGAACCTCGGTAGTCCGCAGTAGGGTCTGGCAATTGCACAGGACCTCCACGCAGGGCATCGTTGTACAACTCGTAGCGGCTACTGAAAAGTGGCCAGGGCGAGTAGAAAATAAAATTCGGGAAATGCGACTTTAGTTAAGGGAGAATAAAGTTTTGTAGGGAAAATTTAAAATATTTTCGGAAAATTAATTAAAAATCAAGTAGGAAAGGATAGGATAGTGTAGGAATGTAAAATTGAGAGTAGTTTTCCAAAGGTTGAACGATATGATATGGCAGAATAGAGCAGCGTTTATTAAAGTGACCGCTTAGGGATGCAACTACTTAAAATCATGGGAAATGTACCGGGAGTTAAGGACCTGTTAAACAAATTTTAAATATAGAGAAAGCTAAAGGTAAATTAGGGAAAATGTAGTCGATACCGTGGTGAAATTAATGAAATAGGAAATTTACCAAAAAATAAGGGAGGAACGCTGCCCAAATTTTTGAAGGATACATTTATAAATAATGGGTAAAGATGATAAATAACTATGGAAATTGTAGGAATAGACGAGTAAGGACCAGGATATGGAAAGAGAAAGACGTAAGACCTTCCATCGGCAGTCAAGAACCCGAAAGTGAAAATATCATGAGGAGTAGTTCTAGAAATGGAGCTCACCTGCTCATGAATTTTCAACCCTTATGTACATTACCAACATGGCAATCACCATCGGTACATAAGAAGGATATAATAATCGTGATGGCGTTTAGGAGGTAGATGCATAAAAACCCTAGAAAAAATAAATAAAAACCAACCCTATTCGCCAACAGCAGTCTTTCTCAAAGTTGGCGATAATTCCACACGTGGGCGTTTGAAACCTAGTACAGGGTGGCGTTAAAGAGCCCAGAAAAAGTTGGGAGGCGTTGATGTGGGTTAAGAGGGCAATGGTAAATTTATAATTTCATTTACTTTTTATTTTAAATTTCACTAAAATTAAAACCTACCTACTACACAATAACAAATATTTAGTTTATATTTCTACCCTTTATGATGGTATAAAAACTTAAAATACTTAACATAGATTTCGTAGGATAGCCCGCACGCCGTAAGTAATTAAGTTGTAACAAGTTTCTGTTAAATAACGCTATTGGAGCAATCCGGTAGCAATTTTTCTGTACCATTCAAATTTATTTACATGTAATACATTTTGTATATTATACAATTAAATAATTTTTAGGCGGCGGTGGCAAATAAAATTGTGTCTTAAGGTAGCGATGGTTAAAAAAAGCTTGAAAAACAATGTAATAAAGGGTAAGGATTATCTACACGAGAATATTGATGATGTTTTATGAAAAATAATGAATTAAAATGGAAGATATATTGTCATTTAAAGAGAAATAATTGGTCAAGAGGGGAATTTATAATATATTTTTTAGGGATAAATTTAGGTAAAATTGAAGTGGAATATTTTTAATGTGGTCGACTTGGATGAACAATAAAAGTAAATATTATTTAAACTGGAAATTTCTAGTAAAATTATGGAATATAGTAGGTTGAAATGAAATTATTTAAAGAGAAATGATTGCTCAAGAAGAGAATTTATGATATTTTTAAATCAATTTATTTGAATGGATATCGATATAAGAGTTTGCAAAGATTTTAGAAATAATGTTTTTTAAAGAAAAATGATTGGTAAAGAGTAAATTATGATAGCATAGTTAGGAAAATTATTACTTTTTCATTGATTTAAGGGTTATCAAAATATATCAATAAGATTTTCGTTAATTTGAATTTGAATCTGAATAAAACTTAAAAAATATGTGATGATTTGGATTTTAAGAAAATGTTTGATTCATGTATTCAAGCAAATATTTAAAATATTTGTAATTCAACTTAATTAAAAACTAAAATTTAGTAGTATTCATTTATTTATTCATTTATTACTTTTTATTGACAATTTTCTGAATAATTAAAATATTTACGAATATTTCTAAGAGTCAAGAATTTACTTATCGGAAAATTGTACAATTAAATAATGTGAGCAGTCGATAACATACATTAATTTTCATTCAACAAGTACATTTTGCTTAGCAATTACCTAAGAATCTTATCAAATTTAAAAAATGATTTAACAAATTATTCAGAGATTTTGAAACTTATTTAATTTAATTAATTTTTTAATTAATAAGTACTATTTTCTTTACAATTTGATATTATGTTGAAGCTTTCTTTAAAAATTTTATTCAATGAAATGATATTTAAGGTCATTCGTTATTTTATTTCTTCCTGTTTCTATATATTCTTATCTAAGTGTTGCATAAATTTTAAATCATTCTTTTTACTTATATTTTTATTTGTATTTCATCTTTAAGATTTTCGTTTTAGAGAAACCTCTTATAAAGATGATGATCGAGTTCAAGTTCAATAAACTTACAAAGACACGTATCCAAAGACAATCCACAAAACTCTATAATTCTTCACGGCAAGTAGCAATTGTTCAAGAGGCAAGGAACTCTCCAGAAAAATCCAACAATTGGTGGACAGACCATAATCATGAAATTATACGCACCACAGAAATTCTCAGTTATCCTTCATAGGACAGAAAAATATGAGTTGCTAAGCAATTATTTAAAATTTATTTGATAATTTATTAATTAAAATATTTTCAAATGTGTTCTCTATTTATTTTATGAACAAAAGGTTATTTGAAAATGATAAAATTATACATTCGGTGTCATTGGATAACACTTTATATAAATTTTGAGGTTATAAATCTTTACAAGATTTTGAAAATATTGGGAAATTAAATAAATTTAAAAAATCAGTAGTGATATTTAAAGAGCACATGGAGTAAGAGTAAACAGTGCCTGCCGAACAATTAAAATATTAACTTATAATAATTATAAACAAATCAATACATTTTATAATATAGTTAATACACAAATTTGTCTGCGTGCTGAAAATTTTGTCATGCAGTTTCAAATGAATAATAACTCCCATAATATGATAAAAAAATAAATAAAATTATATTATAGGACTTAACTGCGTGCTGATGTATCTTGTTCGAATGCAAAACATCTTTTACTATAATATAAGTATTGATAGATACAAAAACAGAAAAAGATATGATAAAAGATGTTGGTGGTGAATGGTTATGAGACATTATTACACATTCAAAAGCAATTGAAGTATCACAGCTTTTGCTTAGTTATTTTGAGTAACAAATATCCTGAACAAGGTCAAACAAATAAGATTTGCAATACAAAAGATTAGGAAAGATCTAATTCCTAGGGAAAATCTATTATTTCTATAAAAATCGTTGACAATAAAATTAAGTAAGTCAATAAATTTGTTGTTTGTTTTGTGTTGTATATAATATAAAGAAGGATTTACAAATGCAACTACTTCGTGTTAAAGGGGGTCTGACAAATATACTTCAGCAAAATCCACTGTTATAGTAAATCGTTTTATTAGAGTTTTGTTTTTGAAAATGATTTATAAGAAGTAAATAAAATTAATTTAGGATTATACATATTTTAAAAACTAAGAGTTCATAGGTCATGTTTATATTTAATATATAATTAAAGTTATAGTTAAAATTGTTTTAATTGTAATTATTTTATTTTTAATTATTTTTATTGTAATTATATAAAAAAAGTTAATTTATATAATTAAATTAATTTCAATAAAAACAAATTCCTGTAAAATTCATGGTCACTGTAAAACATTTTTCCGTTTTTAGAGGTTTTTGTGTTTGTGAGATTGATGAATTAGAAGTTAATAAAATTAATTTTGGATTAAACTTATTATAAAAATTTAGAGTTCATTGGTCATATTTAAATTTAATATAAAAAAATACAGTTAATATTGTAGAGAGAATAATTTATAATATAAGGCAAAAATAATTATCGTATCAATAAAGTTAAATATTATATAAAAAATTTAATTAATTTAAATAAAAATATTAAAGTTTTATAAATTTGGTAAAATAGTTTTGACATTTTTGTGCAAAATCTTGCTAAACATGGCAATATTAGATTTTGACAATCCGAGTGAATCGGCTAATAAACTTGCGTCGACGTCGACACGTTTCAAGTCACAGACCAATTGAATGCAGCAGACCGCAATCATAACGTTTCCTTTACGACGCAATTCACTATTTTTACTCACATTTTTCACTGCTTCTTTTACAAGATTTTCTATTTTGAAATCCGTCACGTCTAAATAATATAAGAATCTGGCAATGAGCAAAATTGGGTTGATTTCTTGCGTTGGTCGTTTTAAAGTGATTTGAACAAGTTTCAATAACTTTTTGAATTTCTTTTCATCAACCAGTGGACATTCGTTTATTATTTCTTTCAGCAGTCTCGGAACGCCATTGTCAAGGCAAGCCAAATAAAGGCATACGCAATTCAATGTCGCTTTGTTTCGCTTACTAACGACGTTCAATTTTGTGATTTCGTGAAGCAGCAAAACAGAGCGTGAATAAACATTTCTATCTACTTTTATTCTTTCACACAAGTCTGCAATATTCCGTTTCTGGGACGCCAGTGAGACTTCTTTGTTAGTGCTAGATGAAAGGTATTTGAATTTGGAATTTCCATTTTCATCTAGAAATCTGAGGTTGAAACCTGTTTGTACGGTAGTCGATGTTTGTCCATCCGTTTCCTCTGTTTCTACAGCTCCAACACGACATGCATCATGCCCATCCGCTCCATCGGATGCAAATGTTCTCCATTCACTAGAAGGATCAATCGCCCGGTCAACTACAATCAGACCACAGGCAGAACATACTATATCTCCAGTTCGAATATCCGTTATTAGAACTTTATAAGGATGATATTTACAATGAACTATATTCATCTTTTTATTATTCATTTTATTTCTTTAATTAATAAATAAATAAATTAGTTAATTGAGGTAATTATTTATTTAGTATTATTTATTTGAACTTTCATTGGTTAATAATATTTTAATATTATAATTATCAATAATTAATTTCAATATAAATAAATAATGATTTGTTTATAATAAAAATATGTTATGAAATCGAAAATATTTCAAAATCTTGTATTTTTGTGTTAAGGGTTTGCTGATGAAACAGAAGGAAATCGAGACCTCCCTCTCTTTTATTGCGAATATTTTTTTTAATCGACAAATGTAGAAATTGTAATAATAAATTCGAATATAATTTCATTTTTTCCTCATATATGTAAAACTATTTTCTTCTGATTTTATGTTTCTTTGAATCTGGACAGTTTCATACTTGTGATAAATGGAGCTGGACGCGGTCTGCTGTCCCCTCGGGAAATGTATTTTTCTTATAATTTCGTTTACAAAGTTGATTATCATAGGAATCTATGCAACGTTTTGGCAACAAAGATTGTGAAAGTTAATAAATGATAAATTATTATATTTTTATATAAATTTACATTATTTGAAAAAATTTCATTTTGCTGTTATTTGTTTTTCAAAAATTATCAAAATGCACGTAATATATAATTATTATTTCCACACAACCCTTTCATGTGCATGGAATTGATATTAAGGTATTGCCTTGTCTTAAAGGGGTCAAGCGGCTTTTAGATCTTGGCTTTTTTGGCTAGTTTGAGTTTTGCAATATTTTCGGTAAAAATCCAATTTATCTTTGATAATAATTGACTAATTAACTTATAATCAAATATTTTAAAACCTAGAGCTGAGTCATAATAATAAAAATTTAATATAATATAGTTAAAAACACAATAAAACTTGAGGAGAGGAAAGATGAAGTCAAAACTTGATATTTTAAATGCGCGCGGGTATAATCAACATAATTGTAAAGTATTTTTTCATATATTTCAAAAATCAAAAATTCTAAGATTATTTATATTATACATGTCTATGTTAGATTATCTTTGTTAAATTTGTACTTGCACATATAAAAAGCATCAACAAAATCTTTTATTAATTAGATACAATTCTATAAAGTAATATTGACAAAAATGTTTGAATCAAAGACCATTCCGCATTCCGTCAATATCGGCCAGCGCAGCATCTGCATTCATCAATTTATGGGTATTCAGGTTCCATGTCGTTTATCATCCTATTTAATTCGACGCCCCATAAAAATTCGTCGATTACAGAAAAAATCCATATGGATGTATGATTAAAGACCAAGTCTGGAATCATTGCTGTTGACTTTGTCCTTCAATATTTCATGTAGAGCTGAATAGTAGAACTTGAGACGTTCTGTGGTTGATAAATATTCATCTGCAAACCATAAGTAATAATAATAATAATAATAATAATAATAATAATAATAATAATAATAATAATAATAGTTTATTATCCCAGTGTTCAATTTCGTTCATAATTAGAACTGTGCTCGGTAAAATATCATACATTACAATGATTAAAATGTAAATAGCAATTAGTTTTATACTTATTTTAACTAATGGGAAGTTACAAACACACACACTTTAGCTATAAACAATAAATATTAATTTATAGAGAGCTAATTTATAAGTAGCTAACTAAATTTTTGTAACTGTTGAAGGAAAACATAAAACAAGATGTGTGTGTCCAGAAACTGCTGTTCTAATAGATATATAATATATGATAGACATATCGTGACATTTGCAACCTCCAGTGAAAAAATTATCTGAAAGAATGGGTAATTTAGAAATCCCATTTGAACTGACATATGAGACTTTACAAAGAGCTCAGAACAAAATATCTGACGATATTCTATATCTAAATACGATCATTGGCATTATCAAAAATGAATTAAGAAAATCAATATTCAAATTGAATGAAAATCGAAAACTTAATTAAAAAATGATAAACGAAGTTCAATATAGTATAAAAGTTTATTCCAATAAAACAAATAATCAGTTCAATTGTATTGTTGGACTATAAGCCATAATTTGAACAAAAAATGAAAAAAGTGTGTAAATTAAAACAAAATAAATTATGTCGTTTACAAATTGTCAATATGGCTGCTGTAACATAAGCACACACCGCAAATAGAAATCAAAATTAAAATAAAACATATTAAATACAGCAAAATAAAAACAACAAAATTAAATAAAACAAATAATAATTAAAATCATTGGAAAGTTTACAAGTGCAGAAAGAGAATGTTTAAATAAAAAAATAAAAATTTATGAAATATTTAGAAAATAATATCAAAAAATAGAGAAAAATATGGAGAAAAATAAAATATTTAAAATAAAATAAAAGCAATAAAATTCCCTGAAAAATAGCCGAAAAAGACTCAAAATTCTCTGATTGGTTGCACCCAGGCATGAAAATACTATATATACAGCAGTCATTTTCATAATTTCAGACAGTCAGACAGAAACAAAAATATTTTTGATAAAATATTTAGACATTTGTAGACACGATTGTTTAGAAAATATTTATGCCAACTTATGACAATTTTTCAAATTTGATTGCATTTCTGACCAATTATTTTTCTTTAAATAACATTATTTCTAACATCTTTGCACCCTCTTATATCGATATCCATCCAAATAAATTCATTTAAAGATATCATAAATTCTCTTCTTGACTAATCATTTCTCTTTAAATGACAATATTTCCTCCATTTTAATTCATTATTTTTCATAAAAAATCATCAATATTCTCAGTGTAGATGATTCTTACCCTTTATATAACTATATTCAACCAACATAAACCCTTAAAAATATCAACAAATTTGTTCTTAATCAATTATTTCTCCTTTAAAGATCATAATTTTTCTTCTTAACCAATCATTTCTCCTTAAAATAAAATTTTCTTGTTAATTAATCATTTCTCTTAAATGACAGTATTTCCACTCCCAGCTATATTCAATTTTTTCATAAAAATCACAGAATTATTTCGACATTCAACCGAAAAAATTTCTTGAAATCATCTTAAAAGATCATAAATTCACCTCTTGACCAATTGTTTCTCTTTAAAATAAAATAAAACTTACTCTTAAACAATAAACTCTCTTTAAATGATAATATTTTCATTCTCCTTTCATAAAATTTACTCACATTTTGATATCTATCCGAACAAATCCCCTTAAAAATATAATAAATTACTCTAAATTCTCCATTTTAGAAAATATTTACGCTTTGAACATAGATATTCAACCTACTATATTCAAACAATTAGATCCCGTTAAAAAATATCATAAAATTTTTCAAGGTCATTGGATGAGTCATCATATTTTTCAAAGTCATTTAAACAAAGACCATGATTCATTCAAGGTCATTTTAGAATAGGTCAAGGTCATTCGATGAGTCATCATAATTTTCAAGGTCATTTAAAAGTAGGTCAAGGTAATTTGATGAGTAATCTAATTTTTCTCAGGGTCATTTAATTTTTACAAGGTCATTTAAAATTTTTCAAGGTCATTTTAAAAACTTTTTAATTTAAATTTACTATTTATTTTAATTATTATTATTTTTTAATATTTATTCTATTATTATTTTTCATTAATAAAACTTATTATTAGTAGGTAGTTAGGAGCACACTGCAACATCAAAAATATAGGGTGGGGGGGGTTTATTTCAGATTAAATTTCGGATTATCTTGATTACATAATGATGTAATCAACTTAATTAATTTTGTGTTTATTTTTTTTCGAAATTTTTTTCGAGTTTTTGGCGCGATTTTTTTTTTGAATTCAAATTTTTGGAACATTTTTTTAAATTCAAATTTTGGCGAATTTTGAAATAAAATTGAAATATTTTTTTTTGAATAAATTTTTTTTTAATCACATTATAGTCAGGGGGTATTTTTAAAAAAGACTAAAATAAATTGGCTTGAATTGCCTAACGATAAAAAAGCATAAAATTAAAATTGGCTCAAATCGCCTAAAATGGTCAGAGAGGGTATTTTCATTCACAAAATTTTTTTTTTAATCACACTATAGTCAGGGGGTATTTTTGAAAAAGACTAAAATAAATTGGCTTGAATCGCCTAATGATAAAAAAGCATAAAATTAAAATTGGATCAAATCGCCTAAGATGTGATATAGTCATGGATATTTTTAATTCGTAATAAAAACTAATGCAATATTTGGTCTCAGAACTTTCTATAGGTAAATATAGGCATAAAATAAAAATGGCTTGAATCGCCTACTGATAAAAAATTGACAGGGGGTATTTTATAGGCTTGTTAAAAAAACACTTGAAATATTTGTTCACACAATTTTCATAGGCAAATTTAGGCTCTAGATAAAAATAATTTAAAATACCTAAAGTAAATTAAAGTACATTAGAATACATTAGAGTATATTAAAGTAAATTAAGGTAAATTAAAGGGTCTAAAGTAAATTAAGATACATTAGAGTATATTAAAGTAAATTCAGATAAATTAAAGTACATTAGAATACATTTAAGTATATTAGAGTAAATTAAGGTTCCTCTAGTAAATTAAGATACATTAGAGTACATAAAGGTAAATTAAAGTAAATTAAAGGGTCGAAAATCAATTTAAGTACATTGGGGTACATTTAAGTAAATTATGGTTCATAAAGTAAATTAAGGTACATCAGCGTAATTTAAAGTACGTTAGAATAAATTTAAGTAAATTAAGGTTCTTAAAGTAATCTAAGGTGCCTAGAGTAAAGTATGGTAAGTTAGGTAAGAATTTTTTAAAATTAAATAGAGAGTCAACAGTTAAGTTACATAAGGGTAATTTTTAAAGCTGAAAATTTTAAAAGCAGTTATAGTAGGCAAATTATATAAGGTAAGAATTTTTAAAGTTAAAGAGTCGACAATATTGCATGATAAAATTTATTAAATAAAATTTTTAGTATAGTTTTATCGATCAATTTTTATACATATTTTTAAATGATAAAATTTTTAACATAATTTTACAATGGAATTTTTTATACATGATTTTTAAAGATGAAATTTTTAGGATAATTTTACAGTGAAATTTTTACACATGTTTTTAATTGAAAAAAGTTTTAATGTAATCCTAAAATCAAGTTTTTAGTATAATTTTTACTATTACTTTTTTATACATGTTGATAACGATCAAATTTTCAAAGAAATTTTTCAAAAACTTTTTTCAAAGAATTTTATTAAATTAAATTTTTGAGTTTCAGTGTTACATAGTATTGCCTAAGGTAGGTAGTAGTCATTCGCAAGAGTAACCCATCTCCTCCACTCTGCAGCAACCCATTCTTAATAAAAAAAATAATAAAATAATAATAATAAATAATAATATTAATAAAATAATAATAATAATAATAATAATAATAATAATAATAATAATAATAATAATAATAATAATATTATTATAATTATAATAATAATAATAATACTTTCAGAAAATATAAAAAGTTAACTTACTTGGTATCAACTTCTGAACACTGATAACCCATACACAGTGAATAATTCATTAATAACTGAACAACAATCACTAGGTACTGTATACAAATAACCGAGTACTGTACAGCTTTTTATATACATATTAGGCATTGAATAATTTACTTATTCATTAAAATGACATATTTAAATAATATTTACTCTTTCAACACAGATATTGAATCAACTCAACCCACTTAAAAAATAAAATTTCCTCTCAATAATTTCCCTTTAAAATACTTAGTTATTCACACACTCACAATATGTTATCAATAACTAGTTACTGAACAAATCAATATCAAAAACTAATTACTGAACGAATAAATATTAATGATGGGTTACTGACCAACTAATTTTGAAATAAATCACATAAAAGGTTAACAAAAAGAAATACAAGTTGAAACTTTATTAACTTTTTCACTATTTTATCGATCATTGATGTGTCCAAATTGGTAAAATTTTTGGTTGCTTAGTTACCTTGTTGTTATCAGGCGATAATTAATCAAATTCATTGAAACCAAATCCATTGTTATATTTACTTGATATCAAATTCTGAATACTGATACACAGTGAATAATTCATTAATAACTGAACAACAATCACTAGGTACTGTATACAAATAACTGAGTACTGTACAACTCTCTATATACATACTAGGTATTGAATAATTTACTTATTCATTAAAATGACATATTTAAATAATATTTACTCTTTGAACACCGATATTCAACCAACTTAACTCACTTAAAAATAAAATTTTCTCTCAATCATTTCCCCTTAAAATACATGGTTATTCACACACTCACAATATGTTATCAATAACTAGTTACTGAACAAATCAATATCAAAAAATTTTTACTGACCAAGAAATCTTTAAATATAAGCACATATAAATTTGAACAATCAAAAGAAATACAATTTTATTAACTTCTCGACTTTTTTATCGATCATTGATGTCTCCAAATTGTTTTGTTGTTTAGTTACCTGATTGCTATCAAGAAACTATTAATCATTGAAGCTCAATCAATTGTTGTATTTTCTCTGTATAAAAATTTATTTCTTTACAGTGTTGTATGTGATTTATTGAAATTATTTTGTAAAACATTGAAATTTTTCTACCATTTTTGTAATATTTTTAATTGCGTCAACAATAAACAATTACTAAACGTTATTTTCAAAGATGAATGCCAACCTTTTCATTTATTTTTCACACGTCCCTAAATAAATTAATTGCTAACTCATCAAATAATTACTTAAATTTATTTTTATAGATTTTCTATTCACCCCAACTCTTATTGTTTACTGAATGATAAATTAATTAGTAAGTACAAGTAGTGGTTAATCTAATTGCTAGTGAAAAGAAACTTGATTAGAAAAAGATACTTAAATTAATTTCTCGAAACATATTACTTTCATTGTACTTGGAATAAATTTTCATATATTTATTGAAAATGATTCGACTCTTTAAATTATTAACTCAAAGATGCTAAAGGTTTGAATAAAACTGATAGAAAAAAAATTAATATCTACAGCATTACTAAAATCAAATAACTATAATTTCTGATACCATGCTTCAATACATACATAGGTTCTTGTGTACTGATATCACTTACTGAAAACCCAAACTTATAGGAAAAATGTATGTGATTGTCTATTAGTCTTTGTAGAAATTATTTTAATTAAATTGTGGTTAGCTGGTGAATAGAATTTGATTAAAGTAGTGGGAAAGATGTAAATTTTAAATAAATTTGATTAAATTTGTTAATTCTTTAAATAAAATTTTTTAAAGAAAGCTTCAACATAGTAGCAAATTTTAAAGAGAATAGTACTTATCAATTAAAAATTAAATTAAATTAACTAAGTTGTAAGATAATTGAAAAATTTATTAGATCATTTTTTAAAATTTTATAAGGTTGTTAGGTAATTTCTAGGTACTTGTTGAATGAAAATTAGTGTATGTTATCGACTGCTCATAGTATTTAATTCTACAATTTCCGGATAAATAATTATTAAATTCTTGATTCCTGGAAATAATCGTAAATATTTAAATTATTCAGAAAATTGTCAAAAAAACCTAAATAAAAGGTAACAAAAAAGTTTTAAATACTAGTCAATTTTAATTTTTAATTTAATTGAGTTACAAATATTTTAATAAAATCAAATAAATAGTTACATGAATCAAAAAATTTCTTAGAACTGAAATATTATCGATATATCCTGATTAACCTTAAATCAATGAAAAAAGTAACAATTTTCCTAAGTATGTTATAAATTCAACCAACTCAATCCCCTTAAAAATACTATAAATTCACCTCTCAACCAATCATTTCTCTTCAAATATCATTTTCACTCCATTATATCAACTATATTCATACTTTTCATAAAAACCTATCAAGTAGACAATATTTACCCTTTGGACACTAATATTCATTCTAGTAAATTCCTTTAAAAATATTATAAATTCCTCGCTTGACCAATCATTTTCCAACAAATAACAATATTTCAAGCCATATTCAATTTTTTTTCATAAAAATCATAACAATACCCATTTCTATAATATTTACCCTTTAAATAACAATATTTAACTAACTCAAGCCCCTTAAAAATGACAACAAACTTGTTCTTAATCGACTATTTTTCACTAAATAAATTCCACTCTTGACCAATCTTTTCCCATCAAATAACACTTTCCCCTACTCTACCAACTATATTCATTATTTTTATAAAAATCACCTATTAAATAACGATACTTAACCGACTCAACACCTTAAAAATATCAACAAATCTGCTGTTAATCGATTATTTCTTTTTAAAAGATCATAAATTCTCTTCTTAGTCAATTGTTTTCCCCTAAAATAAAATGTACTCTTAACCAATCATTTCTCTTTAAATGACATTAATCCCAGTTATATTCATTATTTTCATAAAAATTCACCGACATATCGATATTCAACCGAATAAACCTCTTGAAATCACTTAAAATAAAATTCCTCTCTTGACAATCAAATCCCTTAAAAATATTATAAATTCGCCTCTCAACCAATCATTTCTCTTTAAATTACAATAATCCCCGCTATATTCATTATTTTCATAAAAATCACCAACATATCGATATTCAACAGGATAGATTTCTTGAAATCCATCTCGTGACCAATTATTTCCCCTTAAAAGATCATAAATTCTTTTCTTAAAACAATCATTTCTCTTTAAATGACAATATTCCCAATCTCTTAAAAGATTTACACACATATTGATATCTATCTGAACAAAGCCCCTTAAAAATATTATAAATTCCTCCTCTATATTCTCCATATCACAAAATTTCCTCTTAACCAATCATTTCCCTTGAAATCACATTTTCCCCCACTGCACCAACAATACACATATTTTTGGTAATAACTTACAAGGTACAATTTCTTTAGAAATCTATATTTAACCGAATAAGATCTTTAAAAATTCATCATTTGGATCATATTTACTATATGTATTCAACCAATCAAATTCCCTTAAAATAAAAATCTTAATTTTACCAATAAAAATAAATTTTCTTTAAAGTAATACAAAATTGTTATCGATACCCAAAGTTTTCCGTCGAAAATCACCACAATTTGATTCTGGCAACAAATTCAATCAAATAAAAAATTCATCAAAAATGACTAAAATCGAATAAAGTCTATGTTTCCCACATAAATTTAATTTCACTAAATTAATGTAAAATCATAAAATATATATCATGTGTGCTCAAATAATTAAAATTAATCAGTAAATCAAGTATAAATTCAATAAAAATTACCAGTCAACCCATAGATATAATTCAACGATTTTCATATGATAACCACACTGAGCATCCTCTTAAAAATCTCTACAATATACTACTTTTGTGATTGATATCCACGAAATCAATAAATGAAAAATGATAATAATTATTGATCTCCTTTTCTATACTGTAAAATCAATTAAAATCTTAGGTTTCACTAAAATATTTTTAAAAATTAACTGATTTAATCAACTATTTAAATATAACATAAAATTATAATTAAAATATCATTTACTATTCAAAATCTATCAGTCAATTTGATTCTAATTCTTAAATAATTATCTTAAATAGATGTTTCATAAACATTTTGATCATAAATTTAACTTTTATTTAAAATAATCCTAAAATCAAGTCAAATCTAATAAATTATCAAGAAATTAAGTGTTTCTAAATTATAGATTTAACCTAAATTCTTCAATAATTTCATTAAAAACATAATCAAACCCTAAATCTATTAAAATTCAGAAGAAAACCATAAAATTCACAAAGATGATTAAAATTTACTAAAATAAATACCTCGTAAAACTAGATATCACTTAAATTATCATAAAATTTCCCTAAAAACTCTAATTGATTTACATAGCCTAAAATTATTTTATTTTTGTCGAGTACAACCTAATCTATTAAAAGATGTTATTTATTTAATTAAATTTTCATTGAAAATAACAAGTCAACAAATAGAATTTTAATTAGTAGAGATTATATTATATAAAGAAAATTGTCAGTGAAGAAGCAATGTTGGTGAGAGAGTACATTAAGTGTCTAAAATCATTGAAATTACTGGGGAAAAAAGTGGGATAGTTAAAGATATCTACTAAATAGATGAAATATCAATTGATATATTAAAAACTTACAAGGATAATATACTTTGAATGGAGAAAATATACATCGAAGAGGAAAATATTCATTGAAGAGAAAAATATTCGTTGAAGAGAAAAAACATTCATTGAATAAGGAAAGCATTAATTGAAGAGAGAAAATATTCATTCAAGAGGAAAGCAATCATTAAAGTGAGAAAATATGAATTGAAGCTACCAAATATTCAGTGAATCGAAAATTGCTTATAATAAATTAGATTGTAAATTTCTCAATGATGAGATGAAATATAAATTAAATATTGGGAAATACTTTAAATGGAGTCTGCATTATTCACTGATCAACAAATATACTTAAAAGATGAAAATATGCACTGATAATGAACGTACTATAAGAGTGGATGAATTAAAAATTCAATTAAAAATTATTAACAATTGAGTTGATTTCATTGGTCAATTATTATTAAATATATATATATTTTTTGATGGACACTTATGGGCGGAGGAATAGTTATTAAAAACAATAAACAATCGCAAACCTTAGAAAACTCCATTGAAAACCCTGTAAAATGATACCTCACACGCTCAAAAAATCTTTATTTAAGTTTTATACACACACATATTTCAACCATGAAATACACGTCTATCATAAATAACACATATTGTCATTAAATCTTTTATATGTTCCGTATCGCTGATTTAACACACACATATTTTGAGCCATAAACACGAATATCATATTTATTCAAATATATTGTGTTAAAAAATATTGATTTTATTATTACATTTGTTCATTGTACTCACCAAATTTTTCTATTCATTACATATTATGGATCATATTAGTAAACCTTCGAAAAAACTATTGAAAACCATGTAAATGATACTTCACATGCATAAACAGTTTTTAATTAAATTAGTTACATACACACATATGCATTTTTCTATTCAATATTGAAATAATTTTATAAACTTTGGATCCCATACTTTGTTGAAAATTTATTTTATTTTATATAAAAATAATAATGAAAAGTATAATAATAAAAACTTGTATCAATAATCATAATTTTAGTAAAAATAATAATAATGATAATAACTTTATTAATAATAATAGTAAAAAATAATAATAATAAAAATAATAATAATAATAAAATTAATAATAGTAATAATAATAATAATAATAATAATAATAAGTTTTAATAATGAAAAATAATAATAGAATAAAAATTAAAAAATAATAACAAATAAAACACTACTTATAAAGATAAATAGTAAATTTAAATTAAAAAATTTTTAAAAATACTAAACTTGTAAAATTTTGAATGAGCTTGAAAAATTTTAAATGACCGTGGAAAAATTAAATGACCTTGAGAAATTTAAGATGACTCATTAAATGACCTTGACCTACTTTTAAATGAACTTGAAAAATTATTATGACTCATCCAGTGACCATGACCTACTTTTAAATGACCTTGAAAAAATATTATGACTCATTAAATTACCTTGATTCCTTTAAATGACCTTTAAAAATATGATGACTCACATAATGAACTTGACCTGCTTTTTAATGAACTTGAATGAGTCATGGTATTTGTTTAAATGACCTTGAGAAATATGATGAGTCTTACAATGACCTTGAATGAGTCATGGTCTTTGATTTAACGACCTTGAATTTTTTGGATGAGTTATGGTATTTCTTTCAATGACTTTTGGATGAGTCATTTCTTTGTCGCAGGAAAAATTTGTACTTTTGGACTTAGAAATTTTTTTATCCCCTGGAGGGGGTATGTGGTTCAGCGGTGACACTACCATATACTCCTTTGAATACAGATATTCAACTAATTAGATCCTTTTAAAAAAATCATAAAATTTACTCCTAACTAATCATTTCACTTAAAATGACATTTTCCTTCACTGCACCAACAATATACATATTTTTTGTAAAAACCTATAAAATCGATAATATTTATTCCTTTAGAAATCTATATTCAACCGACTCAACCGCTTACAAATTCATCATTCAGATTATATTTACCATATGTATTCAATCGATTGAATTCCCTTAAAACTATCATAAAAATCTGAATTTTACCAATAGAAAATAAATTTTCTTTAGTATTATAAAATTGTTATTGATACTCAACATTTTCCGTCAAACATCACCACAATTTGATGTTTAAATATTATTTAAACGGGGAATTTCTAATAAAATAATGGAATATAGTAAGTTGAAATGAAATTATTTAAAGAGAAATGATTGGTCAAGAAAAGAATTTATGATATCTTTAAATGAATTTATTTGGATGGATATCGATATAAGAGGGTGCAAAGATGTTAGAAATAATGTTATTTAAAGAAAAATGATTGGTAGAGTAAATTATGATATTTTTTAATGAGATCAAGTCGTTTGAAATTTTAGGATATTTAGAAAAATTCATGTATTCAAGCAAGTATTTAAAATATTTGTAATTCACTTAATTAAAAACTAAAATTTACTAGTATTCATTTATTTATTACTTGTTATTGACAATTTTCTGAATAATTTAAATATTTACGATTATTTCCAAGAATCAAGAATTAACTTATCATGAAATTGTACAAATAAATGATGTGAGCAGTCGATAAAATACATTAATTTTTATTCAACAAGTACATTTTTCTTATCAATTACCTAACCATATTATAAAATTACAAAAATGATCTAACAAATTATTCAGAGATTTTAAAACTTATTTAATTTAATTAATTTTTTAATTAATAAGTACTCTTTTTTTTACAATTTGATACTATGTTGAAGCTTTCCTTAAAACCTTCATTAAAAGAAATGGTATTTGAGGTCATCCGCTGATTTTATTTCTTCCTGTTTCTATATATTCATTTTTAATTGTTGCCTTAATTTAGAATCATTCTTATTGCTTATATTTTCATTTTTATTTCATCTTTAGAAAACTATTAAACATAGGTTTTAAGATTTTCGTTTTAGAGAAAACTCTTATAGAGATGATGATCGAGTTCAAGGTCAAGTTACTTACAAAGACACTTATAGACAATCCACCAAACCGTATAATTCTTCACGGCAAGTAGCAATTGTTCAAGAGGCTAGGAAGTCTCCAGAAATATCCAACGATTGGTGGACAGACACAAATCATGAAATTATACGTACTACAGATATTCTCAATCCTGCTTTAGCTGATCAAATCTTACCATTCAGTAGAGAAAATACTGGCCGTGAAAGAGCGCGACAAGGATATTATAAAGTTGCTTATCTTTGATTACTATAATTAACCTTTTAACTCTCATAAAGAATCAAAACCCTGCTCAATATGGTGAACTGCTAAAGTCTCAATCTAATAATCCAAATTCCCACAATGCAGAGCCTAATAAGGTCTGAATTTTCAATTATAACATCATTTATATATAAATATATTCTTTTTATTATTTACATATAACTATAAAGTCATCTTTCATAGGACAGAAAAAAATGAGTTGCAAAGCAATTATTTAAAATTTACTAAAATATTCTCAAATGTTTTCTCTATTCATTTTATGAACAAAAGGTTATTTGAAAATGATAAAATTATACATCCGGTGTTATTGGATAACACTTTATATAACTTTTTGGTGTTATAAAACTACAAGTTTTTAAAAAAATTGGGAAATTAAAAAACTTTAAAAAATCAAAAAAATTTGCCGATGCCAATTGACTAGACAAGTACGAAAATAATAATATAAAATTAATTTTGGACACAGAAAAAGTTATTAAGAAATTAATTAATTAATTAACAAATTAATTAATTAATAAAAATGACGAAAACAAATAAATTAAATTAGTGAAAAATTCTCCAATTTAAATAAGTTTAATTATCAAGGGAACTAATTATTCCCTAATACAATTATCGCTAGAGGTTGGCCGAAGCTGCCAAAAGACAATAATCTATTCACAAGTTCCCAGGGAGCCTAATAAATATCTCACTCGATTAGATTAGTTGTTGAGGAGAGATTCCTTTATTAGGCAATCTCGAATCAACAACTTGACCACAAAATTCAGACAAAATTTGAGCAACCAAGTTACAAAATTAATTGAGAAACGGTACGAGTTTATGACATTGAAAAAGGAAAATTATTGTCGAGAGAAACAAGATAGAAAACTAGTTAGACTTGTGGCAAAGATATTTTTAGAGATCTAACATATTAAAGGCGGCTTCCTATAACGATCCCTGCCAGTATTAAACTAACTTGAAAGTGTGAATCCTTGTGCAATTATTGATATCATCAAAGGTTTTTCCTGTGTTGAGTTATTTTAGTGATATTTAAAGTGAACATGGAGTAAGAGTAAACAGTGCCTGCCGAACACTTAAAATTTTAACTTATAATAATTATAAACAAATCAATACATTTTATAATATAGTTAATACACAAATTTGTCTGCGTGCTGAAAATTTTGTCATGCAGTTTCAAATGAATAATAACTCCCATAATATGATAAAAAAATAAATAAAATTATATTATAGGACTTAACTGCGTGCTGATGTATCTTGTTCGAATGCAAAACATCTTTTACTATAATATAAGTATTGATAGATACAAAAACAGAAAAAGATATGATAAAAGATGTTGGTGGTGAATGGTTATGAGACATTATTACACATTCAAAAGCAATTGAAATATCACAGCTTTTGCTTAGTTATTTTGAGCAACAAATATCGTGGACAAGGTCGAACAAATAAGATTTGCAATACAAAAGATTAGGAAAGATCTAATTGCTAGGAAAAATCTATTATTTCTATAAAAATCGTTGACAATAAAATTAAGTAAGTCAATAAATTTGTTGTTTGTTTTGTGTTGTACATAATATAAGGAAGGATTGACAAATGCAACTACTTCGTGTTAAAGGAGGTCTGACAAATATACTTCTGAACAATCCACTTTTATAGTAAAACGTTTTATTAGAGTTTTGTGTTTGTGAAAATGATTTATAAGAAGTAAATAAAATTAATTTAGGATTAAACATATGTTAAAAACTAAGAGTTCATAGGTCATGTTTATATTTAATATATAATTAAAGTTATAATTAAAATTGTTTTAATTGTAATTATTTTAATTACAATTTTTTATTTTAGCGTGATCTATTTTATCAAATTCCTTCTCATCCTACTCAACGTCAAAATACTATTCTGAAGCAACTTTCAGATATAAGAGAGGTAATAATTGATAATATTAGGCAAAACGAACTATCGTATCAAAAAAGTTAAGAAAATAGTAAAAAAAGTTAATTTATATAATTAAATTAATTTCAATAAAAACAAATTCCTGTAAAATTCATGGTCACTGTAAAACATTTTTTCGTTTTTAGAGGTTTTTAGTGTTTGTGAGAATGATGAATAAGAAGTGAATAAAATTTATTTTGGATTAAACTAATTTTAAAAATTTAGAGTTCATTGGTCATATTTAAATTTAATATAAAACAAATACAGTTAATATTGTAGAGAGAATAATTTATAATATAAGGCAAAAATAATTATCGTATCAATAAAGTTAAATATTATATAAAAAATTTAATTAATTTAAATAAAATTATTAAAGTTTTATAAATTTGGTAAAATAGTTTTGACATTTTTGTGCAAAATCTTGCTAAACATGGCGATATTAGATTTTGACAATCCGAGTGAATCGGCTAATAAACTTGCGTCGACGTCGACACGTTTCAAGTCACAGACCAATTGAATGCAGCAGACCGCAATCATAACGTTGCCTTTACGACGCAATTCACTATTTTTACTCACATTTTTTACTGCTTCTTTTACAAGATTTTCTATTTTGAAATCCGTCACGTCTAAATAATATAAGAATCTGGCAATGAGCAAAATTGGGTTGATTTCTTGCGTTGGTCGTTTTAAAGTGATTTGAACAAGTTTCAATAACTTTTTGAATTTCTTTTCATCAACCAGTGGACATTCGTTTATTATTTCTTTCAGCAGTCTCGGAACGCCATTGTCAAGGCAAGCCAAATAAAGGCATACGCAATTCAATGTCGCTTTGTTTCGCTTACTAACGACGTTCAATTTTGTGATTTCGTGAAGCAGCAAAACAGAGCGTGAATAAACATTTCTATCTACTTTTATTCTTTCACACAAGTCTGCAATATTCCGTTTCTGGGACGCCAGTGAGACTTCTTTGTTAGTGCTAGATGAAAGGTATTTGAATTTGGAATTTCCATTTTCATCTAGAAATCTGAGGTTGAAACCTGTTTGTACGGTAGTCGATGTTTGTCCATCTGTTTCCTCTGTTTCTACAGCTCCAACACGACATGCATCATGCCCATCCGCTCCATCGGATGCAAATGTTCTCCATTCACTAGAAGGATCAATCGCCCGGTCAACTACAATCAGACCACAGGCGGAACATACTATATCTCCAGTTCGAATATCCGTTATTAGAACTTTATAAGGATGATATTTACAATGAACTATATCCATATTTTTATTATTCATTTTATTTCTTTAATAAAAAAATAAATAAATTAGTTAATTGAGGTAATTATTTATTTAGTATTATTTATTTGAACTTTCATTGGTTAATAATATTTTAATATTATAATTATCAATAATTACTTTCAATATAAATAAATAATGATTTGTTTATAATAAAAATATGTTATAAAATCTAAAATATTTCGAAATCTTGTATTTTTGTTCAGGGTTTGCTGATGAAACAGAAGGAAATCGAGACCTCCCTCTCTTTTAATGCGGATATTTAATCGACAAATGTAGAAATTGTAATAATAAATTCGAATATAATTTCATTTTTTCCTCATATATGTAAAACTATTTTCTTCTGATTTTATGTTTCTTTGAATCTGGACAGTTTCATACTTGTGATAAATGGAGCTGGACGCGGTCTGCTGTCCCCTCGAGAAATGTATTTTTCTTATAATTTCGTTTACAAAGTTGATTATCATAGGAATCTATGCGATGTATTGGCAACAAAGATTGTGAAAGTTAATAAATGATAAATTATTATATTTTTATATAAATTTACATTATTTGAAAAAATTTCATTTTGCTGTTATTTGTTTTTCAAAATTATCAAAATGCACGTAATATATAATTATTATTTCCCCCAACCCTTTCGTGTGCAAGTAATTGATATTCAGATATTGCCTTGTCTTAAAGGGGTCAAGCGGCTTTTAGATCTTGGCTTTATTGGCTAGTTTGAGTTTTGCAATATTTTCGGTAAAAATCCAATTTATCTTTGATAATAATTGACTAATTAACTTATAATCAAATATTTTAAAACCTAGAGCTGAGTCATAATAATAAAAATTTAATATAATATAGTTAAAAACACAATAAAACTTGAGGAGAGGACAAGATGAAGTCAAAACTTGATATTTTAAATGCGCGCGGGTATAATCAACATAATTGTAAAGTATTTTTTCATATATTTCAAAAATCAAAAATTCTAAGATTATTTATATTATACATGTCTATGTTAGATTATCTTTGTTAAATTTGTACTTGCACATATAAAAAGCATCAACAAAATCTTTTATTAATTAGATACAATTCTATAAAGTAATATTGACAAAAATGTTTGAATCAAAGACCATTCCGCATTCCGTCAATATCGGCCAGCGCAGCATCTGCATTCATCAATTTATGGGTATTCAGGTTCCATGTCGTTTATCATCCTATTTAATTCGACGCCCCATAAAAATTCGTCGATTACAGAAAAACTCCATATGGATGTATGATTAAAGACCAAATCTGGAATCATTGCTGTTGAATTTGTCCTTCAATATTTCATATAGAGCTGGATAGTAGAACTTGAGACGTTCTGATATTGATCAATATTCATCTGCAAACCATAAGTAATAGTAATAATAATAATAATCATAATAATAATAATAATAAAAATAATAATAAAATAATAATAGTTTATTTCCTCAGTGTTCAATTTCGTTCATAATTAGAACTGTGCTCGGTAAAATATCATACATTACAATTATTAAAATGTAAATATCAGTTAGTTTTATACTTATTATAACCAATGGGAAGTTACAAACACACACACTTTAGCTATAAACAATAAATATTAATTTATAGAGATTTGAAAATGATTAAAGAAATTTTAATAATAATAATAGTAATTGCTAGTTATTGTAAAGTATCTATTTCAATTGTTGTAACTGTTGAAGGAAAAAATAAAACAAGATGTGTGTGTCCAAATACTGCTGTTCTGATAGATATATAATATATGATAGACAAACCGTGAAATTTGCTACCTTCAATGAAAATATTATCTGAAAGAATGGGTGATTTAGAAATCCGATTTGAACTGACATATGAGACTTTACAAAGAGCTCGGAACGAAATATCTGACGATATTCTATATCTAAATACGATCATTGGCATTATCAAAAATGAATTAAGAAAATCAATATTCAAATTGAATGAAAATCGAAAACTTAATGAAAAAATGATTAAAGAAGTTCAATATAGTGTAAAAGCTTATTCCAATAAAACAAATGATCAGTTCAATCGTGTTGTTGGACTATAAGCCATAATTTGAACAAAAAATGAGAAAATTGTGTAAATTAAAACAAAATAATTAATGTCGTTTGGAAATTTTCAATATGGCTGCTGTAACATAAGCACACACCACAAGCAGAAATCAAAAATAAAATAAAACAAAATAAAAACATAACAAAATTAAATAAAACAAATCTTAATTAAAATCATTGGAAAGCTTACAAATGCAGAAAGAGAATGGTTAAATAAAAAAATAAAAATTTACGAAATATTGAGAAAATAATATCAAAAATTAGAGAAAAATAAGGAGAAAAATAAAATATTTATTCGAAATCATCTTATTAAGTTTTGGTATTGTCCAGGCTAGTGTTCTCACCATCGTAATAACCTGCAAAATCATTCGACACGTAAAACTCTACCGCAAGTCCCAGATGAATCGATACTAGAGAAAAGAGAGCAAAACAAACAAACAATTCGTTTCGTAAAACTTACCAACCCAAAACTTCAATATCAAAACAACTTAGTAATCCTCAATCAAGTTCAACTCAATAATTTTACGAATTTATTTACATCGACGATTAACAAATTTATATACTTTTTAATCTAATTTCAATTGAAATTTTCAATTTAATATTCTTAAATTAAAGTATTTATTCATATTTTGAAACCATTTTTAACAGATATTATAATATACCTAATTTGAATCATAAATTATTGAAAAATTTAATAGGTATCACATAAGACCTGATGGATTTTCAATGGTTATTTAATCAATTTTTGGTTACATAAAGCTTTAATTTCCGAAATTATCGGATAATTAGCATGTTGTTAATGAATGTAAATCTAATTTTACACGTTTTTGTATCAACATTTAATTAGTATTTAGATATTTTCAAAGCTCTCATTAAAAACAAAAGTTTATTTAGATATCCTTAGTATTCACTTGACTGATATGGACAATGTTTACAAAATACGTGTTTGTAATAAATTTACGTGTGAAAAACTTTTTGTCTTTTTTATTGTAGTGAAAGTAAAATTATTATTATCAATAGCATTATTATTAATTGTGTGAATTTAGTTAGCATTAATTAATCCAGTATGTGTGAATCTTTAAAAAATATTGATATAAAACTCATGGATCGATTATTTTTATCAATTTGTATATAGAGTCCAGTGACTTTCAATTGTAACCCCAGTGACTTATTTTCATAAAAACACTAAATCTAAAATAGTTATTACAACGAATTTAGTTGATGGTATCGCTTATAATTAATAGTGTCGAATGAACTTGAATGAATTTGTAAATTAAGAACTCTTTTACCTGCAATGGGTTTCGGATAATCATTTGAATACTTCGAATTATGATCCTAGTCATCCTTTGTATTCAAGAAAACTTGACTCAGTAATAGGTAAATTCAAAGATGAGAGTAAGGAACTTTGATATAATGAATGGGTTTTCGTACGACCAAAATGCTATAGTCTTTGAGGTGAAACTGTAAGTAATATAGCAAAGGGAATTACTTTGGAAGAACTGAAATAAAGCATATTTCTTATATTGATTGTTATAGAAAGGATACAATTTTTTCTGTTCCTCTAACGAGAAAAGGGACGAGAAATCATCAGTTGTTTACTTTTAAAAATTGTACAATTGCTTTAAGTAACAACGATGATAAACGTCAATGGGTAGGTAAAAACAAATGTTTTGCATTCGGATATTATTTAGGTATCAATGTCACTGATGTCGAAGATATTGAAGCTTTTATTTAAATAAATGTTGTCTTAAAAATGTGTTTGTCTTTTTATTCTATTGTTTTTGTAATTATTATTATTATTATTATTATTATTATTATTATTATTATTATTATTATTAGAAATTTGAGTAATAAAATGAGACTTGTAACAGTCTGGTGTCGGTAATAATTCGTTGAGTCAGGGGTTCAAATCCTATCGTGGGCGAATTATTTTTTATTTTCAAAATTAAATTTTTAAATATAATATAAATCTGTATATTGATTTTTGCTGTAAATATCAAAATTTATAGAAATTGGTAAAGTAAATCTTGTATAATTTAATTTTTTACATTTAGTTAAGTTGAAATTTTAAACTTTGTGAATTATTTTCTTAAAATATTGAATTTTGTAAATCCAGTGTTCAAATTTAAGTTTTGAGTGGCTTTCCTAATTTGTTCTCCTCTCACACAACACGATAACGCAATCTCTTTCGGTAGTGAAAGATCAAGTTGCATCAAATCGATTGAATAATAGTTCATCAGAACTGGCTATTTTCAAAACAATTCTAGAAAATCAGATAATTTGTTCCCAGCAATTATTGGATTTTATTTCTCAAAGATCAAATGAACATAATCAATTGCCACTTTCGGCAAAGCCAATTCATCTAGATCTATCGTTGGATTTACTATCAAAGAAATCGACCGGTGATAATCAATTGCCACCTTCAACGAATGCAATGGATCCTGAAATATCGTTCGACGAATGTGATAAGCAAGCTCTTTCAAACAAAATATTGCCACTTTTGGCGAAGCTAATGGAACTTGAAGAGCATATTTTTCGAATGAATATTAAGTTGATATTGTTTTGAGTAAATTAAGTAATTATTATTTTAATGATAATAATTGTAATTTAAATATACTAAATAAAATTAATTTCGATAATAATGATGAATTAAATGAAGGAATCATCAGTTGATAAATTATTTATTGATACTGAAAAAGTTTCAAATGCAGAAAATAGTCATTTAAATCCTATTAATACACAGTTTGAAAATTTTAAAGTTACTGTAACTAAGGATACTTTAAATATGAGAAGATTTAACTCAAATTACCTTCCACGTATTTTAAATAAAAATGAGCGTCGTGATATTATTAATAATTATCCATGCTTCATAAGTTTATTGAAAAAGAAAAATTCTAAGACCAAGTTTGAGCTTATTAATTATGAACTTTCCTTGATTAATAAATCGAAACTTAATTTTTAAAATAAAAGATTGCGATGGTTTATTCTATAGAAATGACAATCTCTGCGTTTCAATCAAGTTAAGTGAAATTACGAAGTGAAAATTTCGAACCTTATTTATACTGATAATTATTGTTCCAAGCTGATTAAAGCTCCATTAGCAATAAAGAAATTTTTATTTGTATTTTCACGGAAATTAGACAAAACAGTTTCTATTAAAAACGAACTGCATAAAGGAGCTTTCATTAATAAAACTTTGGATAATTTAAAATTTCAAAAACAATTACCATACTTTCTTGTAAAATCTGACTTAAAATATGCTGATGGTGACTTTATTATGAAGGATCTTATGAAGAAGATGCTGATAATGAATCTTTTAATATTGGATCAGCTAATTTAACAAGATCGCATCTTGATAAACTTTATTTTGATTTTCCAGAGCTTAAAGGTATGTGCTTTACTGAAGGCATGCACAAATATTCTGATAAGATAAGTAGTTTAATTAATCACTTAAACTTAAATAAAGAATTTCCAAAAGATATTTCATTTTCTGGTGGTTAATTCATTATAAATCAAAAATCAAATAAAATAGAACCCGATTTAAGCAATGCTTCTGACGTTATGTTTAATCTTGGATTATTCGAATTATTTAAAATATCTAAAGACGATATAGAACTTGAGAGGCTTATTTCATTACCTGGTTCTTCAAATAAAATTGTTGAAATAATTTTCCACCTAAATTATTTAAACTTAAAGGGTAATATAAAATAGTTTAGTAACATAACATATGGTACTTATGTTTTAAATTATTTCCGTAATGTTTTACTATTACATTCTATTATTGATAGTGAAAAATGCAATTCGTTGATAATTGAAACTCTTGAAATATGGGGTCTAAATTAACTGATCAAATTCTTTCTACTTCCCATTTTAAATTTAGTTGTCAAGAAAAACTTATTAAATATAAAACGTATTTACTTGATGGCGAAATTGATAAGTTGAAAAATATAATTTCACCACTTACAATTAAAAGAATAAATAATTTGTTTAATTTATTTAATAAAACAATTTCAAAAAAGACTAACCGATTGAGTATGATAGACTCGCTCCTTACTTACATCAATGATTTTCGTCCTGAAAGAGACGATAATGTTACAGTTACGGCAAAAAGATTATTGTATTTTGTTATTAGAGATAAGAAAAAAATTCTACTTTAAAAATAGAGACGACTTTCAGATCTCAATGAATTGTCGGAAAAACTGTACTAAAGAAATGAGCTTGATTATTTTTGATCTCATTGAATCTCTTAAAAATTTGATAACTTATGGGTTAACTCTGTCGAACTCACCGATAAAATTGATAACTTTAATAAAGGAAGTAGTTCTAACGTAACAAATATCGAAAAAAAGTAGTTTTACCTGTTGATATTGACGAGGAAGCTGTATCTTCTTTGGAATTAAACATTACAGAAAATAGAAAAATGATTACTAGACAAAATCTAAAAGTTTCAAAGGCAATGTCTAAGTGAAGGTACGTGCCAGCATCAGTCTTAGAATCTGCCACAATCTTTGAAGAGACTGATGCAGAATGCACTAAATTATACTATACTTTGTGATCCAAAAGTGTGGTTTACCGACGATGGCATTGACAATACCTTGAAAGGCATATCAGTAATCCTACATTTGCGCATTTACCGTGCTTTATTATTAGTATTCTATCTTCAGACATTAAAGAAAATATTATCTCAATTCCAGATGCAGTATTTAAAGCTGAGGTTATTCTTTGTCCGCTAAATATAAACAATGCCCATTGGATTTTATTTGTGTACATCAAATCGTTGCTTGAGTCATAATTTATTGACCCAATATTTGCAAATAGAAATCTGTTTAAAAATAAACAAGCTACTCTTAAAATTAACATTAAACGGTTTTTTCTTGAGTATGAAAATAAAATTTATAATAAATTAGGGTATTCTCCAACGCTGCTTCATTTCAGATGATCCAACTTTTCATTCCACTGCTTTCATTGTGTTTTTGGAAAAATTGATTTTAGATCGGGATTTTCAACATGATAAAATATATAAGCTACTTGATGATATCAACACTAAAGAGTGTGTTGAAATTTCATTAAATTTAAATCTAATAAATGGAAAAATTACCGACAACATTTTATTAAAATATTTTAATAATTTAAGTTTATCAACAGACTTCGTTCTTTTGGGTTTTACAATGTGTACTGCTATTCTTGACGATTGTACTCATTATTTGAATGAACATTTAAATTATAAGTGCCTCCAAAACGCGAAAGTTGTATTTGCCATTTTTGCTCCACCAAAGTCTCGGGAAACACTAATGGTAATTGATTATAACACTGACGATCATTACTTCATGGATCCAACAACACTTGATGTCAGCCTAAACTATATATTGACTTGTAAATTATTAGTTACTAAAATAAATGAAATAAGAAACTCAGATTGGTTGGCCATTAGAGCAGGCAAATGTCCACATGATGTTCGTGGTTCAGGTTTGCTCAGTAAAATTCTAACATGTGCTTTCATCAACAACTATGCGCATGATATGTCCCTTGATAACATTAATTTGAGAGAAATAGCAAGAATTATCAGTTCTGTTCTCCGAATTGTTTCTGAGATCAATAACAAAGATAAAGAGAAAATTTTAACAAAAGCAAAAGAAACAGTTAAATTTGACTTTCAACAGCGTAAAAATAAAGTCTTTGAATTAATTATTAGTTTTGAAAATGCTGATGTTAACCAAATAGTTGAAAGCATTATTCGACAAATTCCTCACTTAAATGATTTCACTGAAATTAAATTCCACGAACTATACCTAGGAAGTAAACAAAATTCAAATATAATAAGTAAATATAAGAGTAGATCAGAATTTTTAATTAATATGAAATTAACTTTTTATAAAATTATTAATGACTTACCAGTCACTGTCAGGCCTGAAATTCAGGATATTCTGAACCAATTTAGCCACGAGGACCCAGTATCAAATTCATGGAATAAAATTCTTAAAGATTGTTGAAGCACAACAAATGTTCTCAATCTTGTAGATATTTTACCGTTTGAAGTTATTTACGAATTAAAGAAAGCTGATAACAATTCACCGGGTATTAATGGTATTCAATACAAAGATCTTGCTTTTCTTGACCCTGAAGGTATCTTGTTAAGTTTCCTGTTTAATAGAATCATCAGTAGTAAAATCATTCCGACTAGTTGGGAAACATTCAAGACTATATTAATTCCGAAACCTGATAAGACAGATAATTATGATAAAGTTTCATCTTGGCGACCAATAGCTCTACTGTCTGTTATCTATAAAGTCTTTGTGTCTATTTTAACTACACCTCTAACATCATGGGTGATTTGTAATGATATTTTGCATATTGGGCAAAAACGTGGCTCTGTCCATGAAGGTTGTATCGAGCACAATTCAATACTTTCTTCTGCACTTGAGCATTCGAAATATAGCAAGAATTCCCCATTAGCTATTGCTTGGTTAGATATTAAGGACGCATTTGAAGTGTTTCTCATGACTACTTGTGGAATATTCTGAAAACTATTGGCGTTAGCGGAGAGTTTATTACTATTGTCAAAAATTATTTACACCGAAACTCAATCTTTCTACAGCTGTGGCCCAATTGTAACACCTAATCTTTCAATCAAAAAATGAGTTAAACAAGTAAGTCCTCTTTCAATGATTCTTTTCTCGATTGCCATTAATCCTGTTCTTGAAGCAATAAGTAGATCATGTATTGAACCATTTATGATTGGTGATTCGCCCGTTCAAGTGTTAGCTTATGCCGATGATATTGCACTTGTTGCAAACAATGTCGATAACCTTCAAAGAATTGTTGATGTTGCTGTTGAAGCTGCTACAGAAATAGGATTTGAATACAGACCGGATAAGTGTGGCTACATGCAGGTTCCCGGAGTTAACATCAATGGTGAGATCTTGATTAATGAAAAGGACATCAAAAGTTGTTGTCAAAAGAATTTTATCAATATCTTGGTGTTCCAGTAGGTGAGGACAGTGATCAAAGTCCCTCTGTAATTATTGATAAAGTTGTTAGTGACACAAATAGAATTGCAGATTCCAGTTTATTTGGTTGGCAAAAACTCAAGGCCTACAAGAATTTTATTCATTCTCGACTAACATGTGCATTCCGAACACGTGAAATTAAAACTAGTGCTTTATCAGCTTCTCAAGGAAATGCTTATCTCTGTGGCAATAACTCAAGTAAATTGCGTGGCCATCTGAGAAGAACTTTGAACTTGCCACACAATTCTGAGACAGTTTATTTATACAACTCAACTGAAAATGGTGGAGCTTCGTGTGTCGATTTGCTTGATGAATATCATACTCAAACAATTGTGCACTTTTTCCGACTCTTTACTTCCAATTGCGATTACTCGAGCAAAGTTAATATTGACTCTCTAAAGTTTGTAACGGGTCCTCGTCTTGGAATCAAAGAGCCTACATTACAACAAAGTTTTGATTTGATTAATGGTGCTGAAACTAAATTGAATCATGGTGGAAAGAAATCGAGATTTCAACGTGCACTTACTTCAATAATTTACTTCAAAAGAGAACACTCAATTTCCGTATCTTTTCATATTGTTAAAGAGCAAGTTTTTTATATCTGATAACAAAGAGTCATGGAACTTTCATACTTACGACTTAGTTTCGAAAATCAATTTCTAAGATATTTCACTCTGATATTTGCGACTCATATCACGACTCATATTTGCAAAAGTGGCAACTGAGTAATAAAAGCGACATGATTGCAGCGGCTGTAAAATTATCTCCTCAAATAAATAAAGCAATTTTTAAAACAAAAACTTGGCGAATTTGCATGGAACCTTATACATCGAGCGCGAACTAATACACTTAATATCAATGCAAAGCCTAATATTAAAAGGGATTCTAAACTTTGTAGACGTTGTGAGAAAGAGGATGAAACTATGTCTCATGCCTTACAGTCATGTAAGATTCACTAAATACTAACATTAGCGAGACACAATGACTGCTTAAAGATAATAACGAATAATCTAAAAAATCCTAATTTTATTGTCGTGGTTGACCATTCTTGTTCTCTTGTCCTGAATTCTAAACAACGCGTCGGTCTTATCATAACTGATACTGAAAGAAAAAGAATATTCATGATTAATATTAAGTGTCCAATGGATTCTGTTTCACATTTTGACTTGACTGATAAGGCAAGTATTGAGAAATATAGCTTGCTTCAGAGTGAATTACAGGTAGCCAAATCTGATTATCAGGTTGAGCTTTACACTTGTATTATTGGGGTATTAGGCTCGATTCTTCCATCAACTTATGATCTGATTTGTAAACTTGGCATTGAACCACATTGATAACCTATATTTGAATTCATCCTTTTCTACTACGATTGCAGTATGAATTGCATTCTTCATGTTGAGCATATTCTTTTCACTGTGAAACAAACTTGTTATATTTAATAAAATTTTGAATAGTACTAGTGAGTGATTTTGTTAAGTCTACGACTTAGTCATAGACGTAGTTGTACGTTTGTTAGGCAATGATTGGCGATGATGGGTACTGATAGGCGATTAAGGGTGAGGATCGGTGTTGATCGGTGTTGATCGGTGTTGATCGGTGTGGATGGGTGTGGATGGGTGCGGATCGGTGATGGTTGGTTGGTGTGTGTGTGTGTGTGTGAACGGTTTAAGAACGGAAGGTTCTAGAAGGTAGGTGTGAGGAAGTTAGTAGGTGTGCGGAAGATTCTAGAAGGTAGGTGTGTAGAAGGTTCTAGAAGGCGGGTGTGTGGAAGGTTCTAGAAGATGTGTTGGTCCACAACTGCGTGACAAAATAATAGTTAGGTAATCGGTGGGTTGGTTCGTGTGACGTAATAAGTGTTGAAGTCCACGTGACATAATAAGGGTTAGATAATAAGTTTGTCTATAAATAGTGACTGACCAGTGGATACGTGACATAATCGTGAGGTCACCTGGCAACAGTGGACAAAGGTCAATTACTAGGTAGCAACTGAGTGGACAGAGATCAATCTCGAGGTAGTAACAGCGTGGACAGAGGTCAGATATTATGTAATATTACGTAAGCCAGGGGTTGTATCTGACGGGCTCACATTCTACTACTAACTTGATAAAAGATTAATTAGTGGAAATTCTAATTTTTTTATTTTCTTTGAATTGAATTAAAAAGATCAAGATAATATTTATAATGATTTATTTACAAATATTATAGATAAAACAGATTTAAATAATAATTATATAAAACATTGTAGTATTAGATATAATTATACTGCATTGAATTCTGAAACAAAAGAAATTCATTTAAAAATAATTTAATAAAATGGATCAATATTCTAAAGTTGTTGTTTGTAATCTTTTTGAATTAAATTTAAATGATACTAAATATTTTAAAAAATTACAAAAAGCAAATGAATTATGGAATGAAAATATTATTAATAAAAATAATAATGAATTAGAAGTAGAACCTATAGTTATTAGAACTGATAAAATACACAGTTTTACATTGAATATAAATAGAGCTGTATATAGTATTAGAAAAAGTCAACTAATGTTAGATGAAATTTTTATTCCTGAAGGAGATTTAGAAGGAAGGAAATTACATGTTGATGATGTTATATTTATTATTACATATGAAGATAACAAGTTTGTTATTTTCAATTCAATAACTCGTAAGAAATATGAAATAACTCAAGATGTTAAAATATGTTTAAAAATGAAAAGCTAATTGTTGATATTCATAGTGTAAAAATCTTTATAGAATTAATGTCTAATGCTATGAGTCCACAAATTGAGTATTTTAAAGCATTGAAATTTATATCTATTAGGGTGGTCTTTATTTTTCAACTTTCAAAAAGTGCTTGTCTCACCCTTGTATTTTGTTCCTATATATTAGAAAAAATTTTAGTCCAAATATGAGCTCGATTGAACAATATTTAGAGGTAGCTCAATGAAGTCAAAGTTTTATAATTGACCGCATTATCAAAAATAGTGAAATACATAACCCCCACTTCTGCTGAGTTTAAAATTTAGCAATAGATTATCAAATAAATCATCCCTGATTTTGTTACTTACTACTCAGTGTGTGGGAACCAGCTTTGGTGTTCTTGTTCTACTTCAATATTTTGTGCAACTAACTGTCTGGTGAAGTTATAGTGAATTGTTATTTACGTTTAAGAAAAGCTCTGAATAGTATTTATTACTGTAATTATTTAAAGATATGTACTGATTATCTGCTAACTTATTGTTTACATTTTTGTGTAACTTCTGGTTGAAAATATTTTAATAGTTTTTCTGTTACTGCAATAGTGGCAACCTGACTGTGAATTGTAGTTGCAGTTTTACTGGACTTAGTGGATTGCTAGCAGTAATTAATAAATAATTTCTCATTGTAAATCAAATCATGGCATACATTGTATTGTACTTCACTTACTTTTAGAATGAACAGTAACATGTCTAAGACAAAGGTGTATCTGCTGGAGAGTTATACAGAGGTTTTGACTGGTGGGAAGTTGCCTTCATTACGGCAGGTACTCGGTCATTATCTATATCTCCATCTTTAATAGATCCTAAACATTCAAGTAGATAAAGAAGATCTTCGACTGACTCTCAAATATATTCTGCAATAACTGAAGTATCTGGGCTAGCAAGTTCTTAAAAAGAAGGAACTGGAATAAACCCAATTGAATTATTTGAATCCTTATTAAAATTATTATCTGTTAAATAAAAGAACATAATAATACATTAAATCAAACTACTAGTGTTTTAAATAAACTTTTAGATTTGAAATTAACAACTAAAAATAAATATAATAAAATTCTTAAAAAATATTATTAATTAATGACATCATTTAATTTCGATAAACATAATAATCTTAATCACGATATTCGTAAAAAAGATATTCTAATAAAGATATTATAATGATTTTAAAGGGAAATGTTATTGTGTTATTTTGATTGAAAAACAAGTTTTATTGAAAAGTGGTAGGATGATTAATGTTTCTTAAATGTTACATGATATAAATGGAACAACAATTAGAAAAATTGTCAAATATTTTATCAACTAAATATTCAACATATTTAAGATTTAATTCAACTACATATAACTTTATAACTTATTTTCCTATTCCTCTTGAATTAAATTTAGAATATATATAAGTATATATAAGTATTTGGGCTTCATATAATTCGAAATGAAACAGTAAAACTAGTAAAATCAATGAATAACAAAACAAAAACATAATAGAATTTCAAAATTAATGAAACTTAATCAAAATATAAAATTATTTCCAGGGAAAGCGTATATGATTGAACAATAAATCTTGAGACTAGCACCGATAAAATAATAGAAATTTAGCGAGGGACCCTAGAGATAGTTAAAATCGAAAAAACTATCTAATTAAAATAAATTTCTTTGGATGAATGTAGAACCTGAGGCATATAGACAATGAGTTGTATGGGAAGCCCAGGAAAATATTAAAATGAATTTATTTAAATTTTCGATAAGTGTCTAGTACGATGCCGAACTATTGTTTTATTTTGGAATTGATTACATCAGAACTTTGGGATCATTGGTGTAAACTAATTGAAATATTTTTTTTCGAGATGATATAAAAACTGTGCTATGTAGAAGTTAATTGTCGTTGCGTCAAAGAAACGTTAACGATTACCAGTCAAATAACAAACAATCTAAAGGTTGGTCATAATAAAAAGAAAAGAACATACATATTAAAATAACAATATTAGTGGTGGGTTACAGGGTTTTGAGTCTTGCTTATCTTACGGTTGCCCCCGTAACGCCATACAAAATGATGCTAATTGCCACTTGGCACCCGTTGCTAGGCAACGTTGGTAATGTGTTCAAGTGGGGGATTGCCCGCAAAAAGTGAGTGTTATTGCTAATACTATAATTGCTCGGACAATCCTCGGGTTCACGAGCTGTCGATAGAAGACCTGTGCTCGCTTTAACATTGTTTGGTCCCCTTGCATTTTAGTTTCTATTGTTTATCTATTTATTTTATCGACATTCAAACTCGGAAATAGGGGTTATTGCTTATTTAACCTTTCTACAGTGTTACTTCAAGCCTCAAGATATTATAGGAATAATAAAATGTACATGAAAACCACAATATATATCAATGATGTTTTATTTATCCAAAGAATATAGGATTAGAAGATCGAGCAGCTCGACGCTTAGCCCGCTCCTTACGCCCAGGTCGTCGACTGGCTGTGGACGGAGTGATTGGAGTAACTACGGTGGCCGAGGAGGTAGAGTTCGCTTCGCGATAGGCCAATTGAGCAGGGGCGAAGACCAGAGGGTAGGTCACCGCTGCTCCCTCCTGACAGGCGGATAACGCTACCTCTAACCCCTTGATTTGGGTTTTTAGGCCCTGCACTAACTGCTTTTCTTCTGCCCATCCCTTCTGGGCCGCAGTTAGCTTTTGGTACAATCGTTTGCTTCTCGTGGGCTCGATCCATGTTGCTTTAATTGGCTGTGTTTCTCGTACTAATTGAATGAGTTGTTCGTGAAGGTTCTTATTTGCCTGCCTCGCTTGGGTCAATTCCTGTTGGAGTAACTTTATGGGGTCCATTTCTAAAATAGTAAGGGTTGAATTTCTATGATGACTAGTAATGATAATTAGGTTTAAGTTCAAACATATTTATGAAATAAAATTTACAACAATAATAAAAGAAGAGAATTGGTCTATAACACTACTATTACAATAAGAGGTTCAAATCATTTACATATTAGTCAATCGTCGGCGAGGAATCGCTTAATCCCTTCTTCTGGGGAATAGCCAGGGATCACGAACACTGGCCTCTTGAGGTTCCGAACTGGTCTTGGTGACGGTGGGTATCTGCTAGCTAATCGTCCTGCCACCAGATCGTCTTTGACGTTGGCCAGGTGTGCTGTTGCCCTTGCCACATCCGCTTCGACTTGGCGCTGGTGTTGGAGGAGGCCTTCCAGGAGCTCCTGGGCCTGAGTTAGGATGTCCTGGGCAGGGTTGGGCTCATCAAACGGCTTCCGGAACTGCCGCATGAATTCCTCCGGCGATAAGTCTTCGTACGGGTCATCTTCAGGCATGTCAGGGCATCGTTCTTGATACACTCGGCTCCATGCCTGCCTCCATTGTTCCACGACATGAGCAGGGAGTTCAACCATAGCTCCTGTTTCTCCTGAATGGAAAAAATTGGTGAGATTAGCATTTTTCATTCAATATGTCGCTTGGTATTTTAGATTGGGATGGCTACCCTGTGATTCGCAATTGCACAAAATTTGTCGTTCAAAGAAGAGATGGGGTTAACTCGAATTCAAATACGTTAAAACTCACGGGACTCGAAGTTGAACGCGCGTTACTGACCGATCTGGTAATGCGTTTGGAAACTAGGAGAAAACGATACTTCGAAGCTACTGGGTTACGAGCTCTCATGCCGTACGGGTCATTCGAGAAAAATCTTTACTGATGTTGAGAAATAACAAAATACAGTTCGTTGATAGTTTTAACTTATTTAGGTTACAAATGGTTCATCTATTGCTAACCCTTTGAGTTTGTATACCTTTAAATTATTTAATTAGATATAGGTAAATTCGAACATCAATACGAGTTAAAGGAAAATAACTAAATAATTTTCAAGAAAGCTTTACAAAATATTTTTGAACATTCATCATTTTTTGGGTAGAACGGACTTGAAGTGGTCTATCTTTTATGAAATAATAGTTAATTAATTAAACATTTATCTAACTTTTAAACTAAGGTGATTTTAATAATCACCGTTTGATTTATTCGAAAAAATAAAACAATTATAAAGGTTACAGAATCTATACTTAGTGTTTAGTTCTTGGATCAATTCAAATACCGAAGTCGGATGTGGTATAACGATCTAACGATTCGACTGAAGAATTTAGACGGAAGTACTTGAGATGGTCGCCGAGTCGGTATCGTAATTTCTACGAGATTTGATTTTAATTTAATTCTCGTCGGACAAATTTTCTTAAGTAATCAGGACTGAGGTTCTCGCGTAGAACTTGCCAACTGTGTATTCATGGTGCTGTAGATCGATTAGGATTACGGAAGGTGTATAATGACAACTGAAAGATTGATTGTCATGCTTAATCAGGAGTTTGGGATTTAGCTGGTACGGGAGTGTCAAGATGCATTATCAGGGATGACTTATTTGATCGTTGTCTTTAGTTTGGAACGTTTTCTTACGAACTTGAGTTTCCTACCGGCGGATGACGTAGTTCCGATGCTGGGTTGCTTCTAAGGCTCGTACATAATCATAATTGGTTATTATAATTACTTGAAACTTACGCGTTTGCGGGGCTCCTGCAATATTCATGGATTGATGGGTTAAATCTTCATCTAAAATATTGGACAAGTGCATAATTTGTCGAGTGAAAACAAATGATGTATTCTGTTATCGGTGATAAGTATATTGACGAATGTGCGGGTGGTTGAATCGACTGGCAGGAAGTTAACGTCAATCGCAATTCGATCACAGTGAATTGTTTATACCGACGGAAATAGCAGTTAGTAAATATTGTTTATTTTATCACTCGTAATTTTCTAATTTATTTTAGATAAGTGGACTTTCAAGATCGTGCGTTTGTGGAACATTTGGTGAGTTATATGTTTCAGTTAAGTTGAATATTTTTTATTAACACTTTTAAGGAAAAACTCCTACATCTATCATGGGTTTCGAGCGGATGTCATCTCCTGCACTCGGAATTTATGTGGGATTTTTATTATTCAAAAAGAAATCATGTAGTAAGCCTTCCTGATTGAACATTTCATGTAATATTAATATAAATTCTGATTGTTAAATCTTGATTTTTTCGTAATTTGTGTTAATTTGTTCTAATTAATAAACTATCTTATTCCGTTTATTTTATTTTTTCTAGGAATTTATATTACTTAATGAAACATTTGGTTTTTAACTAGTAAATCCCGCTACTCTTACCCGCAAGTTATTTTCTGTTCGAATTGAGGAATCTCTTTATCAATGAATTCGATTAATTTGCGTTACATATTTTTCTTTACAATTTGCTGGATAGCTAACTTCTTGAATTTAATGAATTATTATTTTAGTATTTTTATCAATAATCGAATTTTATTCTATTTTCCTTAAAGGTTTACTTTTATCCGAGAATTAATTTAGTTTATTCAAGTTATTTTAGATCTTAATTATTAAATCGCTTGGTTCAATCAACAACTTCCCTTAGATTAGTCAACGGATTTATTTTGTTAATCAAGGATCTTCTTCTATTTCACTTTAATTCCCGAATTACATTAAAGAAGATTTTGTTCGTTAAACAATGGGTTACTTTAATTTTACTTAACAATTATATTAATGGAATTTAATCAGTTGTACTTATTTTTTCTCCATGATCGTTTTACGTTTAATCAATAAATAGTAATTTAATTGATGAATTACTTGTTTTTCTCAGTAACTATTCCATTTTCAAGTTACAATAATTTAATTAATTACTTTAGTTTTTACTTTATTTGCTTTAATCTTTATCCATAATTTAATTTAATTAAATCAATGAATTACTTATTTAATAATTTCTACTAATTTATTTCAAAATGTAAATTCAATTTAATTGTACTAGTAATTTTTATCTAATTTATTTCAAAATATTAATCCAGTTTAGTTGTACCAATAAGTTTTTTCAAATATTAATTCAAAATTTGCTATATCAACGATTTCACTTTAATTTAGTCCCCGTACCATTCCCCTTTAATAAGCCTTAGGCGCATATTGTGTTCATATTATATTTACTGAGTGCCCACTGGACTACTCGGTGTGAATGATTTTTAGCCGTGTGTGATATAATTTTAGGTCGATTTTATAGAAATGAGAAACGAGGAAGCAGCCAGAGACTTCTTCCTTATTTCTCGTTTCATCTATAGGGATAATATTGACGTTCCAACCCTGCGTTCCGCACGCCGGGTCTTCACGGGCACAGATCATTGGCGATATTCCACGCACTTACACGAATCTGACTTGTATGTAGATTTTATTTACTCGCGTTATGTGTTGGCTGTAAGCCGGAAAAATTTCGACAGTTTAATTTAAATTTTGAAAACATATATAAAATAATTTATGGATATCAATAATATTTATTAATTATGAACAAAAATAACATAATTACCCTTCATAACCATTCCAAAAATTGCATGCAATAGCATAAAATAACATAAATGCCTCTCTCCCCACGTCGACGCCAAGCAGAGCTCTACCGAGATGCAATGGACGTGACGTGGAAAGAAGGTTCCAACATAAATATTTCTCACCTAAAAATCCTGAAAGTAAAATTCTTGAACAAAATTAAACGATTTCAAAAATGGTTTTAAAACTGGTCTAAACAATTTTCAAAAAATGGTTAAATCAGTTTGACAAATGGTTTGAAAAATTGTTTTTTTTAATGTGAAAATGGATCAGTATATATACCTATTTTTCTTGTATGTGAAATTTGATGCAGTAAAACAAAATTCGACTTTGTTATTTTCTAGTAAATTCTATTCTTTAATTTTATTATTTTTTGATTTATTTTTATAATTTTTTATTTAGAATTTTTATTGAATTATTACTAATTCAAATTTTTCGATTTAAATTTCACTTTAATGAACTTTTATTAATTTTTCAATTTGGTCGAATTTGTTGTGTTTTCTTGTTATATTTGTGTTGGTATCGTGCGGATCTTGGTGCGTTTTGTTAATATTTTAATTTATTTTTATGTTTATTATTTTATATTTTTAATTCTCTTTTTTTCTCATATTTGATAGGTTTAATTGATGTTTAATAGGTTTATTTAAATCTGCATGTTATGTTTGCATGTGTGTTGCTGATCCATTAAAACATTTCTCAAGGCCGTTTACGTTCTGGTCCAACATTAGTTTTCGGAAAAAGCAATTTCTCTTGGGTTACTTGCACTCATCAAATAATTAGTTAACGAGAAAAACGGTAAATAGATTGAGTTTTGTGTTGAAAATCAATAAATTTCATCCTATTTGTACCTTTATTTAATACAGAGAACCACGAGGCACAAGAAATGAACTCACTTGTTAAATAATAATAATAATCCAACGAACGTTTTGATTTTAACATTGTTTTTAGTAGAAAATTTTGAAACTTATTCTAAGAATTGATTGAGAAATATATTGTGAACTATAAATTAAATGTTTTAAGTTGACATTATTGATAATTTGTAAGTAAGGATTTATTTTTAAAATTAAAATAAGCTCTTCATATAATTTTATTTTAGAACAGATTTAACAAAATTTGACAGACGTCTTACACAGGAAACGTTATTTTAAAGTAGATTTTTGAGTCTTGACAATTAAATAATAACTTTTGAAAATGAAATTAAATCCATGACTTCAAAATTTAAGATTTTTATGAGAGTTTTAAGTATTAAAAATTAGGTATTATTATTATTATTATTATTACTATTATTATTATTGATATTATTATTAATAATATTTTCATCAATATTATTATTATTATTTGAAATATGTCAATGTTCCTATTTTTAGATACATTGTTTTCTTATATACAATAGTTTTACCCATTGTTTGAAGTTTCGAAAAATCTCAAACCGGATAATAGAAACTCATAGGATAACACAAATATCTTGCTAGGTCTCATATATATTGCTATCCGATTTTCTCCACTGAGATGAGATGATTGGATAGTGACGATTATGGCTTGATTATTACGTAAATATGGGTTTTTATCAAGTGGAAAAGCCCTAAAAGTTCATGTCCCAGTATTTGTTTTCCAATTCAATAGACCTGAACGGAACAATATCAATAATATTAATAATACATGAAAAACTTATTCCATGACAAATTATCATACTTTATTTATACATTTATACCAGTAATGTTTGAACTATGTTCAAACTAGTAATTTTCATTCAAACCAGTACTGTTCTGTTTGCAGTAATTTGAATCTTATTTTCAAATACACCTAATTCTGTTTTTACACGATAGAATGGTTCCCGAGAAATTCGTGTAAAAAAAAATCGTGTAAAAAAAGATACTGGCCAAGTACAAAAATAATAGATTGGTTCTAGACCTCAAAAAATAAGTTAAAATTAGACTAAATAATATAAAAAAATATTGTTGTAGTTATTTTAAGAATTTATTTTCGTTTTAATTTATTAAATAAACTAAATTATAATAAAATAAATTAAAATTTAGATTTCATAAAAAAAATAATACCAGAAATTCATTGCCAAAAAACTTAAATAACATAAAGTACAACCATAAGAAAAATTTAAACATTAAACAATTTTATTTATTGTCACTGTCTGATAATAAACGTAAACGTTTGCGAAAGACTACAATATCACTGCCATCACTGGAATGATTTTGTTAATCTTTATCATTTCTAGCCGACTGTGTTGGGACATCAGTAGATTTTTGAACGAAATCAGTTATCTTAGATTGAGTTTTATTTCGCGTTAACCCATTATAAACTTCCCTGTAAGATGCCATTAATGATTTCAGTTCACGTTGAAATTTGGCAGCTCGTTCCTCGTCATGATCATGTTGTTCAAAATGACTACCTAATTTTGTAGCGAGATCAAGACCTTCTTTAATTAGAGATGCTTTCAAAATTGGACGATCTCTTTCGTCACTATCACTATGTTCTTTATCATAACGAGTCTCAAGGGTGAGATCTATAATTTCATTTTCGCTCAAGCTTTCATCTACCAACAATTCTTCTACATCTGCTAACGATAGGTCATCGAATCCATCCCCACCGATTGCATTGGCCATTGTTATTATATCAGCAAGTTCAGCGTTATTATCGATAACAGGATCTTTGCATTTTACGCATTCTGGCCAAATATTTTTCCAACACGAGTTCAAAGTTGATGGCTTTAATAAATCTAACGCGATCTTGACTTGATTAATGCAGTCCATTATAGAAAATTTTTTCCATTCATCTATGACTGATGATTCCTCATAATTATCAAGTTTTTCTACAACATAATGAAATGAACTTCTTATGTAATACGTTTTAAACGTAGCAATTATCCCCTGGTCTAGTGGCTGTATAAGGGAAGTGGTATTAGGCGGCAAAAAACAAAATTGTACGTTTGGGTGCTCCAAAACTGGATGGCCTGGTGCATTGTCTAGAATCAAAAGAACTTTAAATTCGAGACATTTTTCTTTCATGTAGCGCCTAACTTCTGGGATGAAGTGCTTCTGAAACCACTCTGTGAAAATTGCACTGGTTACCCAAGCCTTTTTGTTCGCCATCCAGTGTACAGGCAATTTATTGAAATCTACACTTTTCATGGAACGTGGTCTTAAGGCACGATGTACTAGGAGTGGCTTAAGAATACGTTCTCCTGAAGCATTGGAACAAAACAACAACGTAATACGGTCCTTTGCTACTTTAAAACCACCGGCTGTTTTCTGCGATTTTGCTACATAAGTTCTTCTAGGCATTCTCTTCCAAAAAAGGCCGCTTTCATCTAAATTCCAAACTTGGTCTGGAGTATATTCTCCATCTTCAATAATTTTTTTTAGTTTTTCGGGAAATTCTTTAGCAGCCAATTCATCAGCGGATGCAGTTTCTCCCTTAATTTTTATATTGTGGAGAGCGTGTCTTTTTAAAAAACCAGTCATCCAACCAGTACTTGCGGAAAATGCATGTTGTTTTGACTGAGATGATGTATCTGGATCAACTTCCTGGATACGTTTATAGATTCTTAATGCTGTCTGCTTGATAGCAAGTCCGTCTACTGGTATTCTCTTTTGGGATTTGTCTTCTATCCAGATTACCAAAGCTTTTTCCATTTTCTCTTTAACAACATCCCTTACATACGATGATGACTTTGCACTTAATTTTGTTCCAGAACATACTGATGCTCTAATTGCAGTTTCATTTTTTTTAATTGTTCTTACAGTAGCTTCATGGATTCCGAAATTATTTCCCACAACCGTTGCGCCTTGTCCCGTTGCAAGTTGATCTAAAATTTTGATTTTGGTATCTAAGCTGATCGCTTTCCTCATTTTTAATGCAGGAGAATTATGTAACATGGGTGTGGCTACCAAAATATATTTTATTAATCAAAAATGCAAAAATCTAAAATTAAATATTTGAAACTAACCTGTTATTGGTCTACCAAAATTATATGAGCTTCTACTTTATTTTACTTAGCACTTGTTAAAAATCAGCAAAAACTAACGATCTTTCAATTATAATTGTCAAATAGGAACTAAATTGTGTGTAAACAAACAAAACAAAACAGCTGATGCTTGAAATTTACTTGCTTGAAATTTACTTGTACAAAATTGTTCTAGTAAAGTTCAAGCTATTTTAGCGTGGTGAGTTGACTGTCATCGTGGTGAGTTGCTCTCTTTTTACTTTAAAAAAATTCATTGAAAAAAAACGTGTTAAATCCAATAATTCATGTAAAAAAAGTAATTTTGTTTTTTTTGTATTCGTGTTATTTCAAATTATGTCGTGTAAAAATAGAAATATTTTTTCGTATTTACTCGTGTTATTTCAAATTCGTGTAAAAATAATTCGTGTAAAAACAGAATTAGGTGTACTCCGTATATTATACCATGCACCGTTTCAATTGTAGATTTAGAAAACTTTATATCTAATCGTAAATTTTCATTTTGATGTAATTGACTCTGGTATAAATCGAAATCGGGGGTAAAATATATGAAAAGAATGGATATTTTGTTTTGAATTCTTCAAGAGTTATCCCACAATTAAGATTTTTATCCAACTAGCTCATATTTCTCACTATACTCTGCATATATGTAGCACAATAATTATCATTCTCAAAATCCTGAGTGTGTGTTTCTCTATAATCTCTATTTTTCGATAAAGTTTTTGAAAACCAAAATCGATGCAGTGTATGATACATTATATTGAGATTCACTTTGAATATTTACCAGTATAAAGTTGGGCATTCTTCTATCAAAAAATATTTGTTCCTCATAGAAAGAAGTTGCACCTTTATCAATTGCGAATTGAACAATTTCTTTTGTTTTCAATGGATATATTGCATGTTTAGAATTTATACCTATTTGATGACTGGGAAAAACAGAGGGATCAACACGAACTCTTCTTACCAATAAGTTTGAATCAACTAATTGAAGAATTGGTTGACCAGTAGCACTAGTTAATGATAATGACGAATCAGGTCTTATCAATCTAATGTGTACATTAACGCCTGGGAGTAAATATTTCGGTTGATCCATAAAATCAAGTTGCAATGATGAAAACATTGTAAATAATTTTGAACCCTCATCACTACCATAAACCATAGAGGTAAGACATGTATTTTTAGTGTCGCCATTGTAATTTAAAATAGTTACTATAAAGTCTTTGTGAATATAAGTACTGTTAACCCTTTCAATCTTAATATCATTGGACCCAAGAACAGCATCTTTAAAAAGTGTATAAAACAATAAATTGTTCACTATTACATCGAAAGATTCTCCAAATGGTTTTCTATCTTTGTCTACAACTTTGATCATGAATAGTTATTAAGGTATCGTTCAAGTCTAAATATTCTGTTTGGGCACCGTTAATATGAAACTCAATATCAGTTCTACTATACATAATAGAATTAATCGGATATACTTCTTCAAAGACACTAAATTCAATTACCGCCTGATGAAAAGGCCTATTAAATAAACACAACTCAGATTTACCGCAAATCATTTATGAAAAATATAGTTAAATAATTAAATAAATTTGGCAACGATTTAATTAAAAGATAACGCCAATAAAAAACCTTTCGTACGATATATTTCGATAGCACAGCTATCATCTTCAGGTACTCAAAACCAACTAAAAATATTATGAATTAACATTTAATTGAAACAAATTATTTTTTATTAATTTAATTTTTTAATAAATAAATATTTTTAAAAATATATTTTAAATTAATTTTAAATTTAAAATTTTTTTCACTTATATTCTAATTTTTAAAAATTAATGTAATTTTAAATTTTCAATTATTTTAATAATATTAAAAAAACAAACATGATTTAAAAACATTCAAAACATTCGTAGTCACAGCACTCTGCACATTAATCTTTGGATCCAATGACCTTATCAGCAATGCTTCACATATCACTCGTTCCCAATAACTATTAAAACTTCTCAACAAAATTCTAAAATCAGACATTCCTATATCACTTTTACAGCCTCTATTGTGTTCACTAATATTGGTCAAACCCTTCAATCGACAATGCTCTAAAACTCGAGTACAGATGACGGGAAGTCTCTCCAATGTATGTGGCATTACACCCATTACATGTAAATTGATAAACGAGATCAGAACACAATCCAACCGGAGTTTTTGATTTATTAATAAACATATTGCGTACCTTACACGAATTAGAGACGATCTTATACTCTAAATTTCCTATCAGTTTACCCAACTTCCTCTTATAATTTGTAAAGCCTTCAGAGTACGGCAATACTAACACATATTTAGGCTCAATTTTTTTATATCCATTTTTACCATCACCCAGATCAACATTCAATTCACACCCATCCGACAAATTACATTCAGACTTTCCACAACATGGATCCTTAGGATTTTTAATCAATTTATCAACAGTTTCTTTTATCATCAACAATAAAAATGATTTAGAATATCCATTCTTTATCAACAACTTTATTATTAACCAATGAAAGTTCAAATAAATAATAATAAATAAATAATTACCTCAATTAACTAATTTATTTATTTATTAATTAAAGAAATAAAATGAATAATAAAAATATGGATATAGTTCATTGTAAATATCATCCTTATAAAGTTCTAATAACGGATATTCGAACTGGAGATATAGTATGTTCCGCCTGTGGTCTGATTGTAGTTGACCGGGCGATTGATCCTTCTAGTGAATGGAGAACATTTGCATCCGACGGAGCGGATGGGCATGATGCATGTCGTGTTGGAGCTGTAGAAACAGAGGAAACGGATGGACAAACATCGACTACCGTACAAACAGGTTTCAACCTCAGATTTCTAGATGAAAATGGAAATTCCAAATTCAAATACCTTTCATCTAGCACTAACAAAGAAGTCTCACTGGCGTCCCAGAAACGGAATATTGCAGACTTGTGTGAAAGAATAAAAGTAGATAGAAATGTTTATTCACGCTCTGTTTTGCTGCTTCACGAAATCACAAAATTGAACGTCGTTAGTAAGCGAAACAAAGCAACCTTGAATTGCGTATGCCTATATTTGGCTTGTCTGGACAATGGCGTTCCGAGACTGCTGAAAGAAATATTAAGCGAGTGTCCAATGGTTGATGAAAAGAAATTCAAAAAGTTATTGAAACTTGTTCAAATCACTTTAAAACGACCAACGCAAGAAATCAGCCCAATTTTGCTCATTGCCAGATTCTTATATTGTTTAGACGTGACGGATTTCAAAATAGAAAATCTTGTAAAAGAAGCAGTGAAAAATGTGAGTAAAAATAGTGAATTGCGTCGTAAAGGAAACGTTATGATTGCGGTCTGCTGCATTCAATTGGTCTGTGACTTGAAACGTGTCGACGTCGACGCAAGTTTATTAGCCGATTCACTCGGATTGTCAAAATCTAATATCGCCATGTTTAGCAAGATTTTGCACAAAAATGTCAAAACTATTTTACCAAATTTATAATATAATTTTATTTATTTTTTATCATATTATGCGAGTTATTATTCATTTGAAACAGCATGACAAAATTTTCAGCACGCAGACAAGTTTGTGTATTAACTATATTATAAAATGTATTGATTTGTTTATAATTATTATAAGTTAAAATTTTAAGTGTTCGACTCTTACTCCGTGTGCTTTTTAATATCAATTCATCTTCCATTTTTAATTTAACTTTTTCGCGTTCCACCACTTTACTGGTATAAAAACCTTTCACTTTCAATATTTTTTCGTGTTCAAAAAATTTTCATGTATAAAAAATATTAACGATAATAAATAATTACATGATTATAACATTAATTCATCAACCATTATATTTCATTAGAGTAGTATAAAATCAGCAGACCAAACGCTTGGAAGGGGCCCCCAACACTAATTACACCAACAATATATTCTCATTTCAACAATTTCGAGTAACTTATTACAACTTATTTCAACTTATTTCAACTGTTTTAATTTATTTACAATTTACAACAGTGGGTTTTTATAATTACCAGGGTGTTTTTTGCAGATAAAACCATTATATAATTATTATCACTGTGTGTATGTTTGTGTAGTGTGTGTATGTGTAGTGTGTCTGCAGTGGATGGGGCTCCAAAAAGATTTAGTCTGCATATTTTTTACTATCAAGGTTCCTAAAGTAAATTAAGATACATTTTAGTAAATATCAGTATATAAGAGTAAATTTAAGTATACTCGAGTACATTTAAGTAAATAAGGGTATATTAAATTTAATTAAGGTGCCTATAGTAAAGTATGGTAAGTTAGGTAAGAATTTTTTAAAATTAAATGGAGGGTCAAAAGGTAAGTCACATAAAGTAAGAATTTTTAAAGTAACTTGGAGTATACAAAATTACATGATTGAATTTATTAAATAAAATTTTTAGTATAGTTTTATTGATAAATTTTTTAAATATTTTTTAAATATAAAATTTTTAGTTTAGTTTTATCGATAAATTTTTATACATGTTTTTAAATGAAAAATCTTTAGCATACGTTTACAATGAAATTTTTTATACATGATTTTTAAATAGAATTTTTAGTATAATTTTACAATGACGTTTTTTAAATGTTTATAAAAATGACATTCTTAGTATAATTTTTACAGTGAGTTATTTATACATGTTGATAACGATAAAACTTTGCAAAGTAAGATGTGAAAAAATAAATTAATATTACATTTTCATAATAATAATAATAATAATAATCACTAGGTACTATATACAAATGACTGAGCACTGTGAAACTCACTATATACATACTAGTCATTAAATAATTGAGTGTATTATTTATTAAAATTCTTTATTTACAATGACGTTTTTAAATGTTTATAAAAATGACATTCTTAGTATAATTTTTACAGTGAGTTATTTATACATGTTGATAACGATAAAACTTTGCAAAGTAAGATGTGAAAAAATAAATTAATATTACATTTTCATAATAATAATAATAATAATAATAATAATAATAATAATAATAATAATAATAATAATAATAATAATAATAATAATAAATTCATCAATAATCAAAGAAAAGGTTTACTTACTTCGTAACAACTTCTGAATACTTATCACTCATGCATACTGAACAATCCACTGATTAATAACTGAACAACAATCACTAGGTACTGTATACAAATGACTGAGCACTGTGCAACTCACTATATACATACTAGTCATTAAATAATTAAGTGTATTATTTATTAAAATTCTTTATTTAAATAATATATACCCTTTGGACACCGATATTCAAACGATTTATCACACTTATTTTAAAAAAAAAATTTTGTCGCAATCATTTCACTTTAAAATACTTAGTTATTCACTATACACACACTCATAATATGTTATCAGTAACTTGTTACTGAACAAATCAATATCAAAAATTCCTTATTGACAAAGAAATCTTTAAATAAAAGCACATCAAAATTTGAACAATCAAAAGAAATACAATTTCAATTACAAATTTTATTATTAAAAATCTTCTTCACTCTTTATCGATCACTCTTTATCCGAATTGGTAAATTGTTTGGTTGCTTAGTTATCTGGTTGCTATCAAGAGACTATTAATCAAATTCATTGAAACCCAATCAATTGTTGTATTTTCTTTAAATAAAAATTTATTGCTTTTTTTAAAGTCTTGTATTGATTTATTAAAATTTTGAAATTATTTTGTAAACCTTAATAGTTTTGTTAAAAACTTTGAAATAATTATACTATTTTTGTAATATTTTTAATTGCATCCAACAATGAACAATTATTATAATTTATTTTCAAAGATGAATGTCAACCTTTTCATTAAATTTTCACATGCCCCTAAGTCTAAAAATAAATCTATTAATTGTTAACACCTCAAAAATTACTTAAATTTATTTTTACACATTTTCTAATCTATTCGCTTTAACTCTTGTTGTTTACTGAATGATAAATTAATTAGTAAGTATAAGTGATAGTTAATCTAATTGATAGTAAAAAGAAAGATGATTTGAAAAATAATAATTCATTAATTTCAAAAAACATATATTACTTTCATTGTACTTGGAATTAATTTTCATATATTTATTGAAAATCATTCGACTCTTAAAATTATTTACTCAAAGATCTTTGAATAAAAATGATAGAAAAAAAATACACATACAATTAATATCTACGCATTACTAAAATCAAATAATTAACAACTACTACCAATTATGTTAAATTTCTGATACCATGCTTCAATACATACTTAGGTTGTTGTGTATTGATAACACTTACTGAAAACAACAATTTATACGACAAATGTATGTCACTGTCTAATAGTTTTTGTAGAAATTATTTTTATTAAATTGTGATTAGCTGTTGAATTGAATTTGATTAAAGTAGTGTGAAAGATGTAAATTTTAAATAAATTTGATTAACTTTGATAGTTTTTTGAAAAAATGTTTTAAAGAAACCGTCAACATAGTATCAAATTGTAAAGAAAATAGTACTTATTAATTAAAAAATTAATTAAATTAAATAAGTTTCAAAATCTCTGAATAATTTGTTAGATCATTTTTCATATTTTATAAGATTGTTAGGTAATTGTTAATCAAAATGTACTTGTTGAATGAAAATTAATGTATGTTATCGACTGCTCACATTATTTAATTGTACAATTTTCCGATAAGTAAATTCTTGACTCTTGGAAATATTCGTAAATATTTTAATTATTCAGAAAATTGTCAATAAAAAGTAATAAATGAATAAATAAATGAATACTACTAAATTTTAGTTTTTAATTAAATTGAATAACAAATATTTTAAATACTTGCTTGAATACATGAATCAAACATTTTCTTAAAATCCAAATCATCACATATTTTCTAAGTTTTATTCAGATTCAAATTAAAATTAACGAAAATCTTATTGATATATTTTGATAACCCTTAAATCAATGAAAAAGTAATAATTTTCCTAACTATCCTAAAAATTCAAAAGAATTGATCCCCTTTAAAATATCATAATTTACTCTTTACCAATCATTTTTCTTTAAATAACATTATTTCTAATATCTTTGCACCCACTTATTTCGATATTCATTCAAATAAATTCATTTAAAAATATCATAAATTCTCTTCTATTCCCCTTAAATAATTTCATTTCAACCTACTATATTCCATAATTTTATTAGAAATTTCTCGTTTAAATAATATTTACTCTTATTTGTTCAACCAACTCGACCAATTTAAAAATATTCCACTTAAATCAATTTTAACTGAATTTATCCCTATAAAAATATTATAAATTCACCTCTTGATCAATCTTTTCTCTATAAATGACATCATTTCTTACATTTTAATTCATTATTTCAATAATAAATCATCAATATTCTCAGTGTAGATGATCCTCGTCCTTTAAATAACGACAATAAACCGACATAACCCCATAAAATATCAATACATCTGTGTCTAATCAATTATTTTCCCTTAAAAGATCATAATTTTTCTTCTTAACCACTCATTTCCCATAAAATATGATTTTCTTGTTAATCAATCATTTCTCTCTAAATGACAATATTTCCACCACAGCTATTTTCATTATTTACATAAAAATCACTGACTTATTTCGATGTTCAACCGAATATATTTCTTGAAATCCCCTTAAACGATCATAAATTCATCTCTTGACCAATTATTTTCCTTTAAAATAAAATAAAACTTACTCTCAACCAATCAACTCTATTTAAATGATAATATTTTCATTCTCATTTCATAACATTTACTCACATATTGGTATCTCTCCGAATAAATCCCTTTAAAAATATAATAAATTCCTCTATATTCTCCATTTTAGGAAATATTTACCCTTTGAATAAAGATATTTAACCTAGTATATTCAACCAATTAGATCCCCTTAAAAAATATCATAAAATTTAATCCTAACCAATAATGACAATAAAAATATATTAAATCGATAATATTTATTCCTTTAGAAATCTATATTTAACCGACTCAACCGCTTACAAATTTATCATTCAGATCATATTTACCATGTATTCAATCGATTGAATTTCCTTAAAACTATCATAAAAATCTGAATTTTACCAATAGAAAATAATTTTTCTTTAAATTATTATAAGATTGTTATCGATACCCAACATTTTCCATCAAAAATCACTACAATTTGATTCTGGTAACAAATTCAAGCAAATACAAAATTCTTCAAATAAGACTAAATCAAATAAAATTTATGTTTTCCTAAAAAATCAATGAATTTCGTGAAACAGATCATATATTCTCATTAATTATTTACTCAAATAATTAAAATAAATTGGAAAACCAATAAAATTTATCAGACAACAATAAATCTTTACTATTTCTAAACAGTTATCATAAAATTCACAAGTATACAGATAACCACACTGAGCATCCTCTTAAAAATCTCTAAATTATACTACTTTTGTCACTGATATTTTTAAGAGGTTCAGTCGGTTGAATATCGTTATAAAGCAGTGTTGGGCTCAGAGCCAAAGTTAAAACAAATTTACAAAACCAATTTAAACAAAAAGGTGAAAATTGTATAAGTTAAAACAAAATAATTAATGTCGTTTGGAAATTGTCAATATGGCTGCTGTAACATAAGCACGCACCGCAAGAAGAGATCAAATATAAAATAAAACATTTTAATTAAAACAAAATAAAAATATAACAAAATTAAATAAAACAAATAATTAATTAAAATCATTAAAAAGCCTACAGCTGCAGAAAGAAACATACGAAAAATAAAATAAACTGCCAAAACCTTGCAAAATAAGGTTTAGAAAAAACACAGGCAGAAGAGGCGACCAGAAAACAAAATATTGGGGTTAAAAAATAATATTGTAAGAAAATAATAATAAAAATAAAATCCAACAATAAAATACAATAAAACACTGGATAGTGTTGGCACCCAGAGCATGAGTTTGAGAGACCAACTTCTCAGCTAGACATGTGAATTGTAGATCCAACCAATTCCATAAGATTTCTACTAATCTCTGAAGTCAAAGGCATATATTTTACGAAACTGTCCAAATCACTGATAGAAATAGAGCTACGAAATCAGAATATATCTCGTTTAACCACTACAATAATTATATTACCAACCAATGAAAAATAGCGTGATTAGCATTAGCAACCAGGAGCGCTAATATAAACAAGTGCGAAGAATCACAGCAACCGCCCACACAACTATAGTCATATTGTGGAACGACTATTATATCCTACATTGTGACTGAAAATATAAATAAACAAATTCCACCAATTCACCAAATTTAAATTCGATGGAATATAAACTACGTTAACTCGCGAGTAAAATTACTCATTGTTTATCAAACACACTCGACAAATCAACCAGTTAGTAAGTAGTATAAATACCAGAGATCACTATAATAAAACCAAATATACATCAAATGACGGATAACGCAGCCAACAAAAAACAAGACAATAGAAGCGCGAACTGAAAACGAGTTAAACCAGACCAACCCTTAGTAGGAGCAGACTCAGATTACGACCAGATCTATCATGGACAGTCGGAAGCAAGGAATGGTCTTATCGGAACATGCGTCAAGGCGATGAGGTGGAATTCCCAAGCATTGCCATAAAACTGGAACCTGGTAGGTATTTGGCCAGAGAAATCCGATACCATCTAGAATACTTGGAAAGAAAATTCCGCTGGCAAGCCAACATGATGAGGAGGCGACTGGCACGAATAAACGCCGACATCGCAAGCGACATAATACGCAGTACAGACGGTTTTGCTCCAGAATATGGAATCTCATTTGAACTCGATGATCCAGCACTGGTCGCATTGGAGGCCCCGACACAAGTGGCTCTATCGAATAACATGATCCAACCCGATTTATTGGATAATTTGCAAACCCGGCCGCTAGACGATCGAACGTACTCACGACATGCTCCACTATGAAGATCCACAAACAAGAAACACGATAAATTTGCGAGAAGATGATCCGAAGTTGTTGTAAATGAAATTGTCGTGAAATAAATGTTTAGACCCTTCGATTCAGTCTTGATTTTGTAATAGTATTCTTGAGAAAAATTGTGGTAAAACGATTAACTGTAATATCCAATTAATAGTTTCATAAAATATTATAATAAAACAGAAAGATGTTATTAAACTAATGATTTTCATAAAGTATTATAACAAAACCGAAAGATGTTATTAGATTATTGGTTTCTATGAAATATTGTGATAAAATGGAAAGGTGATATTATCAGCAGAGTTCTGGTAATTGATTATAGAAAATTTTATAAGATTTTACCAATCAAATCATTAACGTTAGGTATTGATAATATAACTGATTGATAAAGCCCATTTAAATTCAGCTATCGAGGCAATCCAGACAATCGGTCAGGAACTCAAGAAGTTGTGCCACGAGAACACTAACCTACATCGGCAACTGATACAATTGTACCAGGAAATTCAACGAATCAAGGCCACCTGAGTCGAGTCATCGCGAATAAAAAAATTCTACCAGCGTATCACCACGGCCCAACAAGGGTGGAAAGATGAGAAAACGCTGAACCAGGCTCAACGAACGCACATTTGAGGGTTAGAGGTCACGTAATCAGCGTGCCAAGAAGGAAGTGCTGTAACTTACCACTTAGTATTCGCACCGGTACAACTGTCGTACCGGGACCAGAACCGCCGGGCGGACCAAATAAGAAATCGCAGCCTCATTCAAGGCCGGGTAGAGCCGAAAGAAAGCGAAGACGGATCCAGCACGCAAATAACTCAAAATGACATATTATGTTCATAATCTAAATTGTGTAATATTATAATACTAAATGTTTGGTTTAAACTTTCCTTGAAGTAATTAATTATAATGTATGGAATTAGCTTAAAAACTATCTCGGCGAGAAAGTAATTGAGGGACTAAAAGTAATGAGACATGCAGAAGCCTTCTAACGGCAGCTCGCTGAACCCGATATGGGGCCGAGGCTTAGCATTTCTTTAGTCAGAGCTCACCTTTGGCGGACTCAAAACAATGGTTGCAGTTCCAACGTTGCCTAGCAACGGGTAACCATTGGCGGGTGAGAAATTTGGTATGTAAGAGGGTCAAGTCCAGAAACCATGAACCCCACAAATTAATTAATTTGTATGTAAACTATATATGACCAAAAGTAGATGGTTATGTCACCACTAGACCATGTCACCGCTGGACCACATACCCCCCTGGTAAAAAAATTTTCTAAGCTTAAAAGTACAAAAAAATTTTAAGACAAAGACACTGAATCATTCAAGGTCATTTAGACAAAGACCATGACTCATTAAGGTGATTAAAAAATTTAAGGTCATTGAATGACTCATCATGTTTTTCAAGGTCATTTAAAGAAAGACCATGACTTATTCAAGGTCATTGTATGAGCCATCATACTTTTTCAAGGTCATCATATTTTTTCAATGTCATTCAAAAGTAGGTAAAGGTCATTCGAATTTTCTCAAGGTGATAGTATTTTTAAACATTTTTTAATTTTAATTTACTACTTATTTTTATAAGTAGTGTATTCTTCTTTTTTAATTTTTATTCTATTATTATTATTACAAGTTATTATTATTATTATCATTATTATTACAAGTTATTAATAATATATTATAAAAACAAATCAACAACAAAAACTTTTATTATAAAGAAATAATTCGACTATAATAATATTGTCGAATAGCTTTATTCGGGCAGCGCAGCAATGACATTCATCACCACATGGATATTCGGGTTCAATATTCTTAAACATTTTGTTTTGTTCGATACCCCATAGTAACTCATCGATTACAGAACATATTCATATAGACTTATAATTGAAGACCATGTCTGGAATTATTGATGTTAGTTTATTCTTCAATATTTCATGTAAAGCTGGATAATAGAATTTCAGAAGTTCTTTGATAACTTTAAAATAATCATCTACAAAATAATTAATATTAATAATAATAATTATTAATTACCATGTTTAATTTCATTCATAGCTTGAACTGCGCTCGGTACATCCATTTTAATGATAAAAATTTACTAATTTACTAATTTAAAACAATCAGAAGTTAAACACACACAACATTTTTGCTATAAACCATAAATATTAATTTATATAGATTTGAAAGTGATTAAAGAAATTTTAATAATAATATTAGTTGTTAGTTATTTTAAAATGACTAACTCAATTGTTGTAACTGTTCAAGGTAAAAATTCAACAAGATGTGTATGTCCTGATAAAGAAGTGTTGATGAATATTTTATATATGATAGATAGACCTAGATATTTGAAAACTGCAGTAAACAGATTATCTGAAAGAATGAGTAATTTAGAAGTCCGATTTGAACTCACATATGAGACTTTAAAAAGAGCTCGGAACGCAATATATATTCTATATCTAAATAAGACCATTGGTATTATCAAAAATGAATTAAGAAAATCAATATTTGAATTGAATGAAAATCGTAAACTTAATGAAAAAATGATGAATCAAGTTCAATATAGTATAAAATTTTATTCTAATAAAACAACTGATCAGTTCAATCGTATAATTAAAGACGTTCAACAACCGATTAACAAACTGAAAGAATTTTAATACAGGGTTTACAGTAGCAACAAATCATCATTGACATTTCCATTATATATTTTTACATATTTTCTTAAATAAAGACATTGCAACCTAAACGCAATGTTCATGCATGCTTCTGATTGGTCCAATATAGTATAAATAAGCTTACACTTCCAAATATTTTTATAAAATGCCAGAAACTAAATTTTTTATAACTTAGTTGAATGATCTGGTTGCTAATAATGGAGAAGAAGATGATATCATTAAAAACATAAAATTCATGGTAAACCGTACCGAGAAAATCGTAAAAGACATCCCATTTGATTATGAAAAAATTCTCAATTTGCCAACATTGGAGAAAAAGAAAAATTCATTCCAATCGATATTTAGTTACATGTTTGATAAAAATAATAAATGGATGCGAATAATAGTAGGATTAATGTATATGAAACACATGATATTAAAATCTGGATCCGACTATGAAAATTGTTTCCAATGGTCTATACAGGTATATTACTATTTATTATTCTTTTATTTTTATCATTATTTAGGTGATAGAAACAAATGGTGAATGGATAGCAACTATTCAAATTGCCGCAGAAGCCAAACGTTCCGATATTTATATAATAAATTGCAAATGCTTGTTAAAGCTATTAACTGGAGCATCGGTTTTATATATATGTAATAAAGTTTATCATACATTTTAATCAATATTTCTTTGTTATTATTATTAATAAAAAAACTACATTTTTAAAGATTAATTGATTATTACATGTACATGCTTCATCACCACAATATTCTATCATAATCGATTTTATAACATGGTCAACACAAGTCTTAAATTCGTTAGGTTCAACTTCATCTTCATCGTTAATAATTTCTTCGTCATTTATAATTTCAGTATCATCAATAATTTCAGTATTTTCAGTATCATTAATAATTTCAGTATCATTAATAATTTCATAATTATTAATAATTTCTCCATCATCATCTTCATCACTCTGACATTCTGAATCACAACATGAATCTTCTTTACCCAATGCTTCAACTAGAGTCAACATATCTCTAATTTTTACACCGGTTACTTCTTGGAGTTTATCACACAAAAAGTTTTTCTTAAATATTCTAAACGAAAATTAATTAATTATTTTATATTTTATATTTTACCTTTTTCACACATCATTTTTAAACAATTTTAAAACTAATTATAATTTTGTTTATAGAATAACAAAGAAAACAAAACATTAATACATTTATTAAACACTAAAAAATACATTAAAATAATTGTGAAAGTCTAGCAGTAACAATTTTCCATATTAGAGAAAGCACATCATTTTGATCAGCTTTATATCTGTTGAGGTCTGTAAATTAAAATTAAAAATTTAAATAAAATTTAGGATAATAATTCAAATGGAAAGTAAGCGAAGAAAAAAGGCAAATAAAAGCGGGATCGTGCACAGAATTAATAGTAAAGGAAAGTGCGATGGAAACAGTATTAGAAAATGCAAAAAGCAATTACGAAAGGCGAGAATCCGGAAATCCGAGAAAAATCAATAAATGGAAAAATCATCGAAATCGAATGGGAAAAACGGGACAGTTATAGATTAGCTAATGGTCAACAAGATGACGGTTAGGGATTTATCAGAAAAGGGTTAGAAAGGGTTGAAAAACATTCAAATGTATGAAAACAGAAAACGCTAATTAATTAATTAATTGGCTAATGGAAAACCCGAGTTAATGGGAAACCCGAGCCAATGGAGAACCCGAGAGATGAAGGAAACCCGAGCTGGGTAAACAAGAAGAAAGGCAAACAAAAGGAAGAGTTGGGCCCATTAGCTTGACACAATGATTAATGGGAAAAGAGTAAAGAGAAGATAGCGCGCGTAGGAAGACCGGTAGGGCCATTAATTATCTGGATTCGTTGGACCATTATGGATGACAGCCGAAGCAAACACGTAGGAGAAAATGTCAAACGAAAGATTGGCTCGGCAATAACCATTTGTCATCCTGATTTCGAGGAGTATATAAGCAAAGGGAAAATCAGAGAAAATCGGCATTCTGCCTCAGCTAGGGTTCGAAGAATCAGACTGTAGGAAAAGTGGTAGACGAATTAGGGAAGTAGGGAAAAGAAGAAATAGAATTAAGAATACGGAAAGGCGAAAAAAGATCAAACCAAACAGAAACCGAGGAAAACGAGAGTCAACAGAACTAAAGGATCAAAAGGTGAATATTGTTTGTTTGCAAAGCATCAACGCCGAGCAGAGAATCGTATAAACTTTGATTGGTCATTGTAGCGTGATAATAAATTGTGAACCTGTTGTTTCAATATACGTTGGGTCGTTCATTGTTTTAATTTAAAGAACACCAGGAGTCAGAGAGAACCGACTTGAAATAATCCAAAACCCAACATATCCTTGTATTGCTATTGTTTAATACCAGTTTTCCTGTTCTTTGAAACCTATTTCTGTAAATGCATCATAATATCTGGTATATTGACTGGTGAAGAATGCATTTTCATTGCATTTTAAATTCGAATTGATCTTTATGAAACCCGTATCAATATCCTTGATATCTATCATTGAGAGTGCCCCAGCAAGAGATTGAAATTGAGTTCGATGGAGTTTGACAGGATTTGACAATTGCATATTGATTGATAGGCTCCGTTAAGAAATACATTTTATAATTGTGGAACATCTGAACTGGTTGGACATTGATATCATTGATTTTCTTGGTCATGTTTGATTTATGATATTTATAATGTGGTGACGAGCTTTCATACCCTTAACATATACTGATTAACCAATCCGAATCATGTATGTACGTATTTCTATTATTATTACTATTAATAAATTAATTTTAACAAAGCTAATGCGTGACTGTATGTGATTTACAAAGAACACAAGAAATCTCTCACATATATGCGTGTATTTCTATACTTATTAATATTATTATCATCATTATTATTGTTATTAATATGATTATTATTATTGTTATTATTATTATTATTATTATTATTATTATTAGTTGTTAGTTATTATTATTATTATTTCGTTTATTATATAAAATATTATTAATACTAAAACAAAGTCAAACTAAAAAATAAATCAAAACAAAGCAAATCAAAATAATAAACATTTATTTTCTTAATAATTGAAATTTTGTAAATTTCTTACTGAGTTGGTTATACTCCATTTGACATACCGTTGGTAACAGAAATTACAGCAACTACAATCTAGAATACACGTGTATTCTGTTGCCTTTTCCGTTACCGTTTTATTAATTCTGTTTTCCAATAGAGCCTGATTATTCAGCTCTGAAATTGTAATTCGGGTTTCTTCGAATATAAGTTGTTTAATCATTGAAGGCTCCTTGTTCCTTAAAATTTCTTTCATTTGCAGGTAATATAATATTATTCTTTCTATCACCATTGGTGCATATTTGTCCAAATAAAATAAATAATAATAATAAAATAAAAAATAATAAATTGACCATATTCAGTGGTATTTATTTTCTGCATTGTGTTTTCAAAAATGAAATAAAATGAATAAACAAGTTGTTTTTAATCACTCATTAGCCAATCAGATATTGAAGAATCCCGCGATTACATTGTGTATGTCACTAACAATATTTTTGTACTCTAGATTTCGCAACCCTAATATGACTATTTTCCCACTGGCAAACACGTTAACACACATTGGGTTGTATTTTAAAAGCCTCAGTGAAGGAAATAATTCTGGCTCGAGCATACAAAGACATTTTATTTGAAATGTTGTATAGATTGATAAATTGTCCCATATGCATGGTAACCGTAATTGACTGAATTTTAATATCCTTTATTCTATATTGTAATTTATTGACATCTAAAGGTTTCTTGCATCTCATGATTCTGCATTCGCCGGATTAGAAAAATATTATAGGGTATTTTCCACTCCTACTAACGATTTGCCGGGGTTTACCATTCCAAAACGTCATTTTTGACAAGTCAAAAGTTTTTTATAATTTATATTTGATAACATTATTAAACAATAAAGAAATATTAATCTATAAATATAATTTTTAAAAAGAGTTCATTAAATTATATAATATAAACAAAAACCTATATTATACATATTAATAATGGAATTAAGAAATGATGTGGTATATCAAATCGTCGGCCCAAGTAGTAGGGGTAAAACTATGTGGTAAAACCCTAAACCTATTATAAGGAGTAAAAATAAGAGTCAAAAAGTTAAAATTGTAAAATATCATAGGAGTTTCCCATATTTTAATGCATTGTTAAAGGCATCGAGTATGAAAAGAATGTCTATTTTACAATCATTTGCAAATTTACTCAAAATTATACAAAACGTAGTCAGAAGTAAAATTAAAATCAGTAAATCTAAGAAACTAGTGTTGAATAAACATCGAAAACCTTTGTTATCGCTAGTAAATAATAAAAATCGTAGGCAAATGAGAAAAATCATATATAAACAACAAAGCGGTTTTATCGGTGCTATATTACCATTAGCAATATCAGTATTAGGTGTATTACAATAAACGATGGGGCAATCATTACCTAATGTCGAAACCTGCAGAGGAAACGTCTAAAGCAATTAATATTTTATTTAAAAATGGACATCCTGACAATTCGCAAATCGATTTAGGTATTATTTAATATTATTATCATTATTATTATTATTATAGGCAAGGAGTTTTACAATAGTAAAGTTAAGCAAATCCTGTATCGTCTCAAAATAAAACATTACTCTGTACATTCTCAATACAAATCAAAAAGTAAAATATCTGCTTCACCTTTCATCAAAATTTTCGATACTAATTGGAGTGATTAAGTATTTCAAATTACAAAAATTATTACTAAACAGAGTCCTGAAATGTATGTTATTAAAGATAGTGATAACAATGTAATACAAGGGAAATTCTATGAACAGGAATAACAAGTTATTTCCAAACCTACTGTGTTCAAAATTCAGAAAATATTGAAAACTAAAAAGGTGGGTAAGGATAAACAATACTATGTCAAATGGCACGGATATCAAATACCTTCACGGATATCATTAAAAGACCTAGTAAAATTTGTTTCTATACTATTTTACCGAGCAATAGTTGCCCACTAATCCATCCGGAAAATCAAGCAAGTAAATTTATGGCTGATCTTCAAAATCTTATTTATTTACATTGAAATTTGGAAGTTGCTTTGCAAGACTTTACATTTGTGTACAATACATTCCCATTTTATAGTCATTGTAAAATTGGTTACAAGAAGCGTGTTCCAAAAACATGTAGTGGTATTTTCTCAATCAATAATATTGATCGATATTATCATATTCCGAATCAAAGCTTAGATGAAAATAGTGGCATGTTTTTCAAAGATGGATTGAATGTTAGTTGTGATTTTAGCCCATTTACAATAACGTTTGAAAGTATTGACGATGCCAAGCGAATGGGTAGTGATAAGCTTAGCATTGTTGTTCCTGGTACTAAATACCTATTACGTTTCAAAACGTTTATTGATGTCGGCCCTGTGAATGAACACATCAAAATAACTGTATCATATATTAATGAGGTGGAAGATTCATTTACATTTACTAAAGATTTATATATTGAAACACTTGAAGAATTACATAAATATATTTCATTCAATTGTTTACATATATTTAAAACTATTGAATTTGTTAAAGATGGATTATGTAAATTCAGTTTAAATAATAACATTTGTGAAGTTATATTTGATAAAAATTTGACTAATACATTAAGATTAGATAAGCAAACATATCGGGCAAGTGCATTTGGTGTACGTAAACCAAAAATAATAAAACTTCATAGACAAATGTTCATATATACTAACCTATAATTTTTGGTGATTCTTTGGTTCCTCTTTTGAAATCTGTTTGGATTGATAAACATGACCAGGATGAAGTTGTTAATATAAATATCGATAATTCCATGTACCTACCGGTATCAACATCATGTATAAACAATATAGAAATAAATATTCGTGATGATAGTGGTAAATTAATTGAATTTAGTAAAGATACAAAAACTCATTTGACATTACATTTTCGTAAATTAGATGGCTAATAACGATATTATTAGTATGTATAGGGGTAGCCAAAGTCGTGGTGAATTACCATATTTTATTGGTAAACAGTATGGATTAGGATGGTTGAGAACAATTGGTAGATTTGCAATTCATATTCTTAAACGCATTGGTAGTTTTGGTATGAAAACTGCTAAAGATGTGATAATGAATGAGCAGAAAGTATTACCATCTCTGAAATCAAATGCATTATCCGAGTTAAGGAAAGTTCTACCAAGTGTTGCAGGTATGTTTCAAAAACAGGAATCAGCACCGGCACCAGGTCAAAAACGTAAAAGACATCATAAACAAACGAATGAAAGGACATGGAACTATATTTCAAAAATGATTTGTGGTAAATCTGAATTGTGCTTATTTGATAGATCATCTCCCCAAGCAGTAATAGAAATGGGGGCCTTTGAAGAAGTATTTCCGATGAATTCTATTATGGATAGTAAAACTGATATTGAATTTTATATTAATGGTTCCCAAACTGAATATCTACATTTGAACGATACATTGTTAACTATTCAGATCAAAGTTGTAGATAAAGATAGAAAACCGTTGGGTGAACCTTGTGATGCAATACCAAATAATTTCTTGTTTCATACACATTTTAAAGATGCAGTACTCGGATTTAATAATATCAAAATTGAAAGTGGTAACAGTACATATATTCGAAATGCTCCAATAGAAACTATTATAAATTACAATAGTGATACTAAAAATACATGTTTAACTCCAATGGGAGTAGTGGGATGTGTCACCGTGGGCACACTCCCCTCCCCCTGCCGATAGAAAATTCCAAAGTCAATAGAAAAGTCCAAAAGTACAATTTTTTCTGAGACAAAGACAATGATTCATTCAAGGTCATTGAAATCAAGGCAATGAGTCATCGAAATTTTTTCAAAGTCATTAAAACAAAGACCATGACTTATTTAAGGTCATTAGATGAGTCATATTAATTTTCAAGGTCGTTTAAATAAAGACCATAACTCATTCAAGGTCATTGGATGAGTCATAATAATTTCTCAAGGTCATTCAAAAACATTTTAAGGTCATTGTACGATAATGAAAATTTTTTAAGGGATAATGATTTTTCTGTGGATGATGATTTTTCGAGGAAATATGCCCACATTGACGTGGATGACAATTATGCCCACAATGACGTGGATGATGAGAATATAGTGTTAGATTTTTATTATTTTTATAATATATTATTATTGTTGTTATTATTATTAACCTTTATTATTTTAATATTATTATTTTATTATTTTAATATTATTATTAACATTTATTATTTAATCCATTTGGATTAAATAAAAACAAATATTAATAATTTATTGAATTTTATATTGATTGAAAAATTTATTTAAATTTGTTATTTAAACCTAATAATTGTAACATTTATTGAAAAAGTCTAATTTCTACGAGTGAGTAATACGGGGTGGGTTAACATTTGTTAACAAACATTATGTTGCTAGTTCTGAGGATACAGAACTCTTGTATATAGATATAAATAATTTGTATGGTTGGGCTCTTAGCCAATATCTTCCGTATGCAGATTTTGTATGGGTGTATGATGGTTTGTATGATGCATTGAATGAGTGCATGAATTTTGAGGATATTGAAACCCTTCCATGTGGTTATACAATGGAGGTTGATATCGAGATTCCTCATTGTGTGCATGATTTTTTGAATGATTTTCCGATTGGTCCGGAAAAGATGTGTCCACCGAATTCTAAAGTTGAGAAGTTGATGCTCACGCATTGGCCTAAGAAGAACCATGTTCTTCATTGGCGACTTCTCAAGCTTTATCTTTCTCTCGGTGTAAAGGTTGTTAAAATTCATCGCGCAATTAAATTTAAGCAAGCACCTATATTTCATGCATACTTTGACAAAAACATAAAATTAAGAGCTCAAAGTACTAGTGGGCCAGCTTGTGTTGGGCCAGCACACAAATAGCCTTGAGAATTGTTTAAATGCATCAGTAATACAGCACAAAAACTCAGAACCAAGATAACTTAAAATACAATATACAACACCAATTAAACACTTTAAAATCTGAGAGAATATAAATAAATATAAAATCAAAAAACATAAAATTAAAATAAAATAAATACAAAATGCATCAAGAACCGCACGAAATCTACATAAAAAATAACATAATAAGAAAATTCGACCGTAAAATGACCATTTATATAAAAGTAAAAATTAATGAATTAAATGAATAAAAATAAAATATTTTTGACTGAATAAATTTAATTAAAAAGGTTAAAAAATAAATTGCCAATTTAAATTAAGAAATAAAAAAAAATTAATTTAGATAACACGAATAATTTCAAGGTCGAATTTTGTTTAATCGCAATAAAATTAACACGCAAGGTTAAGGCCAAATTGTAGGTATATATACCAATGTGTTTTCACAAATTTTCAGTCCTATTTTTCGGAGAAAAAATTTTATTGCAGAGAATTAGTCGGTATGTATAACTGGTTGAGAGCCGTGCATTCAGGCAATTAACACGGGTAAGTGTTTTGCCTGAACACGACCACTCTCAACTGGTGTAATATTATTAATTGATTTTTCAAATGGAGTTTGTGGATTATTTTTCAGATTGAATTTATGGATGATTTTTTCAAAAGGAATTTATGGATTATTTTTCAGATTGAATTTATGGATTATTTTTCAGATTGAATTTATGGATGATTTTTTCAAATGGAATTTATGGATTATTTTCAGATTGAATTTATGAATGATTTTTCGAATCGAAATTATGTATGATTTTTCGAATTAAATTTTATGGAATGGGCGATATGCTCACAAGGTTTTTATGCATTACGAATTGCCGTGTGTGACCAATGTAATATGTTGAATAAATATTTTCTATCTATAGCCTTAGTGCGTCGAAACTTTTATCGAATTTAGACGGTAACATTTAATTTTTTTTTCATTTTATTTCATTTTGTGACCCACAGCCAAACCAAACTGCAAGTAATTAAAATCACACATAATCTATCGAACTGTGTACATGAGTGTATAATCGCCAATAGTTCGGGCCCGTGAAGGCTCCGGCGTGAAAACGCAGGAGATGGAAAGTCAATATTATCCGTATATAGGGAAATTGGAGGGTAAATGAGTAGTCCTTTGGCTGCTCCTTCATCATCCGTTTCCTGAAAAATTGACATAAAAAATTTAACAACAATCGGCTCAAAATATCTAACACCAAGTAGTCTAGTGGTCACTCATTAATTATGAAATGAACATACATAGATCTTAAGGACAAAAAGAGGGAATGGGTAGTGGGGAAAATTGCAAAATCGTTGCAACAGTTAAAATGAATAGCCATCGGAAAAAGATTAATCCGAACGACCAAAATCATGAAAAATAATGTTTTTAAATAAGAATTAAATAAATTATGTCAATTGAAACGGAAAATATGGGTAGAACGCTGCGCAAATATTTGGAAATAGTTAAAACGTTTATCATAAAAACTGTAAAATAAGGACGGAACGCTGCTCAAAATTTCCGAATCGATATAAATACTTTATCGAAAACTGCATAATAAGGATAAAACTGTAAAATAAGGGCGGAACGCTGCTCAAAATTTCCGAAATGATTAAAATACTTATAGAAAATAGTAAAACAAAAGCGAATTGTCGTTCGATTGTTAGTATAATAAACCGTAAAATAAGGGCGGAACTTTGCTCAAATTTTCCGAAATGATTAAAATACTTATAGAAAATAGTAAAACAAAAGCGAATTGTCGTTCGATTGTTAGTATAATATTCTTATAAACCGTAAAATAAGGGCGTAACGCTGCTCAAAATTTCCGAAGTCATTAAAATACTTATTGAAAATAGTAAAGTAAAAGTGGAACGCGTAAAATAAGGGCGGAACGCTGCTCAAATTTTCCGAATCGATGAAAATACTTTATCGAAAACTGCAGAATAAGGATAAAACCGTAAAATAAGGGCGGAACGCTGCTAAAATTTTTCGAATCAACAAAAATACTGTATCGAAAACCGGAAAAATACAGATGGATTACGGCTAAATTTTTATATAAGAAAAATATTTCTTAAAGCTGAGGAATAAGGACGAATCCCTACACAAAAATTTGTTAATAATATTGATATAATAATAATAATAATAATAATAATAATAATAATAATAATAATAATAATAATAATAATAATAATAATAATAATAATAATAATAATAATAATAATAATAATAATAATAATAATAATAATAATAATAATAATAATAATAATAATAATAATAATAATAATAATAATAATAATAATAATAATAATAATAATAATAATAATAATAATAATAATAATAATAATAATAATAATAATAATAATAATTGTATTTGTAGTAATGATGATAATAATTATGATAATAATAATAGTAGTAAAAAATAATAGTAGTAATAAAAATAAAGATAACGGTAATTATAGTTATAAAAATAATAATAAAGGTAATAGTAGGAACAATTAATAAAGGTAATACATATAATAGCAACAATGATAATGCTAGTAATAATAATAGGGAACATTGTAGTTACAATAGGGATAAGAGTAAGAGAGATAATGTGAGAATATTTAACCTAACAAAGGGTGTACATGCCATAGAACAATCATCTATACGGACAATAATAAGAAGGACTAAGCGAATGGACATAAAGATAAACGATATGAAATTATAGGTTAACATTTGAAGGAGTTAGGAGAATAATGGGACCTAAAAATTGAAATCGAGCACAGTCCTTCTATCGGTAGGTCGTTGGACCCAAAGATCGTTCGGTCAATTATAGCATTAGCAATAGCGCTCACTTTTTGCGGACGATCTACCCACTCGAACACAGTTCCAACGTTGCTTAGCAACGGGTGTTGATTGGTAAGTGAAAGATATTTGTATGAGGTTGTCTGGGGAACAACCATATAGTTTCAAAATATCAACACCCAGAAACCCACCACTTGTTTAAACTTTATAATAATAGTTTGTAAGGAAAGTCTGTCGAAAATCTGAAAAAACGGATGAATTTGAGTCTATGCAATTCTGATGAAAAGATGATTGTATATTCCTCAAAGCCGACTTTCAGAAAATCTATCGTAATTGATGATAATCTGATTGCTGCTCATCTGAATAAGGATTTGATATGTTTAGATAGGCCTAGTTACATCTGACAATCAGTTTTAGACCTGTCTAAACTTAGAATGTACGGACTACAATATAAGGAATTAGCGAAATACCGTAATGAATTTATTTGCGAAATAAATATCGTTGCCGGCTACACGGATTCATTTTTTCTTGAGGTTAAGCACTGTAGGCTAGACACTCTTTTGCCGCCAATGATAAGAGACAAACTTTTAGATACCTCAAATTACGACCCAGCAGATCTTGTACTCGAGAAAACTAGATTCAGTGATAGGAAAATTTAAAGACGAAAGTAAAGGTCTCGGGTATAAGGAGTGGGTTTTCTTAAGACCCAAGTGCTATAGTCGTTTAGGTACTAAAGATACAATGAGGGCTAAGGGGGTGAAGTTGTTGGGGGCAGAGATTGAGCACCATCTACTACCAAAATTGTAAAATTTATTTAATTCTACATTTTAAAATTTTGTTAATAACATAATTTATTTTTAAGTATAATACTTGGACTACTATACTTAAAATTTTCTATGGCCTGCTTATTAAAAAAACGTTAATTATCTGACCGACTTTAAGGGACCTCAGATTTAACTGATAATTTCATTAAAAATCTTTTAATTGTATCCTTTTATTTATGCAACTTATATAGTTTTACGTGTGACTTATAACTAGAATACCTAAATACTAAAATTAAATGGAAGTGAATATATATTTACAGTTAGCAATATCATCATTCATTAATACACCTATCCCTCACTTAACGAAATTAATTTGTTCACGAAAAGTTGTTCGAATATCGAGATTTCATAAAATTTAAAAAATAAATTCGAAAAGGTAAAATTTGAATGAAAAAATATTTCGTAAATTGAAGTTTTATTAAGCAAACCAAGAAATTTCGTAAAAAGAATTTTCGTTAAGCGAGGAATGCGTGCATCTTTGTCATCAAAAGTTTATTTACTGCCATTTGTTATAAATTGCATTCATTTTCATTTTTTCTATTTTATTTTGTTCTACATTCATATCAAAAATAATTTCATCAATCTCTATATTCATTATCCTCTTAATTTGTTATCACTTTATAAATCATCTTCGTTTTCATTAAGATATTCATCATATGGATTTTGTAAGTAATTTCATCCTTATTCATTATTTGCATCCATTTTAATCTTAGATAATTAATTTAATTAATCGTCATAAATTTTCAACATTTCGTAAATATTATCAGACAATAATTAAGCGAAAACAGTTTTTATTAAAATATATCTTCTGTTTAACTAATTCATAAGCATCATCAGATATTTTTGTAATAAAATACCTAAAATTAACTAAAATTTACAAATAGTATTTACAAATGATGGTTAATAACCTAACTTATGGGTTTTATTTTTATCAATTTAGGTAACTTAAAAGAGGATACTGGTGTTCAAATTCAAAGAAACGTAAAATCAGAACAAAATAGTTTTAAATATTTCATAAATATGAAATCATAATCTAATTTATTATTACTATTTCAACATGTGTCAATTAAATGAGGGAGGTCTCGATTTCCTTCTGTTTCGCCAGTAAAACTAAACAAAAATACAAGATTTTAAAATAGTTTAGGTATCATAAAATTAAAAATCATTATTTTCATAAAATGTTTTTAGACAAAACATTAATTTATTTATTTTCAAAGTAATTATAAATAATTATAATATTAAAATATAATTAACCGATAAAAAATCAAATAATTAATAATAAATAAATAGATTGCTCAATAAACTAACTAATTTATTTATTAATTAAAGAAATAAAATGAATAATAAAAAGATGAATATAGTTCATTGTAAATATCATCCTTATAAAGTTCTAATAACGGATATTCGAACTGGAGATATAGTATGTTCCGCCTGTGGTCTGATTGTAGTTGACCGGGCGATTGATCCTTCTAGTGAATGGAGAACATTTGCATCCGATGGAGCGGATGGGCATGATGCATGTCGTGTTGGAGCTGTAGAAACAGAGGAAACGGATGGACAAACATCGACTACCGTACAAACAGGTTTCAACCTCAGATTTCTAGATGAAAATGGAAATTCCAAATTCAAATACCTTTCATCTAGCACTAACAAAGAAGTCTCACTGGCGTCCCAGAAACGGAATATTGCAGACTTGTGTGAAAGAATAAAAGTAGATAGAAATGTTTATTCACGCTCTGTTTTTCTGCTTCACGAAATCATAAAATTGAACGCCGTTAGTAAGCGAAACAAAGCAACCTTGAATTGCGTATGCCTATATTTGGCTTGCCTGGACAATGGCGTTCCGAGACTGCTGAAAGAAATAATAAACGAATGTCCACTGGTTGATGAAAAGAAATTCAAAAAGTTATTGAAACTTGTTCAAATTACTTTAAAACGACCAACGCAAGAAATCAACCCAATTTTGCTCATTGCCAGATTCTTATATTATTTAGACGTGACGGATTTCAAAATAGAAAATCTTGTAAAAGAAGCAGTGAAAAATGTGAGTAAAATTAGTGAATTGCGTAGTAAAGGAAATGTTATGATTGCGGTCTACTGCATTCAATTGGTCTGTGACTTGAAACGTGTCGACGTCGACGCAAGTTTATTAGCGGATTCACTCGGATTGTCAAAATCTAATATCGCCATGTTTAGCAAGATTTTGCACAAAAATGTCAAAACTATTTTACCACATTTATAAAACTTTAATATTTTTATTTAAATTAAATTTTTTATATAATATTTAACTTTATTGATACGATAATTATTTTTGCCTTATATTATAAATTATTCTCTCTACAATATTAACTGTATTTGTTTTATATTAAATTTAAATATGACCAATGAACTCTAAATTTTTAAAATAAGTTTAATCCAAAATTAATTTTATTCACTTCTTATTCTGATATATATATATGAAAATCATTTGGATTGTTTATTCTCCAAAATATTTTGAGATTTTAGGAAGTCTTTTATGATTGGTAAATTGAATATCAAATTGGAAAAGTTAACATCTAATATAAAGATATCCGTTATCAGTATCTACAAGAACATTTGAATTGTTAGTAGTGAATCAATATTCCTTTTTAGTATGTTCAATTGTTATATGTCAATTGTTTCATATAACACTCAGTTTCGATTTGCTATAGAATGGAAAGAAAGTGTACACAAAGGTGGGATAAATTAACGCAACCTCCAAATTTCATATAAATAAATAGGATTCCATGAATTTAGTTGCTTTAATTTTAGGATGGATTGTTGGGCAACTATAACTTGGTAAAATCATATAGAAATTCACTTTATTAGATCTATTGCTGATATCTAATGATATTATTCTTAACAAAGTTTCTTGTTTTCAATATTTTTTGAATTCTACATACTTGTAGAGAAAAGGAATAACCAGTAATTCTTGCTCATAAAGTTTCCCATCTACGTCATTATTATAATAGCCTTTAATAACATACATAACGGTTATTATTAATTTTTGTATTAATTTAGTTTAGTATTAATTTTTGAAATTTTAAAAACCTCATTACTCCAATGTGTGTCAAAATTTTTAATGAATAGTCAAGCACTAACATTACTAATTCTAACATATTCACCAATTTCATATTTTGATTTTTTATTTTTTCCAACTTCTTTAGAAAACCATGATTTAACAAAGCTTGATGATGAGTCATCTACAGAAGTGTTCCGCAAAGTGTGTGCCGAGGTACACTGGTGTACCGTAGTTTTAAGTTGATGTGCTGCGGAAAAATTTCAAGTTTTGTGAAGATAATGCGCACTTACACATGGCCGAGAGTTATGCAAGCAAAGCGCTTCGGTACGAAAGGAGCCCGAAAGCCTTTTTTATTACAAATAAATAGACCCTAAAACTCAATATAATCCATTATATTATAATGGATAAATTCGTTAAGCGTACCATAAGTTTGTCAAGTAAAGCTAGTGATTCCCAAGAAGAAGCAGAATTCATAAAGCAGAAACATAAGTTTGTTAATCGAAAATATGATGAGAGTTATGTAAGTTATGAGTTTATATATTGCGAAGACTAATTATGTCCATTCCCAAAATGTCTTGTTTGTGGAGAAACTTTGCGCTACAAATCGACGAGTCTACTGATATCAGTGGTCACGCGCCTCTCATCTAAAATGTGATGTACACGGATGAATATATTTTGTCTGCCTTCTACCTGGTTATACCACTAGAGAAGAAATATTCAAAGTAACAGACCAGTCATTCAGTGACCATTATTTGGAAAGGCACAACTGCTTAACCATTCGCACAGGCGGAGCAGCAGCGGGAAATTTTAAAAGCATGACGGGAAAACTTAAGGGATTTATAACCAGGACTTCTGAAAATACCCTAATATTAAAAATGTAAATTGCTTTTTACATAAGGAAACGCTGATGAAGAAGTCTCTGCTTGATGAATTGTTGTGTATCCTAAAAGAAGTCGTCAGAATTTTAAAGTACATCAAGTTGCGACCGCTGAACTCTCGCCTGTTTAATGCAGGAAATGTAGCGGATCATCAGTCACTTTTGTTTCTTACATAAGTAAGATGGCTTTCTCGGATTCACTAGTTACAAAATGAGACCCTGATGTTTCTATAGGCTCAGGGTTCAGCTATTGCTTGTCTGATTAAAAAAGAAGAATGGGTAGCAAAACTAGGATATCTTGCGAATATTTTCGCTCATTTAAATGAACTAAAAAAATTGCAAGGCAGGAATTCTAATATTTTAACGTCATCGGACAAGATTAAAAGCATTTGTTCTAAGTTGTTGTTATGGATCAGTCACGCTAGCAATGGTTGTAATGAAATGTTCCCAAATCTCATTGCTGCCGATCCAGAAATAAAGTGAAACACTTCTAGATATTATGTTATTTATTAAAACCCAACAGTATGCATTTTTCAATAATATAAAGTTATTGGTTTTTATTTGCTATTAAGTTGAAACAGGTGTAGGAGGTTCAATTTGGAAATGGTATGTACAAGTTGACCTTGCTGCTTTATTCAATTTATCTTAAGGGATTTTAGATTTTCATTTTTGTACTTAATCCGTTCCTATATTAAAGTTAGATTGAAAGAAATTATTTATTTTGCAACAAGAACTTACTATTGTTATTCATTTGCGTAAATATTTATTATTATATTTATTATATTAATTATTTGTTATTATAATTAGAATTGATTTCAGTAAAAAACCATTTTGGTGTCCTTGACTCTTATGAATATTGTATAAAAAAAATTTTTTTTTAGTTATCTAATAAACTAATTGAGATAATAAATTATTTCCAAGAATAATAATTCCAAAAACTATACCAATAATAATAATAAAACAAAAATAATCACAGGAAAACGTTACAATTAAATAAACTCAAGTTTTAATAAAATAAATTAAAGTTATAATTTGTTTGAATTGAGACCCGTTTGATAGCTTAGAAAAGGAAATCGGGCAGATTAGTAAAACACACAAAATTATCAAAAAATAAACTAAATTAAAATTAAGAACTAATCAGAAACACTTCAAGATATTTTCAAATTTATCGGATTGGCCAATTTATTATTATAATTAATAGTTAACTCGTACTTTTGCAAATATTTATTTTATTACTTCATTAAATGATTCTTGAAATTTTGAAGCCGGCAGCTATTTTGAGCCTTTTCATCAGTTCACTGTTGGGTAGATTGACGACTGAACAAAAGGATCAACTGTTGAAAATCCACAATGACATCCGCATTCGAGTGGGTCACGGAATGGTTCATGGTCAACCACCAGCTGCAAACATGAAGCAAATGGTTGATACAGTTTTGGTTTTTATTTTATTTATTAAAAAATTCTGAGTTCAGCAGTGGAATGATGAGGCTGCTATCCGTGCGCAAAAATGGGCGGATAAATGCCAATTCGATCATGATCCAGCGAAAAACCGAAAATTTAATAGCTACCGTTGGGTTGGCCAGAATATCGCTTATTGGTACAGTCAAAATGTTACAGAGTTGGTTTTACAAATCTCTACATTTTGTTTTAATTAAGTCTGATAATTGATAATTTAGTCAGTAGTGATGGATAATGGAAAATAAGCCTTTTGAATGATAAATTGAACTATTAATTATATACTATTAATGACATTTTTTACAAACATTAATGGATCACTTCAAATTGGTCATTATGACAGATAGCTAAACAAAATCTTTATAAAATAAAAAACTTATCAATTTTTTTCAATACATTTTTACACAATATTTCAACAGTTCAACTGTCACCATCGAGAACTAAACAAACTCAATAACATGATCATAAATACTCTTATTAAAGAACACCAAAATTGAAGCTTTACATTTCATTTGGTTTACATAATTTATTTATTAATTAATAAAAAATTTAATATTAGATTTAAAAATATTACAAAAATTATTCTCGAAAATCAGAATATTATTTATATTGTGTTAAAAAAAACTATATATTTTTAAATAACCGTCTGCGTTGGAATGATTTGCTATGCATTATATTGACAGTTATCTGTACCAAATATAGATATATCGTACATGGGTGGTTGTGCGAGTTATCAGTTATATAATCATGTTATATATTGTATTGCTTGACTTACATATATACAGACTCGCTGTGAATTGGTTTGGAAGAGTTCGCAACTAACTCTTGTTATTTAATATGGTTAATAAAGCCGGCTAACTTAATTAAAACAAAATACCACTTTTATAACATTTTGAAAATTAATTCATTTAAAGAATAAAACGAAATATTTTTGAAAATAATAGTTATTATTTTTTAATTTATAAACAGTTGCACTGTTTTCGTAATCTTCTGTTATGTAATAACTTAAGTGAGAAACTTTAGAGAGAAAAACTTCAAACCTTTCATTGCAAAGCAACATCTTTAATCCACCTCTTCCTATACAAATTAGCACATAAGCTTTTTAAAAGGATATCAAAATTATGCCAAAGTCGAATTAGGGGAAGGGGTCTCAGTTATTAAACATATCCAAGGTGCATTTTTAACAAAAATATTTTCGTAAATCAATTCAGCCAGAACAAATATTTAAGGATTGAAAAGCATAAATAAATCTGAATTAAACCGACAATTTTCAATAAAATCCATTCGCGCCTTAAAAATTAAATTAAATTAAAGTAAAATTATAGTAACACAGAAACCCTAAAAATAATTTTTTGAAAAAACTAAATTAACATAAAAATATAGTTAGTTAATAAATTATAATTAATTAATTATTAATTAATTAAATAATCAAGTATATAAATTAATGCTGCTAACAATGCAATAATAAATAATTTAATTCTTTGGGGCATGGCGGTATTAAAAGTGTCCCCCCTTTTTGATGTGCAAATGTGGTGGAATATTTTTTTAACCACCTCGAAATATTGCAATATTGTTTATTTTTAGTCTCATTTATGTAAACTAGTTGGTAATACCATAAAAAAATGTTGTAAATGTGTTCCTTCGTAGTAGAATTTCGTGCCTCAAAGAGTTAAATGAATTTATATTTTTAATCGTCGAATTATTTACTTTGAAGTAAATATCTTGATTAATAAAGAATAAAGAATAAATTAACAATTAAATTACAACTTAAGTTTGAGGAAATTATAAATCTATTCATTATTTGTTTATATTTGTCTATAATTTCAATTAAAAAGAATTAAAGGAAATATTATAAATATCTTTGTTATTTCCGATTGAGAACAAAAGGTCTGCGCTAGTGAATATTATTAATTTCACTAATAATTTTATTCATTTATGTTTAATTTAGGAAACAATACTTTCAATTCTGACTACAAATAGATATTTAATGAGAACTGACATGTCCTACAAATAACTATTGAATTAGTAAAACAACAGCATAATAATAATAATAATAATAATAATAATAATAATAATAATAATAATAATAATAATAATAATAATAATAATAATAATAATAATAATAATTATAATTTGTAACAATTACTATTATTATTATTATTATTATTATTTTTATTATTATAATTATTATTGTAATTATAATTATAATTATTATTATTATTATTACTATTATTATTATTATTATTATTATTATTATTATTATTATTATTATTATTATTATTATTATTATTATTATTATTATTATTATTATTATTATTATTATTATTATTATTATTATTATTATTATTATTATTATTATTATTATTATTATTATTATTATTATTATTATTATTATTATTATTATTATTATTATTATTATTATGAGACATATGTGTACATCATTTATTCTGACGAAAAATCTCCAATACATTTTTATATAGCTTTACATTGTGTAACGTTTAAAAAAGGAGTTTATTCGTTTACTGTTTCTGTTTTCTGTTTTAGTCCATTATCGCCAGATCAAATACTATTTCTCCCGGTGAAAATCCGTTTTCTGCTGCTTTAGTGCATTTAACATGAATTCACCATTTGGTAATATTTCCTACCAATCTTTATATCGTTTTTCTTTTAATGTAATATCTATTGCATCTCTTATGTTCTAAATTGTCTCTTTATTAACACATTTGTGTTATGTTATAAGGACTTGAGTATCTTATTTTAATATAATGTGAGTTCAATAATTCAAACAGTTAGTGAGTTTCAAATGTTTTACTTTTATCTTAGTAAACTATCTTAAGAGCTCCAAATTCTTAATAGTAAATATTATTAATCAATAAACTTCTAACAATGATATTCCATAGTGTCAGATTTAGTTTCAATTTCTAAAAAATTATTGTACTTAGATAAACTTATATTTTTTGCTTTAACTAACTCAAATTCTAGAGACGAATTCTTATAGAAATACAAAATTACAAAATTACCTTTAGTCAATCAACTCTTACCAATCAATTTTGATTGTTCAACCCTTTAATTTCAAACAATTAAAGTAGTAGGATGTGAGCCCGTCAGATACAACCCCCCTTGACTACGTAATTATTATGTAATATTTGACCTCTGCACATATTGTTGCTACCTGGAGATTGACCTTTGTCCACTAGTTACTGCCTAGTAATTGGCCTTTGGTCACTGACCTCATTATTACGTCACTTGACCACTGGTCAATCGCACACTTATTATGTCACTGGTCACACTTATTATGTCACTGGTCAGTCATACTTATTCTGTCACTGGTCACAACTCGGAGACTGTTACCTAACCTTTATTATGTCACATAGTTGTGGACCAACACACACATACCTTATTATGTCATGCAGTTGTGGACCAAACATAGGGAAAGTGTTAGATTTTAACAAATTTTAAATATTATTTACCGAAGTTTTTAAATTCGAAACTAATTAAATCTTCACAATAAATTATTACATAAATTAGTAGAAATTTTAATTAACAACACAAAATATATTAAGAATATTAACATATACTTTTTAGCATAGGTTACTAGAATACTAAAAGATTATCCGAATGATCAATTGATCATTAAAATTGATAAAAGTCGATAATAATACTAGTATTCAATTTAAAATACATAAAATTTGTTAAAATATAACACTTTCCCTTTGTTTCAAGCTGTAGCATACGAAGTCATGTCGATTATTTTTAAAAATTAGAGTGAAGATTAGACATACTAAACCATCTGACTTAAAATTAATCCCAACTTCATTTAAACTACTTATATAATAAGAAATGTTATTGATCTAGGTTGATAACAATAATTGTACAGATTTTAAATAATTTTATGGGTACATATACGCAAATGATACTTATTTAGAAATTTTTTGTAATCATTTAGAGGGAAAATTTGATTAAGAAAATTAAATAAACCAAAATTTTGGACATTAAAACTATTAAGAAATTATATTTCAGAATTAATACTAGTATTCAATTTGAAAATACTACTTCTTTGGTTATTTAAGAGTTAGTTATCAACTTTTGATATTCGATTAAATATTTTTTATCGTTAAATTGACTTCAATATGGAAATTGAGTTTAATTAGACTAAAACTTGTAATAAGGTATTGAATAATAGCTAGTATATTAATTTATCATATATGTCCACTTAGTATAATATAGAGCCTGTTAAATATTTTTGTTTAAATTTAGGATTTTCGATATAGTTTTCATGAATTTTATATCTAATCGAAGTTCAATTGATATTACTAAAGAATTTATTAAGAATTTGACGTAAACTTTTAAGAGAACTGCATCAATTTTAAAGAGAGTATTCCAACATATGAATATTTCAGAGTTTTAGATATAATTGAAAGGTTAGATTTATCACTATGGATTGGGATTTTGATCAATTCTAGTATGCTTTACAAGTTTGAATATCGAGTTTATATGTAGTAAGTTACTAGGAGAAATATTGAGTGAGAAATTTAATCGATTTATTATGATGTAATAATAATTTGTATATCATTTTATACAGTGTTAAAAGAAATTAATCAAAGGTAAATATTGAGTAGAAATAATCATTTAATGTTACATTTTACATGAAAATTATCAATAATATATAAATTTTAAGGGATAAATTATGGCTAAATATTGAGTATGTACAGATAAATGTAGAGTTTTACACGAAAAGATCAGTAATATATCAATTTTAAGGAGAATATTATGGTTAAATATCGAGTATGTACAAATAAATGTATAGCTTTATGTGAAATTATCAGTAATTTACCAAAAATAAGTGAAAAGTTTAATAATTGGTTACGATTGAGGAGTCTTAATCAAACTTTTGTTGGGGTATCAGCGCACATCAATCACTTTATTGCGTGTAAGAGAAATTCATTAAAGATTTTTACTGCATTTTAATAAATCTAGCTATTGCAGGATTTATGTAAACAAATTTCGTTGTCATTGGTAATAAATAGAAATAACCAATCAAAATCAAGTATTCTATAATTTCATTTTCAAATTATTATTTTCATGAAAATTGTAATTATTTTAATTGATAAAATTATTAGTATTTTCAATAACCGGTTTTAGTTAAATAATAAGTTTATTGAAAAATAGTTTGTGCGTTTTCAAATTATTTTCAAGAAAACTGTAATAATTTTAATATATTTATTAGTATTTTGAGTTTGGCGATTAAATTTATCGAAAAATAATGTCGTTGTCAATAGGAATAGTAACAACCAATCAAAATCAAGTATTTGGTTTGTACGTTTTCAAATTATTTTCAAGAAAACTGTAATAATTTTAATAAATTTATTAGTATTTTGTGTTTAGAGATTAAATTTATAGAAAAATAATGTCTTTGTCAATAGTAACAGCCAATCAAAATCAAGTATGTGGTTTCTACTTTTTCAAAATTAATTTAAAGAAAAGTTATTGAAATTTGAATTTTATATTGTTTCAAGAATAACTTTCTATTAAAAAATAAATTCAGTCAATAATATTTCTAATTAACAATTGCATTTAATCAATCAATAATTTTACGAGTTTATTTAAATTGACGATTAACAAATTTATATACTTTTTAATCTAATTTCAATAGAGATTTTCAATTTAATATTCTTAAATTAAAATATTTATTCATATTTTCAAACCATTTTTAACTGGTACTTAAAAATTGTCAACGATTATTAAATATATGTATGTTTTTTACCAACTACTCTTTATTAAAGACATGTGTTTACTTAGTATTTAGTAATTATTGGTTTACATAAGGTTATAACTTTTAATCACATAGGGTTAAAAGTTATCTTTCATCTTTTAGGGTTAAAATTGTGTCTTCTTTCATTATTTAGAGTTAGAATTATTAAATATTTCATTACTTTGAGTTAAAATTGTTACCTATTTCTTCACATTGGGTTAAAATTATTAAATATTTCTTCACATAGGGTTAAAATTCTTAACCTTTTAAATAACTTTATAACAAATCATGTAATAGTTTATCCATAAATTTATCGAAAAGTATTATAATATACCTAATTTGAATCATAAATTATTGAAATATTTAATAGGTATCACGTGATGAATTTTTAATGGTTATTTAATCAAGTTTTGATTACATAAAGCTTTAATGTTCGAAATTAATTAACATGTTGTTAATGAATGTAAATCTAATTTTACACGTTTTGGTACCAACATTTAATTAGTATTTAGATCAAAGCTCTTATTAAAAACAAAAGTTTATTTAGATATCATTAGTATTCACTTGACTGATATTGATAATGTAATACGTGTTTGTAATAAATTTACGTGTGAAAAATTATCTTTTTAATTGTGAAAATTAAATTATTATTATCAATAACATTATTATTAGCATTAATTAATCCAGTATGCGTGAAATTTTAAAAAATATTGATATAAAACTCATGGATCGATTATTCTTTATCAAATTTATATAGTGAGCCCAGTGACTTTCATTTGTAAACCCAGTGACTTATTTTCATTAAAACACTAAAACAGTTGTTACAACGAATTTAGTTGATGGTATCGCTAATAATTTATAGAGTCGGATGAACTTGTAAATTAGTATCCGACTAACTTGGTGAATTATTATCAAAATATTGAATTTTCATTAGAAACAGTATATTTGCTATAAATTTATAGAATTTGGTTAAGTATTTACATGTAAATAATCCTATGATGGGTTATTTTCATAAACTTTATAAATTCAATGTTTAAATCCTATCTTGAATGAGTTATTTTCAAAATTCTTACATCAGTGGTGTCGGTAATAATTCGTTTGGGGGTTCAACTCCTATCGTGGGCGAATTATTTTTTATTTTCAAAATTAAATTTTTTTAATAGAATATAAATCTGTATATTTTATTTGATGTAAATTTAAAATTTTATAGAAATTGGTAAAGTAAATCTTGTATAATTTAATTTTTTATATTTAGTTAAGTTGAAATTTTAAACTTGTTGAATTATTTTCTTAAAATATTGTAAATCCTGTGTTCAAATTAAGGTTTTGAGTGACTTATTTTTAATAATAAACTAAATCTATATATATATATATATACATAGTGCTTTTAAACTTAAATTTTCATGAAAATTATTAAAGTTTTATGATTATTTTGATAAAATTGTTATGTAATATACTACTAACAAATAGTCATTAAACTTAAGCATTTAGGATTGAACATTTATTTTAAGACGCGTTTGATGATAATTTATTATGTTTAATGATTATTTTATAATTTTTTATGTAAAAATATAATTAACAATTAAAAATTTCATGTAAATATAATTTTTTATAAATCATTAATTATTAAAGTTTTATGATTATTTTGATAGAATTGTTACGTAATATACTACTAACAAAATAGTCAGTAAGTTAAATATTTTAAGATTGAACATTTATTTTTAAGACGAGTTTGATGTTAATTTATTATGTTTAATGATTTTTTATGTAATAATATAATTAACAATTAAAAATTTCATGTAAATATAATTTTTTAATATATCACATGCAAGTAACGTGAATCTATGAGGTAAACGAAACTCTTACATTTAGATGAAGTCTCCGAGTAGTGACCAGTGACATAATAAGTATGACTGACCAGTGACATAATAAGTGTGACTGACCAGTGACACAATAAGTGTGACCAGTGACATAATAAGTGTGTGATTGACCAGTAGTCAGGTGACGTAACCATGAGGTCACTGACCAAAGGTCAATTACTAGGTAGCAACTAGTGGACAAAGTTCAATCTCCAGGCAGCAACAATGTGTGCAGAGGTCAAATATTACGTAACAATTACGTAAGCCAAAAGGGGTTGTATCTGACGGCTCACATCCTACTACTAATTAATAAAGCAGTTATTTTACATATTTGCACATGCCCTGTGTACTAATTTGATGTCTTCCTGGAATATGATTTCTATTCATGTTAACGGTGTTGCTTTCATTTGTCCATCATATTAAAACAATAATACAGTTTAACAAGTGTTTTGGATTCAAATTTAAAAATAAGTGATTTATAATCCGAAAAATGAAAATATTAAAACATATAATTAAAGCTTACAATAATAATCAAAATTTATTTGCTAAAAACAGGATAAAACATAAATAGGTTGTCATAAATGATTTAATGAACAATATTTTGAAATAGTCGTTAATAAATCGTGTTGTGTTGGGTTAATTGAATTGATTAAAGAAGGACACCAAGGAGTCAGACCTAAGCACCGACTTTCTATATAAAAACCCAACACTATTATTATTTTATTCGATGAATAAATTTAATATGTAAGAATACCTAAAATCTGAACTTAGTATTTGTTACACTTATAAAGATATTAAAATTATTAGAAGCATTATATACTGATTACATATCATATGCAAATGACGATTAACAAAAATAAATTCACCAATCCTTAAATTCTGAAATTATTTCTTCAATTTAAAGAAAACGGCATACAAGGCAATTTTAAAATATTAAGCTGACTCAGAAAAATACAGCTATTGAGACAATTAGTATTAAGTCTCAAAGGAAGAAAAAACTTTGAGTCCTGTAAATAAGTCACAAAAAAATATTTATAAATCTTACACTTTCAAATGATTTTAGAATTTGATTAATACTTTAAATGTAACTTAAATTAAGAGGAGTCCAATTTTGGTTTGATGAAGTGAAAGGCTTTGATTTTTACACAGGAAACTGCAAGAAATTTACATGCTTACACTATACGGCGGTAAGTGGCATATTTTGTTAGGTTGGCATGAAATTGTTCATTTTAGTTGGTATGGGCTAATACTGACATGGTGGGTTGTGGACTGGCAGACTGTTCTAACTATAAAATGGGAAACATGTATCTCGTGTGTAACTATGCACCAGGGTAGGATTAATAGATATATGTATATAATTTCTTAATTTTTCATATTTTCAGGGGAAATATTGGATATCAAAAACCATATAAAGTTGGAATGCCTTGCACCGAATGTCCAGAGAGATTTCATTGCAATGGAAATGAATTGTGTCATTAAATTAAAGAAAAATCATTGAAAACTAAATATAATTTATTAGCTTTTCGAATATTAACACAGAAACAAATAAGAAATACAACGATTAAAACAAAACTTTGTTTTTAAATTTTATATTAAATTTTCGTTTTCCTAGGAGCTACAACAATTCTTTTCACTTTTTTTCTTGGTTCTGTACTTTTGACTGCAATTAAACGAAATTTATTTAAAATTGAAAATAAATTAATAAGAAACAGATAAAGAAAAACCGTTTTTTATATTTTAAGTCATTGGTTTATTAAAACAAAAACACTGATAAATTAAGAAGTTCAAATGAAAATATTATAAATATATTAATAAATCTCTAAAAGAAAATTATAAATATAAAACTAATTAATATTACCATATAAGAAATTATTAAGCTGTGTAAAAGAAAAATGTTTTGTTTTAATAGTTGAATAAATTGTATAGATGAAATAAGATAGGAAGATTACTTTAAAAAGGTTAGAATAGATTAATGCAGTGGTGACCAAAGTGGGGGTCGCGATTTTGTTTTGGGGGTCGTCATTTATCGTAATTAAGACTAATAATAAAAATTTGTTTTTGGATAATTAAAAATTAAAATTCTAATATTATTTTATTGGAAAGTTCATGAAAAATTATTTATTAATTTATTTTAGTAAGTAATACCTACTGTTTGGAGTAGTAATTTCATACATAAACCACATATGGGGTTAAGTAAAGAAAAAGGTGATAAGGTAATAAAGGTAAGGTAACATATTAAAACGTAATAATTATGTAGCAATTTCAATAATAAAACCAAAAATGGACACCATTAGTGATAATACTCAGGCACCACACTACAGTAAAGATTCTATTTTTTGCCAAATTCTATTAGTTGCCAAATTTGAACTTTTCCCTTCGGTAATAATGCCGAAGAAAAAATACGGTATGAACTCTGGAACAGAAAGCTCAGATGATAAATTATAAGAAAAATAATCCTGGTACCACTACTATGCAGCGAATTGCAATATATTTTGCTCACAAGTTCAAAACTGAAGTAAAACGAAGAACTGTAAATCATATATTAAAACATTCTAGTAATATAGAATTAAATCTGCAAATTACGCCAGTGTCTTTGAAGAAAAATAGAAAATTAAAATTCAATGTAATTGATGATCAAATGAAAGAGTATCTAGATCAGGGATGAGCAACCCGCGGCCCGCGAAAATTTTTTTTGAGGCCCGCCGAGCATTTTTTTTTTGTATTTTTGTGCGGCCCGCCACAAAATTTTAAAATTTAAATTGGCCCGTGGGTTAAAAAGGTTGCTCACCTTTGATCTAGATACACAAAACTTTAAAGTTAAATTCAATCAATTAAAGTTTTCGAAAATTTTGACAATTGTTGAATCGGGCACAAAAGTCTTTAAAGCCTACAAAGAAATCAATTTGAAAGATGCAATTATTTTTTCTGATATGGCTTGGGATAAAGTAACTCCGGCCACTATAAAGAACTGTTTTAAACATCTCGATACAAAAGACCGCTTCGAAAACACATTTGTTGATTATTCTATGCCCATTTTAGAAAACTGCATTAAAGATTTTGTTGAGGATGCAAAAGTTTATGATCCCTTGAAAGCTGAAAAATTTCATGAATTTTTCAAATTACAAATTTTTTATAGACTAACATTTTAAAGTTAGGACAAAGACACTCATAGAATTAAATTTTTATACAAGTGTTCTTAACATTGCCAAATTCTTTAGATTGCCACAAAATTTCAGAAAACCAAATGTGGCAAAAATTAGAATCTTTACTGTAATAATAATCATAATAATCAATATTTATAAATACAATGACAATAATTACATTTAACACATTTTGTTTATAAGATAAGTGTTATTTTAATATGATTTTGATTTACAATTTTCAATTTTTGTTTATGCTACACCTAAAGGAGGGTCAAATTTATTTCCACTAAAATAATAAGGGTCACCACATAAAAAGTTTGGCCACCACTGAATTAAAGTAATGTAAATTAATACATTAATTAGAATTACATACGAAAATAAAACCATTAATTCAGGTCGGAGGGTATAATTCTGTTTGCTATACCCCCCCCCCCATGATAACTAATAATAATTAATCTAAAAACAAAAATTTCGGTAAACTTCCGACACAATCTAAAACCAAAGATGAAAAATACATTTTTAATAATAAATGAGCTTTAAATTAGAAAGTCATTCTGCCTTTTCACATTGTGCTTTTAAGTTTTATTAATCCTAATAATAATAATAATAATAAATAATAAATAATCATAATAATAATAATAATAAATAATAATAAATAATAATATTAATAATAAATAATAATAATAATAAATAATAATAATAATAATAATAATATTAATAATAATAATAATAATAATAATAATATAATAATAATAATATAATAATAATAATATAATAATAATAAAAATAATTGAAAAACTCCAACAATATGTAACATACATTGGAGAGATTGCATGTCATCTCTGCTCTCTAGTGTTGTAATTGAATTGGTTGACTAAAATTAGTGATAATTTTTGGAAGTGTACCAGTAAAAATAAATATTTCGGAAATTAAGATAATTGGGAAAATTTTGAGTATTTAATTTGGAATTAGCAACTTGTGAAGCGTTGTTGATAATATCTTTAAATCCTTTAATTAATATTCAACGTGTTCAGTCTACAGGGATTTTGAATATATTTAAATGTTCGAAAGTAGCATATTACGTGTTTGGTATAATATTGTTTGTTAAAGTCTGTATGAAAAATATCTGAATTTTTATTCTATAAAAATATGTTTGAGAGATTGAAAATAATTTTTGGGTCTTCAAAAACAAATATATGCTTTAAAATTTTTTATTTAAAAAAAATAATATATTTTGATACAATTCGCTTAAATATTTCTTTTTTTTCATTTATTTATTGTTAATGAGATCTCTAGCCAGAAAAAGATTGATAAACGGTCGAAATATATAGCGTAAGTTGTTCTTTAAATTATTTGGCGTTTTTTAATTAATACAATTTTACGATCTTTCTTTGAATAATAATAATTATAATAAAATAAATAATTAAAAAAATAATTAATATTAAAATAAAATGAATGTAAATTAAAGCGAAAATTATTATTAATTATAGATGTTTGGTGGCATTGGTGCACCTTTAAATATCCGCTTAGTACTTATATATAATTACCTATATATACATATGTAATAATATATAATAATTTTCACTTAAATTCTAAAATAGTAACAATTTAATCGACTAAAAAATTAATTTTTGTTAGAAAAAATAACATTTAGAATATTACTTGATATTCCACTGGGACCCCAAATAAGTGCCGCATTTGCTTAAAGTAATTAATGAAGCTTTTGTCTGAGATAGAATAACAGTCATTTTGTTGTAGAAATTATCTTTAAAAACTGGAACTGGATCTTTAAAATGTGACCAATCAGTAAATATTCTCCCAGTCTAAGATAATGTCAATGACAAATTTGTTAGCATAAGCGAAATTTAATTATTAAAAAGTATCAATAAAATTTCACATTATTGAAATTAGCACAAAATAAAATTTCATGAATTTATAAAATTAATAATAAAAATATTAAACACTAACATTGATATAATGAATAATTATAAAAATTAATTAAAATTTATAAACTTTTAAAATTAGTATTGATCGGGAGAACGGGTATGGTTGAACGCCAAAACTAAATAACTTTGAGTGGATTTAAATTAAATTAGCATTCCAGGCAAGGAGTTTTTAATTGGCACATCTGCCTTAACGTTGTTGAATCGATATTTGATAAAAAAAATGCAAATAAAGTGACGAATTGTGAATTTGTGTTAGAAATCAATAAATGTATTATGTGTTTGGTTTTCGTTATTTGATATATAATAAAAGGAACACCAGGAGTCTGAGATTAACCGACTTCCAAATAATAATCCAACACAATTATCGCAGAGTTCGAGGATCGGATTAAGTTTTCCAAAACTTCTCAACGAACATTTATGCAATTTCCACGAAACCTTATTTTGAAAACACTGATTTTTACTATTTGTTGGGCTATAAGCCATCGTTAAAATAAAATAAAACAACTATGAAAAATCATGTTTAAGAATTATGAGAATGGCTGTTATAACACAAGCACGCACCGCAAACAGAAATTAAAAAATATAATAAAAACATTAAATAAAACAAAATAAAAAATAACATAATTAATTAAAACAAATAATTAATAAATTTTGCACGCAAAATACATAGAAAAATAAAATAAAAATATAAAACCGCCAAAACCTTGCAAAAGAAGGTTTAGAAAATACACATGCGGAGGTGGCGACCAGAATAAGAGTCAGCAAAAAATAAAAATGCAAATTTAATAAAATTAATATTAAAAAATTAAGAAAAATAAATAACAAAAGAGAAAAATATAAAATTAAATAAAAGCCATCAAAAAACCCGAAAAAATGGCCAAAAAAGATTCGAAATTAGCTGATTGGTCGCACACACGCACGAAAATAATATAAATATAACAGCTATTTTCATAACTTTTAACTTTTCGAAAACTTAAAAAACTTTAAAACTTAAACTTTGTATTTGAACTTTGACATTTTGGTAAGTTTGTACTTTGCTGAATATATTTTTATGAAATGTTTATGGTTTTAAATATTTATTTTTAATCATGGATGGTCGCGATACTTTTAGTATCGACGATAGGTCCCCCTAATTTGACATCATTTTATACATGCTTTAATTTGTGGAAGATGGCTTAACAGGATTCAATTTCCTCAGTTAAATTTGAGGAATGTTGATGTGCTGCCTTGTCGTCAACCACTCTTCGGTGTCTGCCGGTATGGTCAGGTCTTGTCACACTGATCGCGGAGTAGGACGCCGTCGTACTTCACCGTGGCGGCCATTTCAATGTTGATCGGAACGGTAGGGATTAAAATTCTGGAATATCGACACGGCTAGGGGGACAACATTCAAATGAATGTTTAGGTAGGAATACATTTTTCAAACCCTGTCGAATTTTTATAGTGACGGGAATGACTAGGGTTAAGTATAGGAAGCGATAATAGAATGAGTTTATTTTTTTTGTTGCTATAAATCGAACTGAACGCACGACAATCTTTAGCGATAATATGCATCTAAATTAAAATGTTAACGAATTCATGACTGGAGCATCAGGATTTTCGTTTTTCTCCGATAGAATTAGTTTTCGACAGACTTTCACATTTAGAAACTTTAGTAGTAATTCATACAGATTCTTAAATAAATGAGGAATGAGAATGTTTGCGAATTAATTAATTATTAATTTTATTATATTCTTAAATTTCTATTATATTTAAATTACACTATTTTCCTACGTGTATGACAAGAACTTTTTCATCGTTTAGTAAATTCGCCATCTTGAGAACATTTCCAAGCAACTCCTTATTTTCAAAATCAATTATCAAACACTGAAGATTGATAAAGAGCATGTCGAGAAATGAAAGAATAAGTATAACTAAAAAGAAAATACAAATCTTGAGAGGACTTTATTTTCCCTTAAAAACGACTAGGAGACCTTGAGGTTAAAAACAGCTGATTTAACAGCAATTAAATTAATATACCTATAAAGTTCAAATTGTCGCCGGTTATATAAGGAAAAGATTTTCCAAATTAAAACTAAATTCGAGGTTACCAATATTTTTCGTATTTTAATAATTAATTCGGAAATAAATCGGAAATTCTAATTAATTTAAGGATCTAAATTTTCAAAAGTTATTGTTCCAAGTTTTCCATTGGATAATTCACTATATTTTAGTAGTTAAAATTACTTTATTAAATATTTAAAATTAATATTAGCCAAATTTAGTGGGCAAAAGATAAATAAGCAGCCAAGTCATAAAAGAACATATTTCCGGCGGTAAATGTGTACGAATATTTACCAATGAATTAAATGAGACTTGAAAGGAATTCTGATTCGGACGTGTTCATAAAATCGATAGTAACAGATGGGGAAGCGTGTGCTAATATCGAGAGAAATAGATAAATGACATAGACGTAAGTCCTTCTATCGGCCGTCAGGAACCCGAAAGCGAGATTATCACAAGGAGTAGTCTTGGAAACGGGGCTCACCTGCTTGTGGACTCTCGGCTGCTGTATACAGTACCAACATGGGCCTGCTCATGAGTATACAGTAGTGAGGTCAAAATTGTGGGGCGTCTGGGAGAGAAACCCTAGAAAGGCAAGAGTGATTGAGGAAGTAGAGTTAACAAATGCGCATCGATTAAAACAAAATTAATTCTACCCAGTGCGCCAACATATTAAAAATTTAATTGACACTAATTATTGTTTGAATTATTTATACTACTGATAAATAATAACAATAAAAAGTAATAGTTTATTTTAATTTAAAATACAAAATTTTAGATTGCGTTAAACTCATGTAAAATAAATAAAATATTTGGTAATAAATATCGAATACCGTTTGTTCTGTACTCTGATCTTGTTTATCAACTTTAAAGAAAGAGTGTAATGATACACTTTAAAAAGACTGCCCGTCATCTGTTCGTGAGTTTAATAACATCAATGGCGTAGTGTGTGAGTGATATTTTTGGGCATGATGAAATTTGCAAAATGAAAATGAGTATATCGGATATTAATTTTTTTTTAAAACTTCAATAACATTTGGGAAAGAATTGTTTGTGAGACGATTATTAATAAGATCTTTAAATTCTAAAATATTGTTCAAAATGTTTTACTATCGTGGTTTACGATTATATCTGTTTTCATTACTTGATGAGAATTAATTTGTCGAAATAAATTATAAAAAAATATATTTATAAATGTCGTTTTTGTATATGAGTTGTTAATTTATACATGTAATAAAAATATTAAAACCTTACAAACCGGTTTCAACCTCAGGTTTTTAGATGAAAATGGAAATTCCAAATTCAAATACATTTCATCTAGCACTAACAAAGAAGTCTCACTGGCGTCCCAGAAACGGAATATTGCAGACTTGTGTGAAAGAATAAAAGTAGATAAAAATTTTTATTCACGCTGTTTTGCTGCTTCATGAAATCACAAAATTGAACGCCGTTGGTAAGTGAAACAAAGCGATATTTGGCTTGCCTGGACAATGGCGTTCCGAGACTGCTGAAAGAAATATTAAACGAGTGTCCACTGGTTGATGAAAAGAAATTCAAAAAGTTATTGAAACTTGTCCGAATCGCTTTAAAACGACCAACGCAAGAAATCAACCCAATTTTGCTCATTGCCAGATTCTTATATTATTTAGACGTGACGGATTTCAAAATAGAAAATCTTGTAAAAGAAGCAGTGAAAAATGTGAGTAAAATTAGTGAATTGCGTTGTAAATGAAACGTTATGATTGCGGTCTGCTGCATTCGATTGGCCTGTGACTTGAAACGTGTCGACTTCGACGCAAGATTATTAGCTAATTCACTCGGATTGTCAAAATCTAATATCGCCATGTTTAGCAAGATTTTGCACAAAAATGTCAAAACTATTTCACCAAATTTATAAAATTTTAATATTTTTATTGAAACAGAAATATAAATTTAGATTTTTAACTTAAATTTTACTATAATTATTTTATTTTGTTTATCTATTGCATTTGAAAATAATATTTTAATAAATATATTGTAATAGTTATCATTTAATAAAAAACAAAATAATTTTACTTCTTGGTTAAACTTGAAAACTTCAAAAATATGAAAGTCATTGTCATCAATCCCAAGGGGGTTCAGCATGCTCATTGCCAACTAAAAAGTAACTTTTACATTTAGTTTTTTTTTTAAGATAAAGAATTAAAAATATTTTTATTTTGAGGGCCTTTTGACGAAATGTCATTTAAATAAATTTATTTTTGGAAAGTAATTTTCTGTCAACGTTTGTCAGGTATTTTCATTGTAAATAAAAATGTGATATATTGCTGTATGTTTTAATTGATTAATTACATTTCTATGTTCAAAAATGTATATTCTGTTTAATTCGCCCTTTGAAATTTTATTTTTTGGCATATATGGAAAATTAAAAACGAAAGCGAATTATTTAAATTAAAAATAGTGTTTCTTAATGATTTTTTAGATAGAATCATGGAAATATTAATATTTCCAAAATTTCAAAAATTTGGCTTTATTTTATACAACATTGCATTTATTGCAATAAATTGCAAAATAATTCATTTAGTTGCCTTAAAAATGACACAATATGAATTTTTCTTTAAATATAAACTATATAAAATAAAATTTTCATAACTTTAACTACTATTTCATAGGTTTTGACAAATAATTAAATACATTATGATTGAATAATTTGTTTAATCGAGACATTTTATGCAACAAAACAAAGGTAGTAAAATAAATGCAAAATATAGCTAGTTTACTCGGTTCTTTTGTTTGAGTGGCGTGAGTCCACTGAAATATAGACCGAGTCAAATAATGATAAAATTGACTTTTAAACCTAAAGATTTATATGAACACCGCCTTTAATTGAAGTTAGTGAGGGGTTTATCAACAAGCTTAACAGTAACAACGCATCAGTAATCAAATAAAATATTTAAATTAAATAAAATAAAAATATTAAAAATAAGAAATGATGAAATTTAGTCAAATGCGTATGAAAAAAGGTTAAGTATCACGGGCTTAGGTGTACAGGAAGATAATTTAAGATTACCTTAAAAACTTGTATAAATTATCTAATGGATATTTACTCATAAAAGTTGGAAACTCATAAAAAGGGAAAATACTTCCGGAAGAGAAAACTGTTAAGTAAAGCAATAAATTTAAAATAAATTATGATCATGTTTACATTCATATTTTTGGAGTGGCTAGGGCAGTCACCTGAAACTGGGGCTTGATCGAGAAAATTCACATCTGTTTATTATTATGCAAACTTTTGCAGATGTATTAAATTATCAGGAACTTGAAATATTGCAATAGAAAAACATAATTATATCCAACCTTGTTCAATGAAAGAAATATCAGCAATTCAAGAATGCTGATAAATGGTGGAATAAAGGTTGCATATGACGAGAAATGCGCTTGCCGACCTATCTCGTCATCTGGTACATTCTGGTAGGCGATAATGCAGACCATGACGTACATGTAAACTGACAACGTGACAACCTGCAAGCAAACATTTTTACTCGGTTTATACAAAATACTTCATTTCGTACTTGAACATAGACTAAAGAATAGTTGATTCTGTCAAGGATGAACAATGAGACCATTTTTCGTTGATAATTTGATATTTCCTGTTACATAAAATGTTCAAGACAAAAAACTCAAAAAAAATAAAGGCATATTTATTAATAATTTTCTTTTTAAAAATTTAATTTTTTTAATAAATAATTAAATTTATTAATTTAGGGAAAAGACGGAAATTTTTCTATCTTACCTTGGAAGGAAACTAATGAAGCGTTGAAAGATTTCTAAAGTTGTTTTCTTGAGTTTACTGGAAAGGTTTTAGAATTAATTGAGGAAGAAACAGACTGGTTTCTTCTGAAAAAACGTCTTTGCAAAACAGTGAATCTACTGGAAACAACTTGGAAATTTTTTCTGCTTCTATTAAAACAATGGAAAATTAGAGTTACCGTTTTTGATGAGGAATTGATTTATGTAAATTTCCTAGGTCATTTCTTCTAAAAAAGTGTTCTCAAAGGTTTAGTAGAAATGACTTCATGATTTCCACAGCAATTTTTAATAAGTTTTCCAATTTTTCCATAGCTTTTGAGAATAATGTGTAAATATTATGAGTACAGTGAGTCCATGACGTGTTAGAATTCAGCAGAAGAGTTCTAATTGAAGCATTTAAAGTTTAGCTCAAGTGGTCCCAGCGCCTTCCCTGCATATTTTGTCATATAGGTCTTAACAGTTTTGACAATATCTTTTTAATAGTATCATCTATAATCGGTAACAAAAACAAATATTTATGAGATTCATCATTCCACAAATAAAGTATGGAAACATATAGGTTCTCACCTTAACTTTGAGAATAAACAACTTATTTACACTTTATAACATTTTGCGAATTCTATAATCAGTAGTGCTATCGGAAAGCTTCAATTTCTTAAAGGTTCTGATCTTTTAAAGTACTTACTCCAAACAAGTATAAATATTTAAGTATAAATAATTAGAAAGACTGTTGAATGGTACAAAAGGTGTTCTTCTATCTTCTTGATGCACTTTATCGTAAAAAAGAAAAGTCGAAAATGACACATCTTGAATTCAGAAAAACTTTGATTAGACAAATATTCGAAAAGTTCAATGCATTTGAAAATCTACCTTCTGGTCCATCAGTTCGAGCTCAACATTTCCCTGGACAATATACAAAACGAGATAATTGTAATAGAATTATAAAGCATTGCTGTAACGCTTGCAGATGACTTACAACTTGGAATTGCGAAACTTGTGAAATTGCATTATGTCTACCTAGCTGTTTCAAAACAAAGCATTCATAATCGCGTTGCCTTAGTATTATATTTAGAATTATTTTATAAATTTCTTTATTTTTTCATAAAAAAAATTAATTTTCAAATTTTCCAAAGTTTGATACTATAAAGGCTCGAATAAAAATATAAATAACTCTTAAAGTTTAAATAAATATATTCATACATTTTTCCCAGTATTTTTATTAAAAAATTAAAGAAATAATATGGGGACGGAAAAATTTATATGTGCACAGGGCGTCACAACTGTTGAACCGGCACTGCCTCTTGACAAATGTTGAAAATTCTTACTGAAAAAAAAACACGTCGAATTAAAATTGTCATAGCGTTACATAGTTTGCATACTAATGTTTTAACCCAATGAAAATATTAACCAAAATATATGTTCAAAGTTATTTTAATTATATCTATGATGAATTTTGCCTAGTTAGACTAAGCTCGTTGAAGCCAATTACCGCAATTCCATGTTTAAATTTATCACACGCGCTTTGAACCTACCTAGAAATTAGCCCATTGAAAACTGCGTACAAAATTTTCCTTTGAAATTTTGGCAATGTATTTATTACTTAGCAAGTTTGAATTTCTGAAAAAATATCAAAAACCACAAAATTCTCTGTTCAAAAATCCGAGAGCACAAAATTCCTATCACAATTTAATGGCACGTGTTTTTACCACGTCAAACTTTGAACACAAAATCTTATAAAGTAAAGTGCGTGTTCCAAAAAAGGAAGTCACCAGAGGGATGAAAATTAGTGTTATGGGCCAACATCTATTTACTTATATTCTTTTCTCTATTTATTTTCAAGTAACTAAAAAATTTAATATATTATTTACTTTAACTATTGTCACAAATCCATTCCTGGATTCAATCATTTTCTCCTTGTATGCTTTGCTAACAATAGCCAATGCCCAACTGAGAGGCACAAAAGGATGAGCATGGTACTGTGTAATGCTTTCAAGTTTTTGTTTTTCATGAGAAAATAGATATCCTGAATTAATCAAATGTATTTTGTTTTCATTTTTTAATTTAATTTAAATTAAATAATAACTTTAATCTCTTGACGTAAACCTTTTGACTGGCGCACACGAAATTTTGAAGCAATATATCAGGGGACAAATAAATAAAGTTTAAAACTAGAAATAATCAAAGCAAATTTGAATGGAAAAATTGAATCGCACTATTGCAAAATTCGAGTAAGTAAATTGTTATTTTTATCAAATGTTACTTTTAGACAATTTTTGAAATAAATTTTTTTATAATGCCATGAACAAAGTTGAATAAAAAATTTGATTGCAGCACTTAATTTGAGTAACGCTGCCTTAACATTACAATAAAAATCAGAGAGTGGTAGTTTTTCAGTCAATTTTTTAATTTTTTATTTTATTTATACACAAAGCAACATTAACATCTTTTTAAAACGATTAATCTGAACTTACTAATAGAGACCGACGGTAGCTTTACTCGGTTGAAAGAAAATAATTAATATATTTGGTTGCAATTATGTGTGAAAGCAAAGTTCAAGCTTGCACGTATTAACTGGAGTAAGTAGAAAAAACAAAGTTTATCGCGCTGAAGGTAATTCGACTGAGTACATTAAGAGGTAAAAGAAATCTATTAAATAGAAAAAAATTTTCCTACCCATAAAATTTAGTCAAATATTTAATCCTACACTGCACAATTTTTTTATTTTTAGTTAGAAATTATATAAATTAATGCAAGGAATACGGGGAAATTTTTAGGTTTAAAACAAAATATTAGCTTTCCGCCAAGGCTTCTTCTGATGGAAAATGGCTTATTTATGAGTCTGTATGTAATGCGTATTAACAATGTGTACATTTTAAGTTATTGTCGGAAAATTTTGCTGATGCATATATATGCATCACTGTGCAGTGTAAGGTTGAGATAACTCTTTGAGTATGAGAAACTTGTAACTAGATTTAGACCAATGACAAAACTACATGAATACAAAATGGCGTATTAGTTAATTTCCAAACATTAGGAAAATTTAGAAATGGAAATAGTCCGTAATATCAAAGAATTGTTTACAGCAGGTTTCTTCAATATGGGATAGACGACGATTTTCAGAAATTATATTAAATAAAAGTGCTTTGAGACAAAAACCAATTCCAATAAACTTAAGCTTCGTTTATTTGTTTTGATATTTTATAATGATTTTAAGTATCCAATCAAAATTCGATTAAGAGGCGGTCAATAAAAATCCAACCAATAATAGAAAAAGGTACGATTAGAGGGATTAAATCAATCGTTGAAGATAATGAGAATTGTTCAGATTTACAGAATCTGGGAGGAATTGCCATAACATCAACCTTAATATGTGACTACATCGTCATGAACTTGAATAGTGATTATATTTCAAAGTGTTTTCTCTTTTAATAGAACTCTTCCTATCATTACTCGTCAATATAGATGCGCCTTTTTGGTGGTGACCTTTTTAATTCTAAATTAAATTTCCAATGAGTGTGTTATTAACAAATTATTATTTAATGAAAATAAATTATTGAAATTAATAGACATTTTCATTACCTTGGTCCACTAGTGATTGCATTTTGGGAAATTTTTGTCTCATTTGAAAACTTATTCGACTAAAGGCAATTATGAAAGAAACCAAAAGATATCGACAAATTGTACGTCTTTGTAATCTTTGAAAGGGATCTTGACTGGACCAGTGAGTTCCAAGAAGATGTTGAGATTTGGCATTCCATGGTAATTGTGAAAAATAATTTACAAATCTTTGGTAAACCAAAGAAAGGAAAATGTTTAGCATGAAGGATACTTTGATTAATGAGATGTTTTTGTTGACATAAGCAACAAAGTTTTCAAAAGTTCTATAAAATGAATGATTATTAAGGGTTTCGAAAAATTCGTCCAGAATTTAAAATTTCAATGAAATTTAAATTAAAAGACAGTTTGATCTATAATAAAAGATTTGTAAAAGAAAAGCATAAAATGTTTTGAAATTTATCCTATACACTTAAATAACCGTTTACAGTCTATGCATAGCACCATTGCTTTACCATCATTACTGGACCATTAGTGATAGTCCATCAACATACCTTGTCATGTTTTTTAAAGTATTTGTTTGAATGAAAGAGCAAAATCTTTTCTATTTTTAACTTTATTACTTTTTTGTAACTTAGCTTTTTCATTCTTTAATGTCTTCTGGAGTTAAAACTGAATTTCTAACTAAACAGTTGATGAAGAAGCATCTTAATTTTTTTATCAAGTGTAGTTGAGTTAGACAATTCTGAAATAACTTGGGTAAAAGAGTCTTAAATATTTATTGATAATTTTGTGGTGTAGTTCAATGAAGTCTTGGAAGATCTTCTAAGGAATGGTATAGATACGATAGAACTATCGGCTATTAGCGCAATATTAACTGTTGATTCCTCTTTCGTTGTTGTGAAACTATACCCTAATTTGGTTAGTATTTCAAAAAATAAACTGATAAATCTGTGACGGATAAATCCATTCTGAAAATTGCATAAGGTAGCTCATAACCTTTATAAATGGGCACAGTACACGATACACCACTTCCATTATCCGGAATGATACCCGTTGTAAGCCAAAATATTTTCCGAATCATCATAATTCACCTAATTATAACCCCAATCCAAATTCAAAGCAGGTAACAAATCAAAAGTAAACCAAAAAACCTTTATTCTAAAATAAAATTAAAATATAACCATTTAAAAATTCTGTTATTTCGAATAAACTATTTTTCCAAAGTAATACGACTAAACAAATCTTGTTGGTAATTAGCATCAAAAAAAGAAGTCCAAAAAACCAATACATTGCACTGTGCGCATGGACGCGAGCACACACATAGAAAACTAATACTGACACAGACGCGAATATTACAGAAAAATTAATAAAATAAAAGCTCACAAAATCGCTCAAAACTCACTGCACACACAGGCACACTACATATAAATCAAGATTGAACATTAACCAAAAAGGAGAAAAAGCTCAGAACAATAAAGACAAACTCGAAAGATCCCTATGTTTTTTTACTTTTTCATCTTCAATTCATTTTCTTTCACGGGTCCAATGACCTGCCGATAGAATTCCTGTGCTCGATTTTGATTTTAAGGTTCCCTTTTCTCTTATCCTACTCAAAGCTAAACTCGTCCTTCTGTCATGGACTAACCCCTTGTGACATAAATACCTGCTGCAAGGACCTATCTTGCTATCGATTTTTAACAAAGAGGAATTTCGTTTCGATTGTTCGTGAAAGCTTGCAGCTTTTATGTGTCATCACTACATCTATCCTCATAACTCTAAAATCCGTCTTTAATATTACCAATATTACTATGAATATCATACTCGTTATCATTACCATTATTATTATTGTCATTATTACTGTCATTATTATAATTATTAGGGTCCTTGCTATTATTGTTATCATCAATGTTACTATTATTGATTTGACTTGAATTGAACCGATTACTATCATGCTTATCTCCCTATTCTGTTACAGGAGTTTTCGAATGTCAGTGAATAATCTGTAAAGCTACAGAGTTCTTATGGGAAACTAAAATAATCAGTTATTTTAAAATAAATAACAAATTTGGAAACAATATTTTCATTGGCAATTTCAAACTCAGCTCATTGGAACTTAAATTCCTACTAAGCTTCTGAGACAGATAATTTTTGATTAAGAATCGATGAAATCAGGGATTAAGAACATGCGTCAGTAATTATAAAGAAGCTATTTATGCAGTTCTATAAAAGGGTGTTTTAGATAAGGCAACAACCGAAGCTGTTGAACAGTACCCAATTTTAGCAGACATAATTCATGTAGATAGTGGTCACTTGAAAAAATGTTATTTCCAAGTTTGTATTAGTCAAAAACTGCTCAGAAATAACGGGTCAATTTCCAATTTCAAAATGTATCAGGCCTTATTATACTGTACACTTATACATATCATGAGAGTAAAAATACGGATTTGAATTCTTGCGCACCAAATTTAAGATTTTTTAATTAGATCATCAGTCGTTTCAAAAAATATTTAGAACCAGCTAGACAAATACCCAAACCAGATGGTTGCTTGGGCTTATTTCAAGTCAATTCACAGTATATGACTATGGTCTCATCTCAAAATCAAAGTAGATCATCTTCCATTTATTTCCTTGGAAATTGCTGTTTGTTTTTATTACCTGTTAATTTATTTAAAAGGTTTTTCAGTCATTTAGAACTAGTTATCAGTGACAAATGGGTCTTCAGTCCTTATATATGGCCAAATAAAAAATTCGCTTCAAACTTCCACCAATTCCAAATGATTATGGTTAAGGCAATGGCAGTTCATTTAGCTTGTTTTGGTATAACTATGACCAAAGATATTGTTGGTAAAACCAAAGATGGTGCTGCTGTGAATAAAACAAAGACATTCGACAAATACGTTTTATAAGAAAAGTTGAAGAAACATTTGATTATCATATCTTGGATATTAGTGAAATTAACTACTTTGATAATGAAAATAATGCAGAAGTGAAAGGTGAAGATGTAATAGAACAAGAATGAGTGTTTTATCATTGCATACTAGAAAACTTAAGACAGCTCGTTGGATTCGTTCAAGAAATCTACAGTTCGCAACAATGTGTTTTTAACCAAAGTAATACAAGAACTTGGTCACGAGATAGAGCTGTATCTTGATGTAAAGACGGGATGGAATTTTGAGCGTGTATTTTTTCATCGCGCAGTAGATTTTGTAACAAAATTAGATCACGCCTCTTAGACAAACCCTTAAAAGCTATTGTTTTTTTGAAATACTATTGGAAAAAATAAAATCATTTTTTAATTATATAATATCCGATGTAATACGTAATAAAATAGTATTAATGTCAAAACTTTTTATTTGTAAAAAAAATTAAAATTTCAAAAACAGTAACCTGTTTTTTAAAAAGTTTTGTTTTTGAAAAATTTTACTTGCGTTCGATCAGTGCAAGATACTTCCCTCTCACCAAAATATCATTGACCTTACGAGCTCAAAGAAATAAAACACAACATAGTCATAATCGAGTAATGATTTAATCAATTACTTACATGCCCATCAAAATGAAATTGGTGAAAAATCACATTGTACTTTGATTAAGCGGACATAATTACTAGGAAAATTAATTCATTTGGACTTTTAAAAATTTTTGGACATATTAAAATTGGTCTAAAACCCTCTGTAACCCTCCTTTCTCTCTGCGATTGACCTCTAGAATGTTGTATTTAAATTGGTCAACAAATTCAAGTAAATCATTAACAGCAAAATTTTTACTTTTTATCTACAGAAATTAAATTCCCACATGAAATAAGTTAATAATTAATATAAAACTTAAATTTTAACTCCTACCTTTGCCGTTGACTGTTGAGTGCAAACGTGTAAATCACCGCAACGGCATAATAGCAGGCGATGTAACCGATTATCTCAATGAAAACTAATTTCATAACGCTTCCGTCCCATTTACTAAACTCGAATAAATACGAATGAAAATAACCAAACATTTCTAACGTGAAAAGAATCTTTAGAAAATATGTTGAAGAGGGATTAGCTGCTTCGCGATAATAAGATATTGGCATTGTGGTCACAATTTATATTCAATATGTTTATCGTTTATAACATAATTTATATTTGATTGTAAATATAAATGCGATTAAACAAAATTCATTTAATTTGAAATAAAATGTCGAAGACAAATATTGGCCATTATATTTTAGCCTTCCAGTTTTATTAAAACCAAGTAATGTAAAGATTTCGTAATCAATTTATGTTATTTATTGCTATATTTTTTATTTTCGAAAAATTAATTTCATCAATATGCAAAATTAAATACAAATTCAAAATAAAATCATTAGAATGATATGCGCGTGTCAACGAAACTTAGAAATATTTATAAAAATTTCTAATTATATTTTTCGCAATTAGAAAAAAATAAATCTCATTTCACATTTCGCATAATTTAAAGATATCTAGAGTAGTGTCAACCCTAGTTATAATAATATTGGTGGGTTTTTGGGTGTTGATATTTAGAAGCTATATGGTTGTTACCCAGACAACCCCATAGAAATATTTTTCGCTTACCACTCGGAACCCGTTGCTAAGCAACGCTGGAACTGTGTTCGAGTGGGTGGATCGTCCGCAAAAAGTGAGCGTTATTGCTAATGCTATAATTGACCGAACGTTCCATGGGTTCAACGAGCTGCCGATAGAAGGTCTGTGCTCGATTTCGATTTTTAGGTCCCATTCTTCTCTTATTTCCTCCAAATGTTAATCTGTGCAGCTCTATCAATCATTGTTATGTCCATTCCCATAGTCCTTCCGTTGTTCAAATTATCGACTTTTACCATGGCCTGTACACACTTCGCTATGTTAAGTATCATCACAGTATCTCTCTTACCTTTATCCCTATTATAACTACTGTGTTCCTATTATTATTACTAGTATTATCATTATTACTATTATATGTATTATCTTTATTAATTGTTACTGCTATTACATATTTTATTATCCTTATTATTACCATTACTATTATATTTATAATTACTATTATTACTATTATTATTACTATTATTATTATAATTATGGTTATTTTTATAATTACCATTGACCGTACTATTATTATTATTATTATTATCAAACTTTTTGGTAGGGATTCGTCCTTATTCCTCAGTTTTATGAAAATATAAAATTTTCAGCCGTACTCCATTCGTATTCTACATTTTTGGATAAAATATTTTTGTTATTTCAAAATTTTTAGCATATTTTCCGTCTCAACTCAACATAATTTGTTTAGTTCCTATACATTATTTAAAATATTCTTTTTCATGATTTTGGTCGTTCGGATTAATATTTTTCCGATGGCTATTCATTTTAATTGTTGCAACGATTTCGCTATTTTCCCCGCTACCTGTTTCCTTTCTTTGTCTTTATGATCTATTTATGTTCATATTATATTTAATGAGTGCTCACTGGACTACTAGGTATTAGTCCAAAATAACACATCAGTAAATATACCTATGATTTGACCTTAACCTTGATTTGTTATTTTTATTGCGATAAAACAAATTTGAGTTTGAAATTATTTGTGTTATCTAAATTAAATTTTTATTAATTTCTTAATTTGACAATTTATTTCTTAAATTTTTAATTAGATATATTCAGTCAAAAATATTTTATTTTAACTCATTAAATCCATTAATTTTTATTTTTATATAACTTGTCGTTTTTCGGTCAAATTCTTGTTATTATGTTATTTTTTATGTAAATTTCGTGCGGTTCTTGATGCATTTTGTATTAATTTTATTTTACTTTTGTTTTTTGATTTTATTTTTTTTTAAATTCTCTCAAATTTTAGAGTGTTTAGTTGATGTTGTATGTTGTATTTTAAGTTATCTTGGTGCTGGGTTTTCGTGCTGTATTACTGATACATTTAAACAATTTTCAAGGCCATTTGTGTTCTGGCCCAACAATATAATTTCTTTATATATATTTATTATAGATATTTAAAAACATCCACGAGCTCAAGTTTGTCGATTTATGCTGTTATATATTTCAGAAAAATTTTGTTAAAAATGGAGTCAATTTTAATCGACCGTTTGGATCTTTTAATATTGCTTTTCAGGAATAGATGAGCGGTAAACATAAAATTATTTTTCAACTGAATGATAAATATTGAGAAATTTATCCATTTAAAAACCAAAAGCTCTTGCTGGCCGAAAAAAAATGGTTAATTAATAATTAATTCAAAAATCTTGAATTAAAAATTAAAAACTCCGTAAAAAAATCGTTTAAAAGTAACATCAGAAAATAAAAAATATTTATTATAATTAACAGGGTGCTGCTCTTATAAACGACAATATCAAAAACAAAACCAGTAACAAATTCCAGAAATCGGGCTGATTTTCTAAAAATTGCAAAAATGGAACGACAATAGGATCCAATACACCAATATCATCAATGCCTACAAATGAGCCATTGATAACACGACAAGTGACGTCCATCCACTGAATGGATGTCCTCGTTGGCCTTTACCGGTGATGTCATCATATTGTTCCCATAGATATCCTGTGTGTTTCATCTGATCCAATACGTTATTCACAACATTTAGCATCAGATTTTGATATAGTTCCTTGGATTTGTTTTGATACGGTCCGGGTAGCTTTGAATAGTGCGCCAATGATCTCAAGGTTAAATAATTGATATTGATCCATATCGCACCCCGCCAATACGGTGGATCATGCTCACTGTTGGGACGTTGATAAAATGAGCTGTTTTTCGACAACGACCTCAAACCGAATTTCGTCCAAAGTAAATCCGGATTCTCTAAATCGGAAAGAAGAATACCAAGTTTCGGTGATGAAGGACTTAATATTTTCATGATGAGTGGGAAAAGATTTACATAACCGAAATGAGGCACAAATGTAGATTTGGGCGGCTGGTATACTTTACGGATTTTATCCTAGGATTAAAAGAAAAAATGAAGAAAATCCCGAGTGGAGTTAAATGGCCTAACTTGATGAACATTTTGATTTGGATGGTGGGGTTCAGGAGGAGGCGGCCGAACTAGAGAAACTGCCTCAGTGTGTAATCCGAAATCGGAATATTTTCGTCGTTCGTTGTCCCAATGAGCCACATCTAACAAATCTTCGTTTGTCAGGAGTTTTGACCAACTGAGATAAGGTTCAGGGTTTAAATCGATTCGATTGCGCAATTTGGCAAGAACTCTGGCAAACATTGCCATCCAACAACGTAAGTCGAGATGTCTTTCTTCGTCTGTCGGATGACTAGCTCGGGGAAAATCATCCAAACCTATTCGTAATATGGCAAAATGTTATTTGGCTCAAAATGAATTGACTAATGACAGAATTAACAGCAAACCAATGAAATTTGTACGCAATATTAAACTGAATGTCTAATAATACTGTTGAAAATATATCAAAAATTAGCTACTCATAAATATAAGTAACTATTTTAAATCTTTTACTTAATAAATATTTTGCAGCAAAGGCGTTTTTTATTTGCTGAACATTTCATTTATACTGCTATCAAATAATTATCATTTTCTATTATTATTACTATTTTACGATAAGCCTTTGCTGCAAACTAATTATTATATTGTTGACAAAAGTTTCTTTTATTAAATAATCATCTTCAAGAAACTGAAAAGAAAAGGCCTGTTTTATTATTCACTTATCTGATATTTTAATTTATGTGCTACCAAGGAATCACCGTTTTATATTTATAATACGAATAATGATATTTAATATAAAAGCAATTTAAAAATATAAATTTTAAATAAACTAAAATTTAAAAAATATCTAATAGATTGTATAAATGAGAATGAATGTATGTTTACTAAATATGATTTTATTGATGATATTTTAAGTAATTTAACAACTGTAGATAATTTTTTTATTAATACATATAAATTGTATAATTAAATAAATTTGCTAACGATTTAATTAAAAGATAACGCCAATAAAAAACTCTTCGTACGATATATTTCGACAGCATAACTGTCATCTTCAGGTACTCAAAACCAACTAAAAATATTATGAATTTACTTTTAATTTAAACAAATTATTTTTTTTATATTAATTTAATTCTGTAATAAATAAACATAAAAAATATTCAAATACTTTTAACTAATTTAAAATGTTATTTATATAATTATTATAATTTTTTAAAAAAAACAATAAACAATAGACATGATAAAAAATAATAATTTTTTTAAATTAAAGTTAATTCATAATATTTTTAGTTGGTTTTGTGTACCTGAAGATGACAGTTATGCTGTCGAAATATATCGTACGAAGAGTTTTTTATTGGAGTTATCTTTTAAATTGTATAATATTTATAAAATTGAAAATGATGTTACAAATACACAAAATGTGGAATATTTAAGTTTGATAAATAAAAATGACAGTCATGATGATGTGATTAAACAAATAAACGAGAAGAAAATTTTAATGATGAATAAAAAAATAAGACAATTAAAGAAACATAATCAATTATAAAATATTATGTAATGGGTGGCGGATCAAGTATTATTGTTACTATTTATGGTAGACGTTAGAGGTGTTTATTAGATACAGGAGTAAAGATAAGTGTTCTAGATATTAGTCTAAATGATAAAGAACAACAACATCAAAACGATCAACATGAAAGTAAAATGTGCAAATTATAGTAAAGGTTTTTAGAAAATAAAATTTTTATAATAATAATAATAATTAATAATCATATCAAAAAATAACATTTAATTTAATGCTATGATAAATTTTAGTTTTCTGAACAAAGTTATTTATTGACCTTTGTCTGGTAAATACACTATTTGAAATCAAATAAAATTTGATAATTTATAAAAGTGCAATAATAAATAACTGTAAAATTTATGTAGTTTCAAAATGTCACTCATGTTGAATTCGTTTATCCTTAATAACAACTTTATAATCTAATTTTAACCTTTGCAGATTTGAATATATTGTCTTCAAGCTGTTTATTCATATTCAAATATTTATTTTAAATGTTTAGTGTTTAATTATTTCTATTATATTTCTGTAAGTCATTTTATTTTTAAAAAATATCACCGAACTTCTCATTCTAATATTAATTTAAACAACATTCTATTAATGACATCAATAAAAATTTTAAAATGAATTAAGTTTTAATTTGATATAAAGTAATTAGATTTATGATCAGAATCTCTTTAAAAAGGGGTTGACAAAAATTCGTGAACATCGAAAAAACATATTTCTACTGATTCATAGACAAATATTAAATATATTATTTATTATTATAATTAATTATTATTATGTATTATTATTATTATTTATTATTACTATTAATTATTACGATTATTATTTATTATTATAATTAATTATTATTATTATGTATTATTATTAATTATTATTATTATTTATTATCAATATTAATTATTATTAATAATTATTATTATTAATTATTATTATTAATTATTACGATTATTATTTATTATTACTATTAATTATTACGATTATTATTTATTATTATAATTATTTATTATTATAATTAATTATTATTATTATGTATTATTATTAATTATTATTATTAATTATTACGATTATTATTTATTATTATTATTTATTATTATTAAAATTATTATAAATTTTAAAAAATTATCCAATCAGAATAGTAAAAACTTTATTATATTTGTTTATTGCTTCAATTTGCATTAAAAATAAATGAAAAATAAAAACAAATGGAAATGAATGCAATTAAAAATAAAGAAAATATAAATAAAGTTAATGCTTCTGACAGATTAGAAGCTGTCCAGAGATATGCAAATGGTGAGACATTGACTAAAATTGCACATCTGTATAATACAAAACCTGCCAATGTCCGTTATTGGATCAAAAAGACTAAACCAACTCTGTTGAACAAATTAGAAAAAGAAAATGCTAACAATTCTTTGGCAGACCAAATTAAAACAAAAACTTTATTAAACGTAACAAATAAAGAAAAATTATTCAATGAAAATGAAAGGTCAGATGCAGAAACAAAACGCAAATTGACAATAGCAAATAACATTTATGACGACAAAGAAATTAATATGGAAGAATTCCATCACGTAAGAGAGATTTATCTCAGCTACGGTGACATGTCCATCAACTTGTTAAAGAGGAGAGGAGAATTTTTAGGAAAATCAACTAAGGAATCAACCGAATATTTCAATGATGTAAACAAAATGAAGAAAATGTTAAACAGTAATTATTTTGCAAAGATTAAGAAAAATATTTTTATTTCGAAAATATTTTAAATAAAAATAATTTTGATTAGAAAGAAATTATTTTTAAGATTAAATTCTTATTAAAAATTTAAATTTTTATTTTTTCACAAAATTTTTTGTTATATTAAAAAGACTTTAAAGTATTACTATTATTATTGTTATAATTATTATTATTATTATTATTATTATTATTATTAATATTATTTATTATTAATTATTATTATTATTATTATTAATTATTATTATTATTATTATTATTATTTATTATTAATTATTATTATTATTATTATTATTATTATTATTATTAATTATTATTATTATTATTATTATTATATTATTATTATTATTATTTTTTTTTTTTTTTTTTTTTTTTTTTTTTTTTTTTTTTTTTTTTTTTTTTTTTTTTTTTTTTTTTTTTTTTTTTTTTTTTTTTTTTTTTTTTTTTTTTTTTTTTTTTTATTATTATTATTATTATTATTATTATTATTATTATTTATTATTATTAATTGTTATTATTATTATTATTTATAAAACAAGATTACCGGAAGATAAAGTCAAAGGATTTAATAATCCTGGCTTATCAAGATTCCTTCCTTTCCATTGATAATTTCCTAGTCCTTTACCAGACTGTGTTGTATTAAACCAATTGTACCAAATTTCAAGTCTTGGAATAGCCTTTAAAAGAAAGGTTTTGAAAGCCAATTGGGTCTCTTTGTCCAAAATATTGAATCGTTCATCGAAATCCTGAAATAATTGCGTATACATGTTTTGTGCACGTAAAGAAGTTATCCTACTTCAAGACTTAAAATAAGAGTTGGCGGATTTCCATTTCTATTATCTTGAATCACAAATTCCTCAGGAACTCTAGCTCTGGCTTCCCATCCAAGGATTTGTTCCCGTGGAATCCAGCCCTCTACGTTTAATAAATTCAGCCAATGCCCGATAATATCGAAAGTGGCTTGAGGATCCCACCTGCCCAACAGTAAACAATGGAATCCCTCATCCCAAAGAAATCCTCGTGGAAATATAGATCGAGATGGAGTCGCTGTAAATAAACTACTCGGCCAATAAAGTAACGGTTGGTTATCTGAAGAATATTGTGATCGGACAATTGAAGATCCGTAGAAATATCCAACTCCGCCAGCCAAATTGCTTAAAGCACTTTTAGCCAAATCAATTTGCTTGTTGGAAAAAAGCGCACCGGGTTCAATGCGAAACAAGGAATGGAATTTCTCATGAAATCGTTCGACATATTTGTTGTAGTATTTATGGAATGTATCAGAATTCAATCGCTCACTGGATTTTTCGTTACTAGATTCAAAAACGATATCCAGAACGAAATCACCATTAGCAGTAATTTCGAAAACATAGATATTTTCCTGAATTGCTCGCGCTAATGGCATGTGACCAACAAGTCGCAATAGCCTAAAAGAAAAGGGCAATAAAACTTATTTTATTTATTGCGATTCAAGAAATAATTTCCTAACAATTAATAGGACTTCTGTATATTTACTAAGTGTAATTAATTAATTTTCATTGCATTTATTACTTATTCATGGAAATAAATTTAACGACTAAATGTAACTGATTTGATAAACAAATCCAACTGGATAAATATTTCTAGTTCGATAAACAAATTCTTCAAAATTAAAAATATATTTTCTTTGAATTCATTAAAACAAAATTGAATCTATTGAACTGTAAGCCCTCTGAGTTCTAGTTGTGTATCACAAACAAATACTAACAGAAATACTTGTAATATTTTATGAACTGAAAAATTACGATCAACATTTTGCGATACCAAAACACGCGAGTGCTTTTATTCAATAAACTATTATTCCCTGATATTATTAGGGTATAATTATAATGCTACTTGAGAATACAGTTAATCTGTTTAGATTGTTTTAATAATTTAGTTAATAGCCAAGTTCTATAAAAAACCGAAAGTAAAATCAAAATATAACAGTCATAATTAGACAAGTCATTTTCGAAAAAAAAATTTTTTGTAAAGTTCAAAAAACGCAAAACAATTTTAGACTTTTATTTTAAATTATTATCAGGCATCGATGATTCATGTATTTACTTGTCCCGCTATTCTATGAAAACTTATTATATCCCAAAGTAATTTAATTTGTTGCCATAAGCATGTACACCCATTAATGTCCTAAAAGAGGGTGGGTAAAATTATATCACCATAGGCTTCTAAAATATCACTAGCTATATAAAAGTATATTTCGCATTTTAATGTAAGACAACAAAAAATTCCTAAAATAAAATCTAATATAACTATGAGAGTCCCTTACTTTTGGTGGAATTCCACTTTTAACTTACTTCGGGTTTTATTTTATTCACTGCACAAATAAATTTGATTTCATAAATTCAACATTTAGAATTCATATCATGCGCAACTAGGAAGTTACATATACTACTACTATTATAAGTATCCAGTCAATTTCATTTAAAATTAACATGTAAAACACAAATGTATAAATTTTGTTTTTATGGTTTGGCGCGCCTCTTATTGAAATTCTATACAAACTCCAGCTTGATTGTTTGTTTATATAATATGAAAAAAAATTATTGAACCAAAAAATTGCGTTAAATTGTTTTAAAAATAAGAATAAATGTTCTGGTACACGGAAAATGCTAGAAAATTGTTATGGTGAACGTTCTTTATCGGTTACAACAAAAAATGATAAGTATTCGTTGAATTCGTTAATCAGTAAAATTTATCCAAGACAAGGAAGACAGATAAAAACATCAAGAAAATCAAAACAATGATCACAGAAAACAAGAAAATGACTATTAGTGAGATATTAGAAGAGACTCGATATCATTTGGATAAGTTAAGAGCATTTTAAATGATCATGTTGGTTTTAAATGTGTTGCTGCTAGGCTTGTTCCAGCAAAACTGAATTTGTTACAAAACATTCAACGTGTTGAATTTGTTAAGCAAATACTTTTCAACCATGGTTCAAAAGAAAAATGCATTTAAAGCATAATTACTGGCGTCGAGACAAGAGATTAGGAATAAAACACACAAACAAAATATCAATCGAGTCAATGGTAGTTTCCAGATGGGACAAAAGGAATGTAATTCTAACTGTTGACGTCGATTGCAATGATCTTGTTCATCCGAAAAACAAAACGGTGTTATAAACTTTCGAGTGAAGTAGTATGTTTGAAAATACCAGAATTTGCGTAGAAAAAAATCGTGGATTTTACAGAATGAAAATGAAACATCACAGGATGCTTTGATTATTCGACAATTGAACATTCACAGAATCCACCTGATTTGGCTCTCTGAAATTTTAGTATAAAATTATTTGGAGTATTTGATTAAACGTTGTCACAAGTGAATTGCTCAGGTGAGATTACTTTGAAGGTGATAACATTCAATTGATAATTAGCATTGTGATTTAAGTATAAATGGAGGTGAACGGGTAGTTTTTGAGCAGTACAGAAATTAATTTGGAATTTGATCAAAAGAAGCTAACAGCTATATAAGCAATTTAAAGAAGGAACTATGTTTCAAAAAGAAATCCACTAAAAAAATGTGACGAAAATTTATTTCATTATTTCAAGTGATTATTTCGTACGCCATTTTCAAACAATATACGATTTCTTATCTTCGGTATTCATATACAGGAAAAAGGCATTTGAAGAAATATTGGAAAACTTTAAAATCCTTTTTACACTATGTCTGAACAAGAAAAGGAAGTGTAACGAAATGTAATGGAAAAGGCATATTTAAAAGCTATTAATTATTATAGTGACAGGTTTCATTGTGAAATATTGAAATATAAATTTATATATGCCATGTGTACGAGTTGAATGTTCTCTTGTTATCTGCTTTCCATCCATTTTACCACTGTTGCTCTCATCACATTTATTACATTTTAACCCTTGCTTTAGGATGCTGTTTTCGATACACGCGTAAAAATAAATGATAAATAGAAATAAATAGAAATACAATAATAGTCGAAATAAAAGAAAAATCGAATGGCTATAGAGTCGTCGTGAACAAAATAGCTCGATTTTACAATTAAAACATTTTTGCAAAAAAACAATTTTTTGAAAATCTCAAATCAGTAGTAGCCTGTGGTCAAGTATTTTTTTCACTACTGGGAGGTAGGAGCTCCCTAACTCATAACGATTCAATGATAACTAATACTGTTTAGGCGCGATTCTAACTACCTTCCTTTAAAGATATAAAAACAATTTCTTTAGAAAAAATATTCTAATCCTTCCTATCTACAATTTTTTTAAAGAAAAATCTTGAAATGTTTTCGGACCTTGACACTATAGTGCGTCTAAAGATGACTCAAAAAATCATGTTTTTCATAATTTTGATCATCTTAAACTGAAATGTTCCAGTAATCAAAGTTGTTGGTATTAAGAATCTATATATTTTGAAAATAGTTTTCTACTTGAAAAATTGAAATTTCGTAAAACCCCACTCCTGACGAAATACAAAAATGTTGTCAACAGAAATATTCAGCTCGAAATTCTCTATATTTCTAAAAAAGTTTAAAACCTTCACACTTTAGTGTGATAAAACAAAACACGAAAATTATACTTCTTTTGCACTTTTTACGTATTTTGCACTCAAAAATCAATGTTGATGCAAAAGGAACACTTTAATTAAAAGTACCCTGACTATAGTCAAAAATAAAAAATGGCTCTAATTATAGTAAAATTTGCATACTACACTCGAAAATCAATATCGTGCTTAAAAAAATTTTGCGCAAAATTTAAAATCAAATTTTTATATATTATCAGCCGGAGATTGGCAAGTACCAGGTAACAGGTAGTGGGCTAACGTCTAACTACTACTTTATCACTGTAATTTTAAAAAAATCAATTTATAAATCCATATAAGAACATTTTCCTCCAATTGAAATAATCACATTCATAAGTAGTGTCAGAAAATCTAATGTTTTCTTTACCACGAAATTCCTACGACGTTATATATCCTGAATGTCAACATGCCATGTTGACGCATGCCAAACGGCGACTGAAATCCTATTGGACACATACCGGTAAGCATGAAATCCATTTATTATTTTCAATTTTAAATTAACGAGAAATTTTTTTCCTTCAAAGTTTTCCATTTACACCATTGATTGAAATAGTTTATTTTTATTATTAGAACGATAGTGACAAATATTTTGTGATGGTGATAATGAATTCAATTTCCACTGTTAAACAATACAGATCATACAACATCAATCGATTGCGTCATTTATTATGAGAAATAAATTATTCCCATCTTTTTTTGTTTTCTGCTTGGAAAAAAGTAAAAATTACTTACACTTGGAATCGCAAATTTAGATTGAAGAAAAAACGAGGACGTAATTACTGTTTTAAATGTATAATACAACCGCTTTAAGTGATGTAAATAATTCTCACTAAGTTAACGCAAAAAGATGCTCATATATATATATATATATATATATATATATATATATATATTGACTTAAACTCAATTTGCATTTAATTCACGTTTATAGTGTAATAATTGGAATAAATTTATTCACTACTCTCAATATGCATATAATTACAGAACATTCGCATTTAGAAATATTCGGTTTCTAAAACAATTTGATATATCAAATTGATTATAGTATAATTACTTGCTAAAAGACGATGTATTGAGGCCTAGACAAATAATAATGATTATGATACAGAACAGTGCTGATCATAGTGGCGAAAATTATGAACACAATATTATTAACCTTGAATTGCAAACGATTATTTTAGTAATTCTATAAAGCATATAAATTATTATTAAAATCACAGTTATACAAAATTATAAAAATAACGAATTTTGGATAGAGGGTAGTAAAACTTCAACAATAAATTTCAAATGAATCCGGATGCGACAAGATAGGTAATAATAGTTATTATTGATATTAATGTTTAATAATAATAATAATAATAATAATAATAATAAAAATAATAATAATTATTAATAATATTAAATAACTAATAATAAAATTTTATTAATAAAAAATAATATTATTAATAATAATAATTAATAATAAAAAATAATATTAATAAAAATACTAATAATTATTAATAATATTAAATAACTAATATTAATAATTATTAATAAAAAATAATATATTAATAATAATAATAATAAATAATAACAAATAATATTAATAAAAATACTAATAATTATTAATAATATTAAATAGCTAATAATAATAATTATTAATAAAAAATAATAATATTTATTAATAAAAAATATTAAAAATAATATTATAATAATAATACTAATAATTATTAATAATAATAATATTAATAATAATATATTAATAATTATTAATAATAATAATATTAAAAAATAATATTATTAATAAAAAATACTAATAATTATTAATAATATTAAATAGCTAATAATAATAATTATTAATAAAAAATAATAATATTTATTAATAAAAATATTAAAAATAATATTATTAATAATAATACTAATAATTATTAATAATAATATTACTTAAGTAATAATATTAATAATTATTAATAATAATAATCATTAAAAATAATATTATTAATAAAAATACTAATATTTATTAATAATTATTAGTAAAAATTAGTATTAAATATAATTATTAATAAAAATAATAATAATAATAATACAAATTAATAATAATAATATTTAATAATTAATAAAATTATTATTAATAATTAATAAATAATAACTATTATTAAATAAAAATGAATTTTTATTTAATAATGAAAAGAGCATTTTACTGCAATAGAAATGATCACATTCATAAAAAGTATCAGTAAATTAATAATAATTAATAATAACACCGACCCTAGCTCTAACCGCTAGTGTCGATTGGGAACAGTATCAATGATTGGCTAAAATTGTGTGACATCATTTATTTTGCGAAAGATATAGCATTACGCCTTTTGTCTGGCAGCTATATAAACATAGATAATATTATCAATGAAAACTATGAAGTACTTTTTGGAATTATATTTTAGTTTAATGAATTTAATAGTAAATAAAATATAGAAGCTAGCCTCCGTGTGAAACATGTATCAAATTTTTAATGAGGATTAATTTATTGGGGAAACAAGCCGGTTGTTATTGACTTACAAAAGCACGCCCAAATTACAATTGATTTTGTTTAATTAAAATTGTTTGTTATAATTATACTTATAAATTTTTGATTTTGTAATTCAACGTGATTTGCATACGAACAAAGAAAATAAATAAATTATTACTTTCTATTTTCATCGAAACCAATTCCCGCTTCAACAGCTTGCAAAATTTTATCATCTCTTCCAACATTGCTCACCAAATAACTTTCATGGTGTCTGGTTTTCGTATTATTATTAATTCGAGAAATTAGACGAATTTTGAAATCTCCCAACTCAACTGTACTACCGTGTAAAGCCACTAATCGATCATTCTCAATAATTGGTCTAACATAACCTCTGACAGCATCAGGCAAATGGAAATACCACATTACTGATGTTTCGACATTTTGCTTGGCTGCTACTTCAATCCTCGCCATCCAATCTTCTCCACGCTTTAAAAATGTTGTCGTCAAAACCTGACGTGAATCGACAATTTTCTGTCGTCCGAAATTTTGTAAATCATGTAGTTGCCAACCATAATTTTGTAATTTATCGTCATTGTTGCACCAATATCTAATATTTGGTTGATATCGTCCATGTTGATTGAACCACATTAGACCTCCTAGTAAAGACTGTGGAGATCTATGTTTGACTCCAAAATAAAGTTGTGGCCTATAAGTTCCCCAAAATAATAATTTTTCACTAGAATTGCTAGTGATAATTTTCTCAATTTGCAAAGGTTGTCGTACCAAACCAATTTTATAATATATATAGTATTGATTACCAAAATAAACACATAAGCCACAAATAGACAAAACAATAAATGCAACTGAAATGTACTGTTTGTAATTCTCTAAACTTAAATTACTTTCTTTCTTTTTATTACGACGAATTCGAATGCGATCATTACTAGTTTCTGTCACTCCATTTTTAATTCTTTGTCTGATTTCTGCCTTGCCTTTGCTCATTATTTATTGGATAAATCTAAAAATTTAATTCATAATTTTGAATTATAAAATATCCATTGAAAATAACTGAATTTTAAATTTTTACAACTTAGCAAAATAATAAAAGAGAAATAAAACGTATATTTTAAAATAAAATACATTGACTAAATATTCACATTAGAGCATTAAAAGTTTTATAATGGCAAACTAGAAAATCTGATTTTTAAATGAAAATTATTAAAAAGTTATTTTAAAAATTAACTCCTTTAAAAGTCAAATTATTTTTACTCGTATGAGATGCAACATTTATATTAGTTACTTGAGCATGTTTCAATGTCGTTTGTTTTTAATTTTAGTTTAATACTGTTATATGGAAAGTATTACTCATGAAAAGATTTAAGAACATAAATTATTAAATATAAATATTAAGTTCATAAATAAAACATTGCTTGATTTCATTTATCTTAAAATAAAAACAAAATGTCTAGTAGCAACTTTAAAAATAAATCAAATTCGAATGGTTAATTATTGTTTTTGGATATTTAGCTATATTTGAAAAAAGACCTTAATTAATACAGTGGTACCTTGAGATACGAATTTATTTCGTTCCGCGATCATCGTTGTATGTCAAAAAATTCGTATCTCAAAGCAATTTTCCCATTTAAAATAATGTAATATAGATATTAATACGTTCTAACGAAATGAAACTAACCCAAAACACAGTTAAATTACATGTATACACAATTGTAGATAAATAAACGAGTAATAACACACATAATATTTATTAATTATCACTTTAACGTCATGCCTTTTCGACTTCACTTTCTGACTTTCAGTGCGTGAGACCTTCACAAGGTAACGATCAAGAGAGGTCTGTTTCTGCCTCCTTTTTAAAATGTTACGAAAGAATGTGATACGCCTATCATCAAATAAGTCACTCGCTCTCCCTGTAGACAATTTCTCTGGGTGTCTTTTTTCCACAAAATCAGACACTTCCTGCCGCTTGCCAAGGATATCACTAATTTCACATGAAGTAAGTTCCTCCTCACTCTGAGTTCCATAATTACCTCCGAGTGGGAAACCTTCTGTAACTCTTTCAACTCCTCCGTCGTCAGTTCTTCAGCATGCTCCTCGATTAGATCAGCAACATCTGTCTCGTCTATCTCTAGGCCCATGGAGCGACCAATGGATACTATCTCCTCCTCAATAGGTTCGAATCCATCAAATCCCTCTAGTTCTAAAACAACAACTGGCCATAATTTTCTCCAAGCTGAGTTCAATGTTCTTTTGGTAACACCCTACCAGGCATTATCTATAACCTTAAGACAGATCACAATGTTGTAATGATTCTTCCAGAACTCCCTCAATGTTAGGTTCGTATTTTCGGTAACTTCAAAGCAACGCTTGAAAAGATGCTTTGTGAAAAGTTTCTTGAAATTGGTGATAACTTGTTGATCTACGGTCTGAAGTATAGATGTTGTATTGGGTGGCAAATAGACAATTTTAATGAATTTAAATTCATATAAAAAGTCATCCTGAAGGCCAGGAGGGTGTGCAGGAGCATTATCCAACAGAAGGACACACTTAAGCGGTAAATCATTATCGGTTAAGTATTTTTTCACTGAAGGCCCAAAAACTATGTTCATCCATTCATTAAAAAATTGACGGGTCACCCATGCTTTACTGTTTGCACGCCCCAGAACTTTTAATTTTTCTTTCATTAATTTATAAGCTCTGAAGGCCCTTGGGTTTTCCGAGTGGTAGACTACAACGGTTTCATTTTGAAATCCCCAAAATGCGTTAGCGCAAAGGGCAAGCGTTAGACTATCTTTCATAGCCCTGTGGCCGGGTAGATTCTTTTCTTCAGCAGTGATAAACGTACGCTTAGGCATTTTTTTCCAAAATACCCCTGTTTCATCACAATTAAACACTTGTTGCGGTAGGTATCCTTCTTCACTAATAAGTTTTTCAAACACCTTAATGAAATTTTCAGCCGACTTAATATCTGCACTAGATATTTCTTCATGACGAATAACTGAATGAATGCCACTTCGTTTTTTAAAATTGTCGAACCAGCCACGACTAGCTTTGAACCCTTCACCGCCTTGCAATGATTCTCCCTCCGTCTCGGTTGCATCACGCTTGAGGTCTTGAAAGATGGCGCCAGCCTTCTCACAAATAATCGCTTCAGAAATAGAGTCACTGCCAATTGCTTCTCCTCAATCCATAATAAAAGTAGCTGTTCCATCTCATAATGTATATTAGTTAGTAGATTTGAAATAATGGTTACGCCTTTGGAAGGTTGCAGCTTCTTTATCGCTTCCTTCTGCTTGATGATCGTGGATATTGTAGAAGAATTGCGGCCATATTCATGTTTCGCTTTCATTGAGATCATTTTCTTAGGCTTTTTCTTTTCTCCAGTTTTGTCTTTAACTTTGGGATCCATGGTTAAAATAATACAATATGTAGGGTACAGTATATATACTATCAAAAATGACATGAAAAACAGGCACAAACAAAGCGAATAAAACAGCGACGTGTGAACGATGCGGCGTAAACCACAGTCCTCTACATTGCTACTATGAACTATAAAGTTGTCGTGACACACCTGACACCAATTTAATGTCGTTGCGACACACCAGACACCAATTTAATGTCGTCGTGACATTAATAACACAGTTAACCTTGAAAAATTTATTGGCCGAATAAACAAGGAAACAGTGCAATTTACAACACCATACCTGTGGTAGACTGCTTGAAAGTGCCGCGTCCGGTTGCAAAAGTCGACCCAGACCGAGAAATAGGGTGCCGTATCCTACCCTCAGAGTCGATATGGACCGTCAATAAAGATCGCCAAATCCGACAGCAAAAACCGACTCAAGCCGAGAAGAAGAGTGCCGTGTCCTGCTCGCAGAGGCGATACGGGCCGTCAGAAGATTAGGAAGGGAAGGTGTCCTGCTCACCTCAGTCAGTGTTTTAAATACTGATTTGTACGTGCTTAATTGCTTACTTTCGTGAAATTAATTTTTCTTGGGGGTCTGCATCCTCTGAGATCGGACAATATGAGCTTTCAGCTTCGTTAGGTCGCGGGTCTTTGAACCTTGGCAGCGATGTCTGCACTGATACAATAGAGGTTTTGATTCTCGACGTGAGTCAATGAACTTCTTCATATCTCAGGGCCTGTGGAACCTTCGGAGACGGGAGCGTTGGTGGAGACATAAACAGCTGGCTGAGTCCGAGCTAAGGAACTAGACGCTCAAGAGGGTCTTTCCGGGTTGGTTAGGGTGCAGGTCATCGAACATCATTACAAAGTAGTATTAAACCTTTATTAGTTGTCATGGCGGCCATACAGAGGACTCTGGTGTCAACAACCAAACAGAGCGAGATAGCGGATAGAAGCAGCAGGAGGAAAGCTGAGCGAACGCTCTGCCATCAAGGAATCACCTATGCGATTATCGCACATCGGAAATTCGTATTTCAAATTTTTCGTTGTATGGCGAGGTATAAATTTTAGAATATTTCATGTGTATCTCAAAACATTCGTATGTCAGGGACATTCGTATCTCAAGATACCATTGTATTTTGTTATATTATACGGCTCTCGTGCATTTACGTTATTCTATTATCGTGTTTTTCACAATATGGTTAAATGAGCTATTTATAATGATTGGTTACTGAGTTTGATTAGGAATTAGATTTATGTTAACGCAATCCACATATAAAAATACAATCATGTGGTTACTACTTGGTACACGTTGCTAAGCGACGTTGTAACTATACCAAATGGGTGAATGCCATTTAGAAGTTTAAACGTTCCCAGTACATTGCGGCCGCTAGAAGGTCTTACGCTTACTATCTTAATCCGGTGATTCTTATGGTGAACTTAATTTATCGCGTTGATTGATGCGGGATGAATTGTGAGAGCGTTTTATCGCAGAATTCTAGCCATTCGATTGTTGTCAATACTAATTGTTGTTACCATATTCCCTAAGTTATCGAGGAGATTATCTACTATCCCCACTTTAATCCTACACTGATTGTTATTTACTATTTAATGAAATATTAATTATTAAATTACCAATATAATTATACCATAACTAAATCTACTTCTACATGGATTAATAATGTATTTAAAATAATTGGAAGATAAGGTAAAATTTAATTATTTAATCATTTACTACAATTATACATGAAATAAACACTACGATAATAAAATTACAAAAGAGGAGTAGTAGTTGACAGAGGAGGTACAGAAGGTATGAAGCGATATATAATTCTCAGAAAAACACATCTGTCGCATCTCTACACTGGATTCACCTAGAACTAGGGTTGTTGCACTTGAGTCTGAGTCAATTCTCACAGTCGATGTCGACAGGCAAACGTCGACGTTTCGGGGGTCGATGAGTTGGAGTTGAGGTTGAATGACTCGGCTCTTCCTGAGTCGAGGTTGAAGATTCTACCACGGAGTGGGTGCTTGACGGCACTCGTCCACTCAGAACGGCTATTTCTTCCGGTGTGAGATCTAGTCGTTCCAAGGTGAAATTCAGATTTGGCGGATCGTTCTCCTTCTCCTCCAGATCGATGTAAATTGAGGGAGGTGGTGGGTAGATCGTTATCGACGGTGCGTACACTACATCCGGATCCATATCGGGAAACTCGAACTCTGTATAGGCAAGGGGCAGGTTAGACAATTCAGCCTTGTCTCCCGTCCTCCCATTCGCGAGTAGGAGGTTCGCCTCAGCGAGACGCCTTTCACGACGACGACGGTTTCGATATGGTCTTCGCCTCTGTATTCCAGCTCTAATTTCGACTGTCCCACTCGGGGGAGGTCCGTTCTGTTGCTGTGGCACTTGGTTGAGGGGGAGATGTTGGGCTGGGATGATGTCGATATCTTGTGCCCAGCTGCAACTCGGTAGACGAGTCCTGAGCTCGTTTTCGGTAAATATCCGTCGAAGCGCGGCACTTTGTTCAGCGATCGTGATTCACTGACTTCGCGTTTCGATTATAAAGTCATAATTCGTGTAAATATCGATATTGATTTGGCTGTTCATTCTATACGTAAAAAATTTAGGGTCGTCTCGGATAATGGGTGCGACAACAATTTATAGTATTTAGAAAACAAAACGCCGAATAAAACTTTTACTTACAGGTTTTTCAGGCGGTTTCACGGTAGTACAAATTTCAATATGTCGTAAAATTCCTAGTTGTTATGTATTCAATATCGATTGACTTACTGTAGAATTGAATGGCGTAGCACTATCGATACGTGGTTGGTGAGGGTTGTGTTGTGGTGGCGTGCTTAGGGATTTAGTGATCGTTATTACACTATTATGTGCGTGCTTGTTTATTGGTGCGTGACGCGTCGATAATTTAGGCTATTGTTGAGCACTCTGAGGTATTGGTGATACGATCGAATACTATCGTGATATATTTAAATTCTAATTTAATTAACCCTGACGACGTAATTACTGCTACTATGTTATCCCTATATGATTGAATATAGTGTCTGACATCCCCGAAAATTTGTATTTCCGTTCTGATATTACTTAGTCGATTTTTCCGTCATTAGCCTATCACTACTACCAGGTTTCAACTCGGTTTCGAGGTTTTAAAAGAAAACATTTCCTAATGATCGTTGACGATCATCCTAAGTGCCCTTAACTAATAACGCTCTTTCCATGAGTTTACATTCACTGCTCGCCTCGACCGACGTTTCCATCAGCCGTTGCGAGTTGTTTAACGGTGGTCTACGGGTAGGGTCCTGTGTCTTTCAACCAGGCCCCACCGCGGATAGACCGAGATTTCAAGAGGGCTTGACCCGCGATCTCAACTACGGAACTTAATCCACCAGCCGGATCACCGACCTGTCTACCTGATAACTATTCCAATACATAAAATATATAATTTTATCGGAACCTCGATATAGATAATGATATCATTAAGGTTAAATGAAATAGCATTGAAAATGGTTTAAACGTTACGAACATTTAAGACTTTTATTAACATTAAAGAAAAAACTTGATACAATTTAAAAATGAAATCAAAATCCTTACTTCGTACAATAGAATTCAGCAAAATGCAAAAGTTAAGTTAAGTTTTAGTTGTAAAAGTGATTTGGTAAAAGTAGTGGGATGTGTCACATCCAGCACATGTCACATCCAGCACAGTACCCCCCCCCGGCTGAGAGAAAATTTTTCTAAGTCCAAAAGTACAAAAAATTTTTAAGACAAAGACAATGACTCATTCAAGGTCATTTAAACAAAGACCATGACTCATTCAAGGTCATTGGATGACTCATCATATTTTTTCAAGGTCATTTAAACAAAGACCATGACTCATTCAAGGTCATAGGATGACTCATCATATTTTTTCAAGGTCATTTAAACAAAGACCATGACTCATTCAAGGTCATTGGATGACTCATCATATTTTATAGTATTTTTAATTTTAAACAAAGACCATGACTCATTCAAGGTCATTGGATGACTCATCATATTTTATAGTATTTTTAATTTTAAACAAAGACCATGACTCATTCAAGGTCATTGGATGACTCATCATATTTTATAATATTTTAATTTTAAACAAAGACCATGACTCATTCAAGGTCATTGGATGACTCATCATATTTTATAATATTTTTAATTTTAAACAAAGACCATGACTCATTCAAGGTCATTGGATGACTCATCATATTTTTTCAAGGTATTTTAAACAAAGACCATGACTCATTCAAGGTCATTATTTGACTCATCATATTTTATAATATTTTTAATTTTAAACAAAGACCATGACTCATTCAAGGTCATTGGATGACTCATCATATTTTATAATATATATTTTTAATTTAATTTATATTTATTTAATATACTTTAATTATTTGTTTTAATCAAGTCAATAATATTATTTATTTATTTTTAAATTATATTATTATTAAATTTAATTGTTTGTTTTAATCAAGTCAATTATTTTATTTTTAAATTATATTATTATTATTAAATTCTTTGTTTTAATGAAGTGAATATTGTTTTAATCAAGTCAATAATATTATTTATTTTTATTTTATTTATTTTATATACTATAATTTTTGTTTTAATCAAGTCAATAATATTATTATTATATTGTCTGTTTTAATGAAGTGAATATTGTTTTAATCAAGTCAATAATATTATTTATTTATTTTTATTTTATTTTATTTATTTTATATACTATAATTTTTTGTTTTAATCAAGTCAATAATATTATTTATTGATTTTTATTTTATTTATGTAATATACTTTAATTTTTTTTTTTGTTTAAATTAAGTCAATATTTTATTATTTATTTACTATTTTTAAATTATATTATTATTATTATTGTTATTGTTATTGTTATAATTATTATTATTATTATTATTATTATTATTATTATTATTATTTTTATTATTATAATTATAAATTTGTAAATTTTATTCTATTTTATTATTAATTTTTATAAATATTATTATTATTATTATTTATATACTTATAAATTTGTAAATTTTATTCTATTTTATTATTAATTTTTATAAATACTATTTATTATATTATTATTATTAATATTTTATTATTCATATTAATTTATTATTTATTATTATTATTATTTTATTATTATTATTACTATAATAAATATTATTATTAATTATATTTTTATTACTATTAATAATATTTATATTATTTTTATTTATATATTATTACTATTAATTAATATATTATTATTATTAATTATTCATATTATATTTTTATTATTATTATTAATATTATTATTAATATTGTTGTTATTATTATTAAATTATTATTATTATATTATTTATTATTACTATAAAAATATTTTTATTATATTTATTTTTATTATATATTACTATAATAATATTTATTTATTATTATTAATATTATTATTTAATATTTTTATTATTATATTTAATATTATTATTATATTGTTGTATTATTATATATTATTATTATTATTATTATTATTATTATATTATACTTATAATTATATTTTTATTATTATTAATATTATTATTATATTTATTATTATTATAATATTATATTAATATTGTTATTATTATTATTATTATTATTATTATTATTATTATTATTATTATTATTATTATTAATATTATTAATATTATTATTATTATAATATTATTATTATTATTATTATTATTATTATTATTATTATTATTATTATTATTATTATTATTATTATTATTATTATTATTATTATTATTATTATTATTGTCAAGGTTATTGGATGACTCATCATAATTTTTCAAGGTCATTGAAAAGTAGGTCAAGGTCATTCAAAAGTAGGTCAAGGTCATTCAAAATTTCTCGAGGTCATATTATTTTAAAACAATTTATAATTTTAATTTACTACTTATTTTTATAAGTAGTATATATTTTGTAAATTTATTTTATTATTATTATTATTTTTAATAATATTATTATTATTATTAATGTATAAAACTTCTATTATAAGGAAATAATTTTATTATTATTAATATTATTATTAATATTTTTATTATTATTATTAATATTATTATTAATATTGTTGTTATTATTATTATTATTATTATAATTATTATTATTGTTTTTATTATTATTATTGTCAAGGTCATTGGATGACTCATCATAATTTTTCAAGGTCATTTTAAAGTATGTCAAGGTCATTTAAAATTTCACAAGGTCTTAGTATTTTTAAACATTTTTATATAAATTTACTACTTATTTTTATAAGTAATGTTTTAATGTTTTTTAAATTTAAATTTTATTATTATTATAATTTTCTCAAAGTCATAATATTTTTAGTCATTTTTAAATATAAATTTACTACTTATTTTTTTTTTTTAAGTAATGTTTTAATATTTATTATTATTATTATTTTCAAGGTTATTGGATGAGTCATAATATTATTTCAAGGTCATTTAAAAGTAGGTCAATGTCATAGTATTTTTAAACATTTATAATTTTAATATACTACTTATTTTTTATAAGTAGTGTTTTATTGTTCTTTAATTTTTATTCTTTTAGTATTATTATTATTATTATTATTATTATTATTACTATTATTATTATTATTATCTTATAAGTAGTGTTTTAATGTTTTTTAATTTTAATTTTATTATTATTATTATTATTATTATTATTTTTATTATTTTTATTATTATTATTGTTATTTTTATTATTATTAATAATATTACAAGTTTTTATTATTATTATTTTCATTATTATTTTATATAAATTTTCAACAAAGTATATAAAATTAATATTGAATAGAAAAAGTTTGTTCAATTGTGGTTCATAGTATAGAGGGATAGAACAATTGTAAATGTTTGTAAAAAGTTAAAGAAAAATTCTATATTTTTAAGAAAATATGTGCAAATAAATATCAAAACTAATTATGGCTCAAATGTGTGTGTTAAACCATCGATATGTTACAGTGTTTATGGAAAAACTTTAATGAAAATATGTGTTATTTTTCAACAATTTATGAAATATTTATTTTATGGCTAATAATGTGTATGTGTTAAATCATAAAAATAGTTCAATATTTATGTAAAGTTTGAGATTGTTAAGAAAATGTATATAATTTATGATACACACGTGTTTTTGATTGAAATATGTGTGTTTGTTTTACCGATATAAGCAAAACTATGGACAATTTTTAAGAAAATACACGTAATTTATGATTATCATGGGATTAGAATTTGATTAAAGTTGTGAGAAAGTTGTTAAATTTGAGATAAAACTGATTAATTTGTAAATAATGTTATTACTTTGAAGAAATTTTAAAATAATACCTTCAGCAAATTGGTAAGAAAATAGTAGTTATTGAGTAATACTTATTAAAATTACCAAAGTTTTATAATTTTTGACAAGTCTTGATAGATCTTTAATAAAATTTGTTAGTACTTTGAATACGAATTTTAAAAAAAAAAGTTTCAACACAGTAGCAAATCGTAAAGAAACTAGTACTTATCAGTTAATTAAATTAACTAAGTTGTAAAATAATTGAAAAAATTTGTTAGATTTTTTAAAATTTTAAGATTGTTAGGTAATTGTTCTAGGTACTTGTTGAATAAAAATTAATGTATTTTATCAACAGCTCATAGTTTTTAATCGTACAATTTCTCTTCATTCCTGGAAATAATCGTAAATATTTAAATTATTCAGCAAATTGGTAAGAAAATAGTAGTTATTGAGTAATACTTATTAAAATTACCAAAGTTTTATAATTTTTGACAAGTCTTGATAGATCTTTAATAAAATTTGTTAGTACTTTGAATAATAATTTTAAAAAAAAAAAGTTTCAACACAGTAGCAAATCGTAAAGAAACTAGTACTTATCAGTTAATTAAATTAACTAAGTTGTAAAATAATTGAAAAAATTTGTTAGATTTTTTAAAATTTTAAGATTGTTAGGTAATTGTTCTAGGTACTTGTTGAATAAAAATTAATGTATTTTATCAACAGCTCATAGTTTTTAATCGTACAATTTCTCTTCATTCCTGGAAATAATCGTAAATATTTAAATTATTCAGAAAATTGTCAATAACAACATAAATAATAGGTAACCAAATATTTTTAAATACTAGTCAATTTTAGTTTTTAATTTAATTACAAATATAATAATAAAATCAAATAAATACTTGAATACATGAATCGAACAATTTCTTAGAACTGAACACGTATCGTATATTTTATTCAGATTCCAATAATATCATTAAAATTAACCAAATTCTTATTTTTATATTTTGAAAACCGTTAAGTCAATGAAAATGTATCGATTTCACTAAGTATCCATCTTTTGACATTGATATATAACCGAATAAATCCTCTTAAAATAAATTCCTCCTCTTGACCTATTGTTTCCCCTTAAAATAAAAAAAAAATCGACTCTCAACCAATCATTCCTCTTCAAATGTCATTTTTCACTCCATTATACCAACTATATTCATAATTTTTATAAAAGCCTATCAAGTAGATAATATTTACCTTTTGAATACCAATATTCATTCCAGTAAATTTCTTTAGAAATATTATAAATTACTCTCTTGACAATCATTTTCCATCAAATAACAATATTTCCAGCCATATTCAATATTTTTCATAAAAACAAAATCATAAAAATACCAATTTAGATAATATTTACCCCTTAAAATAACAATATTTAACCAACCCAACCCCCTTAAAAATGACAACAAACTTGTTAATTGACTATTTCTCACTAAACTAAATTCCACTCTAGACCAATCATTTCCCATCAAATAACACTTACTCTTACCCTACCAACTATATTCATTATTTTTTATAGAAATCACCCTTTAAATAACGATATTTAACCGACTCAGTACCTTAAAATATCAACAAATCTGTTCTTAATCGATTATTTCCCTTAAAATATTATAAATTTTGTTCTTAGCCAATTGTTTCTCACTAAAATAAAATAAAATTCTCTTTAAATGACATTAATCTAAGCTATATTCATTATTTTCATAAAAAATCACCGACTTATATCGATATTCAACCGAATAAATTTCTTGAAATCCCCTTAAAATAGAATTCATCTCGTGACCAATCCTTTCCCCCTTAAAAGATCATAAATTCTCTTCTTAACAAATCATTTCTCTTTAAATGACAATATTTCCACTCTCTCAAAAGATTTACACACATATTGATATCTATCTGAACAAATCCCACTAAAAATATTATAAATTCCTCCTCTATATTCTCCATTTAGAAAATATTTACCTTTTGAACACAGATATTCAACCAACTTAACCCTTAAAAATATCAACAAACTTGTTCTTATCGATTATTTCCTTAAAATATCATAAATTTTACTCTTAACCAATCATTTCCATTGAAATAACATTTCCCCCAACTGCACCAATAATATACATATTTTTTAAAAACCTACAAGGTAAAATTTCTTTAGAAATCTATGTTTAACCGACTCTACTCCTTAAAATTCATCATTCGAATCATATTTACTATATGTATTCAACCAATCAAATTCCCTTAAAATTATCATAAAAATTTGAATTTTACCAATAAAAATAATTTTCTTTAAAGTATTACAAAATTGTTATCATCATTTTCCATCGAAAATCACCACAATTTTGTTCTGGCAACAATTTCAAGCAATTAAAAAATTCATCAAAAATGACTAAAATCGAATAAAGTCTATGTTTCCCACATAAATTAAATTATTGTAAAATATATATCATATTGCTCATTAAAATTAATCAGTAAATCAAGTATAAATTCAATAAAAATTACCAGTCAACCATTAGAGATATATCAATGATTTTCATAACTATACTGATAACCACACTGAGCATCCCCTTAAAATTCTCTAAATTATACTACTTTTGTGATTGATATCCATGAAATCAATATTAGATTTGAAAATGAAAGTAATTATTGACCCCTTTATTTACACTGTAAAATCAATTAAAATTTTAGGTTTCACTAAAATATTTTTTAAAAATTAACTGATTTAATCAACTATTTAAATAGAACATAAAATTATAATTAAAATATCATTTACTATTCAAAATCTATCAGTCAAATTGGATTCTAATTGGTAAATAATTATCTTAAATAGATGTTTCATAAACATTTTGATCCTAAATTTATTTATTATTTATTTATTTTTATTTAAAATAATCCTAAATCAAGTCTAATCTAATAAATTAGGAAGAAATTAATTGTTTCTAAAATTATAGATTTACCCTAATTTCTTCAATAATTTCATTAAAAACATAATCAAACCTTAAATCCATTAAAATTCAAAAGAAAACCATAAAATTCACAAAGATGATTAAAATTTACTAAAATAAATACCTCGTAAAACTAGATATTACTTAAATTATAATAAAATTTCCCTAAAAGCTCTAATTGATTTACATAGCCTAAAATTATTTTATTTTTGTCGAGTACAACCTAATCTATTGAAAGATGTAATTTATTTAGTTAAATTTTCATTGAAAATAACAAGTCAACAAATGGAATTTTAATTAGTAAAGATTATATTCTATAAAGAAAATTTTCAGTGAAGAAGTAATATTGGTGAGATAGTACATTAAGTGACTAAAATCGTTGAAATTACTGAAAACAGTGGGATAGCTAAAGATATCTACTAAATAGATGAAATATCAATTGATATCTTAATAACTTACAAGGGTAATATACTTTGAATGGAGAAAATATACATCGAAGAGAAAAATATTCGTTGACGAGGAAAAAATATTCATTGAATAAGGAAAACATTAATTGAAGAGAGAAAATATTCATTAAAGAGGGAAGCAATCATTAAAGTGAGAAAATATGAATTGAAGCTAACAAATATTCAGTGAATCGAGAATTGCTTATAATAAATTAGTCGGTAAAATTTCTCAATGATGAGATGAAATATCAATTAAATATTGTGAAATACTTGAAATAAATGGTCTGAATTATTCAATGATCAACAAATATACATAAAAGATGAAAATATTTACTGAAAATCAATTGTACTTTAAGAGTGTATTAATTACTATTATATTAAATTAAAACTTTTTAACAATTGAGTAGATTTCATCGGTTAATTATATTTAAATAGGGATATATATTTTTGATGGATACTTATGCGCGGAAGAATAGTTATTAAAAACAATAACCGTGCGCGTATACTAATTCGGCGAATATACATCAAATACTGCGATATTAGAAATCAAATCTAAGTCTCTTACAATAGTAAATTCAAAACACATTGAATATATATTTTGAATGAACATTATGGATATCTATTGCTTTTAAGAATTATTATCTAAATGTTATTAATGTCGATAAAACTTATATTTAAATTACTTTTTATATGTAACTATTGACAATATATTATTTTGAATTCTAAATTTATTCTATTATTTGAAATTATATTCGAAATTTAGTTAAAATAATTTTATTGATTAGTAAATAGAATATTTGATTTAGTTTTATACTCAAATAAAACTTTTTGACAAATTAAAAATATTTTGAATAATCTCTTTATAAATTGATGGTTATAAATAAATATTATCCAAATGTAAAATTAATTTAAAAATTTTATTCAATTGTAACTATTGACAAAAGATTAATTTAAATTCAAAATAATAAGAACATCAAAAATGATTGTTATTTCTAAAAGTAAATTTATAACATTTTATAAAAGCAATAATTAATATAAAACATACATCAATTTTCTGAATTTATTTAATATTACAAAATACTAAATGTTTCTTATAATCATAATACCAAATTATTCATCTATTCATTGTATTGTTTACTATATTCCATTATTTGTTAGACTTTCTACTACATTATTCCTACTTGTTATATTGTATCAGATCCACCCATATTTATAGTATTAAATTTGCCGCATTTGTTGAATATTCGTAGGATTTGTATATATTCTATATAAATAAGATATATATATATATATGAATATTAAATTTGCCAGATTTATTGAATATTCGTTGGATTGGTGAATTCGCCGGATTTGTATATATTCGCTGGATTTGTATACATATTCTATATACATAAGATATATATATATGAATATTAAATTTGTCAGATTTATTGTATATTCGCCGAATTAGTATACGCGCACGGTTATTGTTTTTAATAACTATTCTTCCGCGCATAAGTATCCATCAAAAATATATATCCCTATTTAAATATAATTAACCGATGAAATCTACTCAATTGTTAAAAAGTTTTAATTTAATATAATAGTAATTAATACACTCTTAAAGTACAATTGATTTTCAGTAAATATTTTCATCTTTTATGTATATTTGTTGATCATTGAATAATTCAGACCATTTATTTCAAGTATTTCACAATATTTAATTGATATTTCATCTCATCATTGAGAAATTTTACCGACTAATTTATTATAAGCAATTCTCGATTCACTGAATATTTGTTAGCTTCAATTCATATTTTCTCACTTTAATGATTGCTTCCCTCTTTAATGAATATTTTCTCTCTTCAATTAATGTTTTCCTTATTCAATGAATATTTTTTCCTCGTCAACGAATATTTTTCTCTTCGATGTATATTTTCTCCATTCAAAGTATATTACCCTTGTAAGTTATTAAGATATCAATTGATATTTCATCTATTTAGTAGATATCTTTAGCTATCCCACTGTTTTCAGTAATTTCAACGATTTTAGTCACTTAATGTACTATCTCACCAATATTACTTCTTCACTGAAAATTTTCTTTATAGAATATAATCTTTACTAATTAAAATTCCATTTGTTGACTTGTTATTTTCAATGAAAATTTAACTAAATAAATTACATCTTTCAATAGATTAGGTTGTACTCGACAAAATAAAATAATTTTAGGCTATGTAAATCAATTAGAGCTTTTAGGGAAATTTTATTATAATTTAAGTAATATCTAGTTTTACGAGGTATTTATTTTAGTAAATTTTAATCATCTTTGTGAATTTTATGGTTTTCTTTTGAATTTTAATGGATTTAAGGTTTGATTATGTTTTTAATGAAATTATTGAAGAAATTAGGGTAAATCTATAATTTTAGAAACAATTAATTTCTTCCTAATTTATTAGATTAGACTTGATTTTAGGATTATTTTAAATAAAAATAAATAAATAAATAAATAAATTTAGGATCAAAATGTTTATGAAACATCTATTTAAGATAATTATTTACCAATTAGAATCCAATTTGACTGATAGATTTTGAATAGTAAATGATATTTTAATTATAATTTTATGTTCTATTTAAATAGTTGATTAAATCAGTTAATTTTTAAAAATATTTTAGTGAAACCTAAAATTTAATTGATTTTACAGTGTAAATAAGGGGTCAATAATTACTTTCATTTTCAAATCTAATATTGATTTCATGGATATCAATCACAAAAGTAGTATAATTTAGAGAATTTTAAGGGGATGCTCAGTGTGGTTATCAGTATAGTTATGAAAATCATTGATATATCTCTAATGGTTGACTGGTAATTTTTATTGAATTTATACTTGATTTACTGATTAATTTTAATGAGCAATATGATATATATTTTACAATAATTTAATTTATGTGGGAAACATAGACTTTATTCGATTTTAGTCATTTTTGATGAATTTTTTAATTGCTTGAAATTGTTGCCAGAACAAAATTGTGGTGATTTTCGATGGAAAATGATGATAACAATTTTGTAATACTTTAAAGAAAATTTATTTTTATTGGTAAAATTCAAATTTTTATGATAATTTTAAGGGAATTTGATTGGTTGAATACATATAGTAAATATGATTCGAATGATGAATTTTTAAGGAGTAGAGTCGGTTAAACATAGATTTCTAAAGAAATTTTACCTTGTAGGTTTTTAAAAAATATGTATATTATTGGTGCAGTTGGGGGGAAATGTTATTTCAATGGAAATGATTGGTTAAGAGTAAATTTTATGATATTTTAAGGAAATAATCGATTAAGAACAAGTTTGTTGATATTTTTAAGGGGTTAAGTTGGTTGAATATCTGTGTTCAAAGGTAAATATTTTCTAAATGGAGAATATAGAGGAGGAATTTATAATATTTTTAGTGGGATTTGTTCAGATAGATATCAATGTGTGTAAATCTTTTGAGAGAGTGGAAATATTGTCATTTAAAGAGAAATGATTTGTTAAGAAGAGAATTTATGATCTTTTAAGGGGGAAAGGATTGGTCACGAGATGAATTCTATTTTAAGGGGATTTCAAGAAATTTATTCGGTTGAATATCGATATAAGTCGGTGATTTTTTATGAAAATAATGAATATAGCTTAGATTAATGTCATTTAAAGAGAATTTTATTTTATTTTAGTGAGAAACAATTGGCTAAGAACAAAATTTATAATATTTTAAGGGGAAATAATCGATTAAGAACAGATTTGTTGATATTTTTAAGGTACTGAGTCGGTTAAATATCGTTATTTAAAGGGTGATTTCTATAAAAAATAATGAATATAGTTGGTAGGGTAAGAGTAAGTGTTATTTGATGGGAAATGATTGGTCTAGAGTGGAATTTAGTTTAGTGAGAAATAGTCAATTAACAAGTTTGTTGTCATTTTTAAGGGGGTTGGGTTGGTTAAATATTGTTATTTTAAGGGGTAAATATTATCTAAATTGGTATTTTTATGATTTTGTTTTTATGAAAAATATTGAATATGGCTGGAAATATTGTTATTTGATGGAAAATGATTGGTCAAGAGAGTAATTTATAATATTTCTAAAGAAATTTACTGGAATGAATATTGGTATTCAAAAGGTAAATATTATCTACTTGATAGGCTTTTATAAAAATTATGAATATAGTTGGTATAATGGAGTGAAAAATGACATTTGAAGAGGAATGATTGGTTGAGAGTCGATTTTTTTTTATTTTAAGGGGAAACAATAGGTCAAGAGGAGGAATTTATTTTAAGAGGATTTATTCGGTTATATATCAATGTCAAAAGATGGATACTTAGTGAAATCGATACATTTTCATTGACTTAACGGTTTTCAAAATATAAAAATAAGAATTTGGTTAATTTTAATGATATTATTGGAATCTGAATAAAATATACGATACGTGTTCAGTTCTAAGAAATTGTTCGATTCATGTATTCAAGTATTTATTTGATTTTATTATTATATTTGTAATTAAATTAAAAACTAAAATTGACTAGTATTTAAAAATATTTGGTTACCTATTATTTATGTTGTTATTGACAATTTTCTGAATAATTTAAATATTTACGATTATTTCCAGGAATGAAGAGAAATTGTACGATTAAAAACTATGAGCTGTTGATAAAATACATTAATTTTTATTCAACAAGTACCTAGAACAATTACCTAACAATCTTAAAATTTTAAAAAATCTAACAAATTTTTTCAATTATTTTACAACTTAGTTAATTTAATTAACTGATAAGTACTAGTTTCTTTACGATTTGCTACTGTGTTGAAACTTTTTTTTTTTTAAATTATTATTCAAAGTACTAACAAATTTTATTAAAGATCTATCAAGACTTGTCAAAAATTATAAAACTTTGGTAATTTTAATAAGTATTACTCAATAACTACTATTTTCTTACCAATTTGCTGAATAATTTAAATATTTACGATTATTTCCAGGAATGAAGAGAAATTGTACGATTAAAAACTATGAGCTGTTGATAAAATACATTAATTTTTATTCAACAAGTACCTAGAACAATTACCTAACAATCTTAAAATTTTAAAAAATCTAACAAATTTTTTCAATTATTTTACAACTTAGTTAATTTAATTAACTGATAAGTACTAGTTTCTTTACGATTTGCTACTGTGTTGAAACTTTTTTTTTTAAAATTCGTATTCAAAGTACTAACAAATTTTATTAAAGATCTATCAAGACTTGTCAAAAATTATAAAACTTTGGTAATTTTAATAAGTATTACTCAATAACTACTATTTTCTTACCAATTTGCTGAAGGTATTATTTTAAAATTTCTTCAAAGTAATAACATTATTTACAAATTAATCAGTTTTATCTCAAATTTAACAACTTTCTCACAACTTTAATCAAATTCTAATCCCATGATAATCATAAATTACGTGTATTTTCTTAAAAATTGTCCATAGTTTTGCTTATATCGGTAAAACAAACACACATATTTCAATCAAAAACACGTGTGTATCATAAATTATATACATTTTCTTAACAATCTCAAACTTTACATAAATATTGAACTATTTTTATGATTTAACACATACACATTATTAGCCATAAAATAAATATTTCATAAATTGTTGAAAAATAACACATATTTTCATTAAAGTTTTTCCATAAACACTGTAACATATCGATGGTTTAACACACACATTTGAGCCATAATTAGTTTTGATATTTATTTGCACATATTTTCTTAAAAATATAGAATTTTTCTTTAACTTTTTACAAACATTTACAATTGTTCTATCCCTCTATACTATGAACCACAATTGAACAAACTTTTTCTATTCAATATTAATTTTATATACTTTGTTGAAAATTTATATAAAATAATAATGAAAATAATAATAATAAAAACTTGTAATATTATTAATAATAATAAAAATAACAATAATAATAATAAAAATAATAAAAATAATAATAATAATAATAATAATAATAAAATTAAAATTAAAAAACATTAAAACACTACTTATAAGATAATAATAATAATAATAATAATAATAATAATAATAATAATAATAATACTAAAAGAATAAAAATTAAAGAACAATAAAACACTACTTATAAAAAATAAGTAGTATATTAAAATTATAAATGTTTAAAAATACTATGACATTGACCTACTTTTAAATGACCTTGAAATAATATTATGACTCATCCAATAACCTTGAAAATAATAATAATAATAAATATTAAAACATTACTTAAAAAAAAAAAATAAGTAGTAAATTTATATTTAAAAATGACTAAAAATATTATGACTTTGAGAAAATTATAATAATAATAAAATTTAAATTTAAAAAACATTAAAACATTACTTATAAAAATAAGTAGTAAATTTATATAAAAATGTTTAAAAATACTAAGACCTTGTGAAATTTTAAATGACCTTGACATACTTTAAAATGACCTTGAAAAATTATGATGAGTCATCCAATGACCTTGACAATAATAATAATAAAAACAATAATAATAATTATAATAATAATAATAATAACAACAATATTAATAATAATATTAATAATAATAATAAAAATATTAATAATAATATTAATAATAATAAAATTATTTCCTTATAATAGAAGTTTTATACATTAATAATAATAATAATATTATTAAAAATAATAATAATAATAAAATAAATTTACAAAATATATACTACTTATAAAAATAAGTAGTAAATTAAAATTATAAATTGTTTTAAAATAATATGACCTCGAGAAATTTTGAATGACCTTGACCTACTTTTGAATGACCTTGACCTACTTTTCAATGACCTTGAAAAATTATGATGAGTCATCCAATAACCTTGACAATAATAATAATAATAATAATAATAATAATAATAATAATAATAATAATAATAATAATAATAATAATAATAATAATAATAATAATAATAATAATAATAATATTTATAATAATAATAATATTAATAATCTTAATAATAATAATAATAATAATAATAATAATAATAATAATAATAATAATAATAATAACAATATTAATAATAATATTAATAATAATAATAAAAATATTAATAATAATATTAATAATAATAATAAAAATATTAATTATAGTAATAATAATAATAATAATAATAATAATAATAATAATAATAACAACAATATTAATAATAATATTAATAATAATAATAAAAATATTAATAATAATATAATAATAATAAAAAATATTAATTAATAATAATAATAATAAAAATAAAAATAATAATAAAAATATTTATTATAGTAATAATATAATAATAATAATAATATTAATAATAATAACAACAATATTAATAATAATATTAATAATAATAATAAAAATATTAATAATAATATTAATAATAATAATAAAAAAATATTAATTATAGTAATAATAATAATAAAAATAAAAATAATAATAAAAATATTTATTATAGTAATAATAATAATAATAATAATAATATTTATTATAGTTATAATAATAATAATAATAATAATAATAATAATAATAATAATATTAATAATAATAATAAAAATATTAATAATAATAATAATAATAATAGTATTTATAAAAATTAATAATAAAATAGAATAAAATTTACAAATTTATAAGTATATAAATAATAATAATAATAATATTTATAAAAATTAATAATAAAATAGAATAAAATTTACAAATTTATAATTATAATAATAAAAATAATAATAATAATAATAATAATAATAATAATAATAATAATAATTATAACAATAACAATAACAATAATAATAATAATATAATTTAAAAATAGTAAATAAATAATAAAATATTGACTTAATTTAAACAAAAAAAAAATTAAAGTATATTACATAAATAAAATAAAAATCAATAAATAATATTATTGACTTGATTAAAACAAAAATTATAGTATATAAAATAAATAAAATAAAATAAAAATAAATAAATAATATTATTGACTTGATTAAAACAATATTCACTTCATTAAAACAGACAATATAATAATAATATTATTGACTTGATTAAAACAAAAATTATAGTATATAAAATAAATAAAATAAAAATAAATAATATTATTGACTTGATTAAAACAATATTCACTTCATTAAAACAAACAATTTAATAATAATAATATAATTTAAAAATAAAATAATTGACTTGATTAAAACAAACAATTAAATTTAATAATAATATAATTTAAAAATAAATAAATAATATTATTGACTTGATTAAAACAAATAATTAAAGTATATTAAATAAATATAAATTAAATTAAAAATATATATTATAAAATATGATGAGTCATCCAATGACCTTGAATGAGTCATGGTCTTTGTTTAAAATTAAAAATATTATAAAATATGATGAGTCAAATAATGACCTTGAATGAGTCATGGTCTTTGTTTAAAATTAAAAATATTATAAAATATGATGAGTCATCCAATGACCTTGAATGAGTCATGGTCTTTGTTTAAAATTAAAAATATTATAAAATATGATGAGTCATCCAATGACCTTGAATGAGTCATGGTCTTTGTTTAAAATTAAAATACTATAAAATATGATGAGTCATCCAATGACCTTGAATGAGTCATGGTCTTTGTTTAAATTACCTTGAAAAAATATGATGAGTCATCCAATGACCTTGAATGAGTCATGGTCTTTGTTTAAAATTAAAAATATTATAAAATATGATGAGTCATCCAATGACCTTGAATGAGTCATGGTCTTTGTTTAAAATTAAAATATTATAAAAAATGATGAGTCATCCAATGACCTTGAATGAGTCATGGTCTTTGTTTAAAATTAAAAATACTATAAAATATGATGAGTCATCCAATGACCTTGAATGAGTCATGGTCTTTGTTTAAAATTAAAAATACTATAAAATATGATGAGTCATCCAATGACCTTGAATGAGTCATGGTCTTTGTTTAAATGACCTTGAAAAAATATGATGAGTCATCCTATGACCTTGAATGAGTCATGGCCTTTGTTTAAATGACCTTGAAAAAATATGATGAGTCATCCAATGACCTTGAATGAGTCATGGTCTTTGTTTAAATGACCTTGAATGAGTCATTGTCTTTGTCTTAAAAATTTTTTGTACTTTTGGACTTAGAAAAATTTTCTCTCAGCCGGGGGGGGAGGGGGAGGGGGTACTGTGCTGGATGTGACATGTGCTGGATGTGACACATCCCACTACTGGTAAACCTTAAAATAATGAAATTGGTCACTGTTTATATAGTATTTATGTTCCTGTGTGCGACCAATAGGCGATTTTTCGCCATTTTTAGGGTTTTTTAATTATTTTATTAATTTCAAATTATTTTTATAATTTTTTATATATTTTTTCTTATTTTTTGATATCTTAATTTTTATGTTATTGGATTTTATTTTTATTATTATTTTCTTATGATATTCTTTTTACCCTTGATATTTTATTTCTTGGTCGCCACTTTTGCCTGTGTTTTTTCTAAACCTTATTTTCCAAGGTTTTTGGCAGTTTATTTCATTTCACGTATGTTTCTTTCTGCAGTTGTAGGCTTTTTCAAGAATTTTAATTAATATTTGTTTTATAAATAAATAATTAAATAAATTTGGCAACGAATTAATTAAAAGATAACGCCAATAAAAAACCTTTCGTACGATATATTTCGATAGCACAGCTATCATCTTCAGGTACTCAAAACCAACTAAAAATATTATGAATTAACATTTAATTTAGACAAATTATTTTTATTAATTTAATTTTTTAATAAATAAATATTTTTAAAAATATATTTTAAATTAATTTAAAATTTTAAAATTTTTTTACTTATATTCTAATTTTTAAAAATTAATGTAATTTAAAATTTTCAATTATTTTAATAATATTAAAAAAACAAACATGATTTAACATACGTAAACTATTTAAAAACATTCAAAACATTCGTATTCACAGCACTCTGCACATTAATCTTTGGATCCAATGACCTTATCAACAATGCTTCACATATCACTCGTTCCCAATAACTATTAAAACTTCTCAACAAAATTCTAAAATCAGACATTCCTATATCACTTTTACAGCCTCTATTGTGTTCACTAATATTGGTCAAACCCTTCAATCGACAATGCTCTAGAACTCGAGTACAGAGATGACGGGAAGTCTCTCCAATGTATGTGGCATTACACCCATTACATGTAAATTGATAAACGAGATCAGAACACAATCCAATCGGAGTTTTTGATTTATTAATAAACATATTGCGTACCTTACACGAATTAGAGACGATCTTATATTCTAAATTTCCTATCAGTTTACCCAACTTCCTCTTATAATTTGTAAAGCCTTCAGAGTACGGCAATACTAACACATATTTAGGCTCAATTTTTTTATATCCATTTTTACCATCACCCAGATCAACACTCAATTCACACCCATCCGACAAATTACATTCAGACTTTCCACAACATGGATCCTTAGGATTTTTAATCAATTTATCAACAGTTTCTTTTATCATCAACAATAAAAATGATTTAGAATATCCATTCTTTATCAACAACTGAACCAATTTATCAACACTTTTTACCGAATTAGCAAAAGTAGAAGATAAAGCCCATGAACGATAAATCAAACCTTTCACCATATTTCTCTTATACTTAAATTCACAAAAGCTTTCTGGAGAAGTATAAAGACCAGTATCAGTTGGTTTTCTATAAATCTCTGTCTCATACTGTTTATCTTTGCGTTGAATTAACAAATCCAAAAACGCAATTGACGACTTTCTCTCCGTTTCACATGTGAATACAATGTTTTTATGTAAACTGTTCATAAAATGCAAAAACGGTTCTACATGTTTCTGGTTTTCAAATATAAGAAAAATATCATCCACATACCTTTTATAAACAAAAGGTTTTTCAAATTGGAAAGAAGCAATTTTCTTTTCCAAACTAGCCAAAAATATTGATGCCATCGTTGGTGCTAAAGGGGAACCCATAGCGACTCCATCTATTTGTTGATACCATTCATCATTGAAAAGAAAATTGACATTTGAAGTAGCAAATTCAAGAAGTTTTCGAAATGCCCTTCTATCCAAAATGTGATGTTCCGAATCATTTTCATTCCACAACACACAGCATAAGTCAATTGTCTCAACCAGTGGCACATTAGTAAACAAACTACAAACATCAAACGAAACCATAACATCATTCATACTTCGTTTTTGTAGCTTTGCAATACAAGAAACAAACTCAAAGCTATCCTTACATTCAAACTCTGATCGCATTAACGGTTTTAATAATCCATCTAAAAACTTTGCTATTTTATACTGGGCAGTACCAACCATCGACAAAACTGGTCTCATAGGTACACCATCTTTATGGAATTTTGGTAGTCCATATAGTTTAGCTGGCTGCGATCCTATTGGACGAATAGACTTACCTACCTCTTCATCAATAAGCTTCTTCTCAATAAAACCATTTAACATTTTTTGCACAAACTCTTCATCCTTAAGAGGAGGCAATTTTCCATTCTTCCGACCCTTTGGGAATTTTACAAACTGAGGAGAATTTAACAAATCATTCAACTTATTTACATACACATCATGGTCAAGAATAACTATCCCATTTCCTTTGTCAAACTTACAGATATTTATATTTTTTTAGCTAAGTTTTTTAAAGTCATAAAATCCCTAATATTCTGCTTTTTGTTTTTATCGATATACTCCATCGTACTTGCACTTAACGAGCTCTTCACATAATTACCATTAATGCCTTTCATCGATCGGGCTATATGAAAATATAAACTTTCAATTTTTGCACACAATTTTGTTTCATCCAAGCGATTCTTAATACAGTGATTTTAAAAATTAGAATATAAGTAAAAAAAATTTTAAATTTTAAAATAATTTAAAATATATTTTTAAAAATATTTATTTATTAAAAAATTAAATTAATAAAAAATAATTTGTTTAAATTAAATGTTAATTCATAATATTTTTAGTTGGTTTTGAGTACCTGAAGATGATAGCTGTGCTATCGAAATATATCGTACGAAAGGTTTTTTATTGACGTTATCTTTTAATATTTGTTTTAATTAATTTTTTTATATTTTTATTTTGTTTTATTTAATGTTTTTATTTTATTTTTGATCTCTGCTTGCGGTGCGTGTGTTTGTCAGTGACCATTTTCCTTATTTTCATCTTTATTTTTTGTTTTCAGTTTGTTTGCCATTTTGTTTTAATCTTGGCTCTAAGCCCAACAATTTGATCAGACATAATGATATGATAAGGCGTCTTTGTGCAACTTATATATAGTCATTTGCCACATCACGAATTGTAGTTGTAATGGTGCATATGTAAGTTATGATAACTTGTCACTGTGTGTATCTAGAATGTCATATTCCATGATTTGTAAAATTGGTCATTTGATTTTTTTTGAGCGGCACTATTCTTATCTAGTGGACCCTATTATCAATATTATCTTGAATGTCCCTATTGTTGTTATTGGTGTTGTGGTTGCTACCGTTATCTGCATTTTTCTAGTTAATTATTAGTGTCATTATTATTATTATTATTATATCCTTTATTATTATTCCTCGTCTATGTATTATTATTACTTCTATCTAAGATATTACTAACATCGCTATTATCCTTACTGTTATTATTAAAATTTTGATAATTATTTTTATCATTCTTATTGTAATTATTAAGATAATCCTTATTCAAATAATTATTATAAATTTTAAAATTTATTGTTATTAATTATTATCATTGTTACATTTTGTTATCCCTGTTATTATTGGTGGGTTACTGGGTGTCGATATTTTTTTAAAATGTTCTTATGGTTTCCCCGGTAACGCCATATAAATATTTCTAGCTACCACTCGGCACCCGTTGCTAGGCAAAGTTGGAAATGTGTTCGAGTGGGTGGATTGTCCGCAAAAAATGAGCGTTATTACTAATGCTGTAATTGCTCGGAAAATCCCTGGGTTCAACGAACTGTCGATGGAAGACTTATGCTCGCTTTGGAAAGTCCTTTTGGATGTGCTGGGTTTCAAGATCAGGGTCCTTATAGTGAAAACTGAATTCGACAATGACGTTCTTAAAGGTAAGACGACGGCTACCTGACGAAGTGTGAGCATTCGGGAGTTGACTGCGGGGTTTTCAATACTTATTAAACTTAAAAGACATTGTTTCGAATGACCGAAAATATAATTCATAATCAAATATGTACAATGTATAAATTTAACCAGTTTAGGTCAAATGAGCTTTATCCGATAACCGAGCGGCTCTACGTCTGGCCCGCTCCCTTCGCCCCGGCCTATAACTATTGGGTGTGACTGGTGTTGGAGTTATGACCGTTGGTGGGTTGGTTACTGATTCACGATAGGCCACTTGAGATGGCGCGAAAACAAGGGGGTATGTTACGGCCACCCCATCCTGGCTGGCGGACAGGGCGACCTCCAACCCCCGTATCTGCGTTCGGAGATTTTGGTTCATTTGCTTCTCATCGGCCCAGCCCTTTTGAGCAGCGGTGAGTCTGTGGCGTAGAAGCTTGACCTTAGACGGGTCCACCCATGTGGTTTTTATTTGATGCATCTCTCGAGTGAGTTGGATAATTTGTTCATACAGCGCTTTGTTGGCTTGCTGGGCACGGGTCAGCTCTTTCTGCAGAATTTGAATGGGTTCCATTGCTATAATTAAAGACATTTAAATGATAAATTATTGATTTAAAATTATTTAGTATGCATTTCATTAAACATAAGAAATTCTCCTGTTAAAACAATCACGCAAACAAAATAGCCATCTAAAATAACAAGCTATTTATTTAAGAAAATTTTAACCAAGTTAACGATGTTAAGTCAGATTAGAGAGTTTCTACCATGGGATGACAGTTCAGGAGTCGGTGAACCCCCTCTCCACCCATTCCTCCGGAGAGCAGTTGGAAGAGATCATTACGGGTCGCTTTGTGTTGCGAACCCGAGAGACTCTGGGCCTGTTGGAGTCCTCCTGGTGGTATTTGGGCCTAAATTTACGTTGTGGGTGGTGGTAGACGTCGGCGATCTGGCTGGCCGAGATGTCCTCCTTGATGTTCGCCAAGTATTGGCGGGCCCGGATCACCTGTACGTCTACTTCTCGTTGGTGGCTTTCGAGGAGATGGCGAGCATGTTCGCGGATCTCCCAAGCCGGACTCCACTCCTCCCATGGTTGGTCAGCTAACCCGAAAGTATCATTACCTTCCTCCAATCGTCCTTCGGCCAGTCGGGGTCCAGATTGGTGGAACTCGGGGCACCTGTCCTGGCTGTAATGTCTCCATGCTTGCCTCCATCGATCGGCAACATGGGTAGAAACATAGACCATCGGTCCGGATTTTCCTGGATAATATTGTGATCAGTACAGTTTACTTTTAATATTAAGAAAATGATTCTAAGTAAAATCAAAAAATAGAAAACAAATATATCAATAATATATATACAAATGATTCTATGTAAAATAAAGAAAAGAAAATAATTATATTAATAATATATATATATATATATATATATATATATCTACATATTTCTTACATTAGCAGTTTGACTTATTTATTCTAGCAATTTTAAATAGTACCTATATCGAAAACACTAAGAAAAATGGAAAAATATAACCATTAAAATTTTCATAAACTGAAGCTCATATTTCCTTTCGTATGAAATATGATAAACTAATTGCAATCTATATTTTTATTGTTTAAATACTCTATTTACATCTTTTGATTACCTACTTATATCTATTATTTACATTACCTATTTGGTTCTAGGAACATGTCTACCCGGTTCATAATCCGCATTTTCGTTTAGTGGTTCGTATTGCTCATGATATTCCAGATTCATTTCTTTGATTAACTAATGGAAAGAATAAAATATGGATTGATTAATCTACGCAACAGGTTCTATGGTTTGTTTACCTGACAGATGAAGTTAGTAATTTCGGCAAAGTAGATGTGCCTGGGTTACGGGATTAACACAAAAATTAAGTCATTCAGGAGGTACTGGGTAAGATATCTTATCTGTTTTCATTGATTGGCTTAATATAATGTAGGTTTACCGAAGTTATTTGTGCAAATCTCCATATCTAAATTGTAATCGTTATTCAATTATGAAATATCCGTACCAAAACCTGAATTATTATTCTACCTAAAGAATTTTAGTTAAATCTATTGTTGGTTAGTTTTTCAAATTAGTCAATGTTATTTAGAATTACTTGAAAGGAATCAGGTCATAATAAAATTACGTCTCTTACCTGCTATGCTCAACGACATCCCTTCACCGGGCATTCTAGGCGGTGCTTCTTCATCGTATTTAAGTCGTTGGGAAGTCATGATAAATATTCGAAATTCTAGTCACGCAGTATTAATAGTACTCTCTATGGGAGTGTCCTATGCAGGTTGGTTAGATTTGCACGGTTGATACAACTACCGTTATCGATTTCTTTCGTCTCTTTGGATATGATGTGGCTTGTGTGCACTGTGTTGGTGTGTCAATGGTAGTTGAATCGATTTTTTCTGTTTACATTCCGTGACCAGGTTTTGGATTACTTTATGTGGAAAAATCTTACTTACTAGTTTATTTGCACGCTAATTTTAGATGATCGTCGCTGAGTAGACTTCTCCTACTGGAGAATTCGCATCTTCCTCCATCCAAATACAACTATCCCCTCTGTTATCTCGACTCTCGGCTGGATGAGGTTGTCACCTCGAAATCGTGGATTTAATCATTGGTTTTCGAAATTTTGGATTTACTTATTCGCCTTCATTGATCTATTTTATATTTGGATGTCTGATGATTTGTTTGTCATGGTTTGGATTTTTTCTTGTCGTGGTATTTATTTAGGGTTTCAAAATTTTGGGGATTTTCGTTAGTGTATTCACATTTATTTCTAATCAACCGTCTGTTAGCGGGAATGGAGATCATGCTAGGTTCGGAATTCGATAAGCCAATATAGGAACTTTAGTCCGGATAAATTTATTCAATGCCCTTTTATTCTGCTTTGGACACCACTCATTTACGTTAGAATGTTCACCGATCTAATCGATTGACTTCACTCATGACTATTCCAATGTAACTATTGCTCCTTATGGTGTTGGTGGGAATGGTAGAAATTTATTTGGGTGCCTCAGCGGCTTGGAATGCTCTGAATGACATTGCAAATCTATGGAGCGCGAAAATTCATCGATTACTATCGTATTAGTGCAATGCAAAAATCAACCTTCCCTTGCTTTAGTTTCCCATAATACGCTTATCGAATTCCGAACAATGGCGAGCGTCTTTGATCTATCTCAACCCAGTTAGTAGAATTCATTTATCGTCAGTCGGAGTTATTGAGAAATACCCTATCCATTTAATAAACCGAAATTTAAAGTCATTTATTTATATTTAGAATCCAAAAGAATTTCTTATTTATAACAACGATTTCGTTTTTTATTCCCCGTCATCTGCCCTAAATTGATCCTAGGCGCATTGTGTTCATATTATATTTAATGAGTGCCCACTGGACTACTCGGTGTGGTGATTTTGAGCCGTATGTAAATTAATTTAGGTCGAGTTTACAGAAATCGAGAAACGAGGAAGTAGCCAAAAGACCACTTCCTTATTTCTCCTTTCTTCTATACGGGAAAATATTGACGTTCTGATCCCTGCGTTCCGCACGCCGGGTCTTCACGGGCACAGATCATCGGCGATATTCCACGCATTTACACGAATCTGAATAACATGTTGATTTTACTATCTTGTGGTGTGTCTTTGGCTGTGGGCCGGAAAAATTTCGACAAAAACGAATAATTAAAGAAACAAAATGATTTTATGCTTTATAAATATTTTATTAATATTAAAAACAAATTACTTGTCCATAATGAAAATCATACAAAAATACTACTCTCCCCACGCCGACATCCAAGCAGAGCTCTACCGAGGTTGGGAGGACGTGACGTGGAGAGAGTTTCCAAATAAAACTCTCACTCACCTAAAATTAGATTTTTAAAAACTGTTAAGTGATTTCAAAAAACGATTTTCAAAAACGATTTTCAAAAAACGATTAAAAATTATGTGAAAATGCATCGGTATATATACCTATTTTTTGTCCCTAACCTTGCGTGTTCTTTTTGATTTAGTAAAACAAATTTTGACCTTGGATTTTTCTAGTGTATTCTAATCTTAATTTTTATTATTTTGAAATTTTATTTGACAATTTTTTCTTTAGATTTTTAATTGAATTATTTCTAATTCAAATTATTTGATTTTTATTTCATTTTCTTGAAATTTGGTATTTTTAATAAATTGTCAAATTTTGGTCAAATTCGTTGGGTTTTTATGTTATGTTTGTATTTAATTAGTGCGGATCTTGGTGCGTTTTGTTATTATTTAATTTTATTTTTATGTTTATTATTTTATATTTTATTATCTTTTTTCTCGTATTTGATAGGGTTTATTTGGTGTTTTAATAGGTTTGAGTTTAAATTTGCATGTTATATTTGCATGTGTGTTACCGATTCATTTAAACATTTACAAGGCCGTTTGTGTTTTGGCCCAACATTATGATGATTATTATTACCACACTAAAATTATTATGAATATTTTAATTAAGATCATTATTATTAGTTTCAAGTTATCATTATCAGTTAAGGTCCCCATTGTTAGTTATTACGATTGTTATTGTCGTCATTGAGATTATTCTGATTAGTCACTATAATTATTCCTACTGTTTCATTTCTAGTGCTATCATCGAACTAGCATTACGGTTCACCCTTATTCGAGTCACTGTGTTCACTATTGAATAACCGGCAAGTAATTGTCATTTATTCTCATTCAATGATTTTTCTCATATAGGTTGTGTTAGTTAAAAACTACTGCACGATAGAACGTGGATTTTTAGGTTAACACTCACCTGCCATCTAGTTTCTACACAGTTAACCAGTCTCATCTTGTACAGTTTGATTGAATTGTTCTGATTTACGAAATTTAATATGAATTTGTCCGAACCAAACCTATCTATTCTTATCATTTTAATTCATTTAATAAACGGTAAAAATATTCTATTAACATTTTCTAACTTTAATGAAAATTTCTACTAGGAAATGCCAGTTTAGATTTTTCAGATATTCTCTTTGGTTATTAATTAGTAATCTGGAGTTAATAAACAAAAGGTGTTGTCGTAATCTTGAGGAAATAAAACCACAGAGTTAATCAGAGGGTAAATATTCAATATTATTCAATTCTATCAGTTATTTTACATTATTTTAGTTTGGATTGCCAATTGTTTATTTTCTATTTAAGTAATTTGGGTTACATTCTCTAGTGGCTGAGGGTACACATTTAATTTTAAGTGATTTCTTCTAACTTGGTATAGGTTTCGTAAAATCCAAATCAACTTTAAGTTATTGTCTTTATAGTTTGACGCGTTGAATTCAATAGGGTCTTTTACGTTAATTATTTTGTTATGTAAAACCTAACATTAATTCTAATCAATTATAACTATTCGATCTGTTTAACTTTAGTTCATCGTTTGAAAGTTTTTAAATATTAAAATTATTAATTGATAATCAAAATTTTATTTTAGCCATAATTCCTTTAACTACTCTATGCTTTCTGCTGTAATTACAATTTATGTTAGAAGCTTCAGTTCTAATTCTTCAACTTATTGATAATCGAATTTAATCAAATTTAGGTTTAATTCATTAGTAGATAAAAAGTTTCGTTGTAGCAATTTGAGTTATTCCCAACTTCCCATACTTTCATTTTGACCCTAAGGTTTTGATTGTGTTTATATTATATTTAAGAGTGCCCACTGGACTACTCGGTGTTCATAATTTTAGCCGTCTGTAACATTCATTTTAGGTCGAATTTGCTGGCTTTGTGCGAAGGAAGAACGAGCCAAAAGACCCATTCTTCTATCTAACTTCACCACTATAAATTGTCATTTTAAGTTCAGATTCACCGTTTACCACTAGCGAACCCTTACGGTGACAGCTCCGTTGCAGATAAACTGCGCTTACACGGGGCCGTTGATTGTGTATAGTTACTTTCTTGTGAGATGTGTTAGCTGTGAGCCGGAAAATTTTCGACATGATTTTTAGATAAAGATATAATAAAATAGAATACCTGACCGAATTCATATAATTCATTTTCCAAAATAGTTACATTTATAGGCATATTCGACAAAAATTGTGTTCATAAACACATTCATAGTGCATTTATAAGCATGATCATTAAAGATTCCTCACTTCGTCTAATTGGAATCCTCGTAGAGAATCAGTATTGAAAAAGTAATTTCTCTCACACAAACTTCCTGTGTCACACAAAAGAGCTTCTGTTCAAGAATATTTTTGCTAGTGAAAAACGGTAAGAGTTTTTCAACAGGAAAAAGTGATTGAAATGATGTAAAAATGAATCGGTATATATACTTATTCTGTGACCCTAACCTTGCGTCTTATTTTTAGTGCGATAAAACAAAATTTGACCTTGAAATTATTTGAGTTATCTAAATTTAATTATTATCATTTTCTTAATTTAAATTGACAATTTATTTCTTAAATTTTTAATTGAATTTTTCCAACCAAAAATATTTTATTTTAATTCAATTTTATTCATTAGTTTTTTTGCTTTTATATAAATTGTCATTTTTCGGTCAAATTCTTGTTATTATGTTATTTTTTATGTAAATTTCGTGCTGATCTTGATGCATCTTTGTTATTATTTTAATTTACTTTTATGTTTTTTGATATTATATTTAATTATATTTTACTCATGGTTTATGGTTGTTTATTTGGTGTTAAAAGGTCTGATTTTAAATCTGCGTGCTGTGTTTGGATGCTATTTCCGATCCATTTAAAAAAATCTCTGGATTGACCCAACATACATAACAATTTGACTTAGATTCTATACGAGAAAACCATTGATATAGATTTATAAAAATGAACACACAACTAAAGATAAATTATCGGTTGTTTCGAAAGTCTTCGAGAAAGCTGAATCCTAATTGATCAACAACTCCGCTCTATCGAGATTGGTAAACGATGAGGGATTCCTAAATTTTATCTGCAATCGATTTACACCCAGAAATTGGTGTTAACGTTAGATTTACGTTCAGATTTACAATCACGTATGATTTTCTAATTTTCCTTGAAATTAACTTCGATTTAATTATTCTTTTGGTAATTCTTTATTTGAAAAGTAATATATCCAATTTTCTGTTCACAATCTCTATTATTTCTCCGATGATGACAACTGTTTATATATTTTTTTGTCCCTTATCACCAAAACCGATCTGTTTATATATTAATTTTATCTCTTAGTTGATTTGTATTTGGTAATTAAAAATTACCTTATTTAAGTAATAATTACAATTTTAATTAACATATTATTTATTATTACTATTTCTAGCGATTTATTATTTTTAGTATTATTTAAATAATAAAATTAAACATATTCCTATTTATAGTAATTATAACTATTTTTAGTAATTAATTTGTAACTATTATTATTTGTTTACAAGTAATCCAAAGGCAAGCACCAAGTGAACACAGGCATAACCCTTAAAGTTTGTCAGATATCAGGGTTGATAATGAAATTGTACAGTACGACATTGGTCAAAATTATTACAAATTATTTATTATACAGTTAAAGTAGTTAGAAGCTTTCTGGGGCCACACACCATTGCATAGTGAAATAGGGGGCGGGGTGGGGGGTTTTCGGCGCATTAAATTGCATAATGACGTAATTAATCTCAATTACGTAATTAAGATAATTTATTTTGTGTGTATTTTTTTTGAATTTATTTTAGAACTTTTAGTGCATTTATTTTAAATTCAAATTAACAAGCCTATAAAATATCCCTGACGATTTTTCATCGGTAGGCGATTTGAGCCAATATTTATTTTTTACCTACATTTACCTATATAAAATATTGAGACCACATATTGCACGAGTTAAAAATATCTCTGACTATAGTATGACCATCGTAGGCGATTTGAACCAATTTTTATTTTATGCTTTTTTATCAAGAAAAATTACTTAGGATTTTTAATCAAAGAAATATTTTTTAGGCTTTTTATTCGATGAATTATTTTTTAAGCTTTTTAATAAATAATTTAATTTTAGGCTTTTTAATCAATGAATTATTTTTTAGGCTTTTTAATCGATAAAATATTTCTATGCTTTTTTATTGATAGGTGATTCAAGCTTTAGCTTTTTATCGAGAATCAAAAACTACCCCCTGACTATAGTGTGATCGAAAAAAATATTTTGTGGATGGAAAATACCCTCTGCTTAGTAGGCGATTTGCACCAATTTTTTATTTTAAGCTTTTTTATCGAGAGTCAAAAATACCCCTTGACTATAGTGGAACCGAAAAAATTTTGTGGATGAAAACAATTTATTCAAAAAAAATATTTCAAACAATTTTAATTCAAAACATTCGCTAAAATTTGAATTTTTAAAAAAATCCGCAAAAAATACTTTTTGAAAGATTTGCGCCAAAAATTTTAATTTAAAATAAATGTTCCAAAAATTTTATTTTAAAATAAATACACAAAAAATAATTTAAAAAAAGATGCGCACACAAAATCAATTATCTTGATTATATAATTATCAAGATAATTCGAGATTAATTACGTCATTACGTAATTTAATCCGTCGCCGACAGGGAGAGATATGGGGTACTTGTGTGTTATATTACAGAAAGCGACAAATACCTACTATATAACAATTTTGAATCATTTATTCTCCAAAACATGAGAATCGGTTCAAGTGTTAAGATCAATGAAATGGATGCCAACTAGCAACACCAACGAATCTGCTCGATGATGAGTAATAGATAGTTCCAAAGAGAGATTTCATGAACCTTAATAATGAGCACCAACTGAGGGCAAATTGTATTAAATCCGTTTGATTAAGACGGATTGAAGACTTGAGCTTAAATGGAAAAATTTTCGAATAAGTTGCACGTTGCATCAAAGATTTTACACTTTTGATTTTCTCGATGATTTGATTTTTCATCCACATGCTGTTGGTTAGTTGATCCTAAGAGCCGGTTTGATGGAAATTTGAACAGTAAATCCTAAACCGGTCATGATATTGATGAGGAGAAAAAGAATGAAAGTAAAAAATTACTAGGAATGATGGTTCAAATCGAATACGAAAGTGCATCATGTTTCAGATATTGTGAAAACCAACAATACCAGAACGTCAGTTATTCCCTGACTCCTCGTGTCCCTTAAAAATAAAGAAGCAAACTCAACACAGAAAGACTTAGTTCACAATTTATCACAAATAAAAGTCGTCAACGGATTTGCACTTTTCTTTTAATGATAATTATTGATTATCGTGAAGTAGGTTGCCCAAGGCGGAACGATAATTTTTAATTTGGTTTCTATTAAATTCAACTAAACTCGATGCTTCGTTAATATTGGTCGCCTGCACTTTGCACAATATTTTTTTCCACCAACTGGCAATTCTTCTCATTTCGGGCTCTCTATTTTTAGTGTATCTTTCAAAACATTTTAATTGTTGGTACACAATCTTTCTTAAAATTCAAAGTTAATTAACTTTAAAATTCTGTTAATGGTTTTTAAAAATCCGATTTAATCGGTCGGCTCTTGGGGTATTTTATCTGAATAACTTTAATTGTTTTATTGTATTCCTTGGGCTTTCTGTACAGCTCGGGTATTTACATGTCTCGGATTTTCCTTATCGCTCGGGTTTGCTATTGGCTCGGCCTTCAATTAGTTCATGTTTTCCATTAGAGGATTAACTAATTTTAATTAATTTGTCTTTTATCTATAACTTTCTCTGTGAACCACTCATTAAATTTTTAATATTATATTTGAGTTCGTGTTTTGATTTGGAGTTCAACTATATACGCTTCCCCCGATAAATATTAATCTTCAAATTTTAAAAATTTTTAATTAATTTTTGTACTTTAATTATTTTTGATGTTTTTTGTTCACTCAGTTTATTTCCATACTTTTATAACTACCTCAACAACAGTAAATAGTAAATAATTTACAAAATGAATCCAGTAAAGTGCCAATATTTTCTTTTTTGTTCATTTATGGTTTTCTGTGCTTCTATTTCCTTCATTTTATAGCAACTAAATATCATAATTTTCGAAGAGAATTACTAATACAGGAAACTTGCAAAGCGAGAGAAAGCCAAAATTAAAGGGGAACCTGACGATAATAAAATCACCTCAAAGAAAATTCGATTTTGGGGAAAATAATATAGTTTCTCTTGCATAAATCAATCCTGTCAATAAAATAATTTTTCTAAAGGATATCCAATTACCATGAGGATATATAAACAAGGAACAAATTTGATATATTGCCAGTGATGTCGAAGAATTGAACGCTTTTATGAATGCCTTCAAAAGACACCCTTGGCCTTCATTTTCGAAGTTTTTTTTATCTCCTGTCAAAATTTTCAAGCCAACATTTCATTCTTGATCTGATGATGAATCTTTTCCTCAATGCTGTAGCGATATTATTGTTCATCTGTTTTTCTCTATTACTTAGTTTTTATTTTGTTCATATGATAGGGTTTTCATTTGAAATTTTCTCGTAGCTCTAGTTTTCAATGGGCCTAGAAATTTTAAATGCAACACCCTTGTTACTGGTTTAAACGATCAGATTGGTACAATTAAACGTAGTTGCGAATTTGTGAGCATGTGAAAAAAAAGTGAAGTTATTGAATTTGGATGAGGTTGTCAATGGAATTTTGTATGCCTTTGATGCCTATTGAACTTTACGCATAAATGCACTGACAAAATCATGACTAATGAGTTGTACAAAGTTTCACATCTCGAAATTAACGAATTATTCACAGACAAATTCTGTGAATTTCAGATTTAATTCGCATTTATAACATTTAATTTATTATTTTTATTTAAACCAAACACCCTGTTTACAGTCACATTTGACAAAAATTCTATTAAAATATTGAGACCGCAATGTCGAACCTAATTTCTACTATTTCTTATAGAGATCTTAGCATTTTTCTTCCAGTCTCATTCAACTTGAAAATTACGATAAAGAAGTCATGTTCCGAAAATTTATTCTGAATCAGGGAATAAAATAAATAAACAACTTGCAGAAAATGTAATCAAATCTCCAAAGGTTAAAATTAGAATAAAGTTGTCATTAAGGTTAATAGAATTCAACATGAGTGACATTTGAAACTAAATAAATTTTACAGTTTTAATTATTGCACTTTGTTAAATTATTAGATTTTATTTAATTTCAAAGGCAAAGGTCAATAAATAATTTATTCAGAAAACTAAAATTTATCTTAAAATTTAATTAATTGTATATTTTTAATATTATTATTATTTTTATTATCATTATCATTATCATTCTTCTTCTTCTTCTTATTATTATTTATTATTATTATTAATTGTATTATTATTATTATTATTATTATTATTATTATTATTATTATTATTATTATTATTATTATTATTATTATTATTATCATCATCATCATCATCATCATTATTACTAATATTATAGTTAATTTTATTATAATGATTATTAATCAAAGAAAGAAGGCAAAGTTTTTATAATTGATGTTAAGATAAGAGTAAATTCTCATATGAGAAATATGTAAAGAACTTTAAGAAATTAAAATAATAAATTTAGAAAGAATTGAAATAAGTTTAACGTTAAATTAATTAAGGATGTAATTGCTTGATAGTAAAATTAATATTTAAGATTATTTCAATTTTTAAAATATAAAATATTTATTGAATGCTTGTATATTAATATTACCTATTCAACTGTTAACTCATGTTTGCTAAAATGTCCTCAATATAAATAATAAAAATTTACGATAAAAACAAAAAGGATATCGTTGTTTAAATATTGAAAAAAGTTTTTGCTAAGCTATTATTATTTAGTTATTATTTTTTAGATGTTATCAATTTGCGAAATCAAGCAACTAATAACTCAAAAACTCCAACTGAATGGATGACAAATTAAACTTAATGATATTGAAAAATTTCTTATTTTAATTTATTTATTGTTAATGTGATTTCTATCCTGACGAAAACTAATAAACGGTTGAAATATACAGTGTGATGTTGTTAAATGTAGTTATTTGGCGTTTTTCAATTATTATTATCATTATTATTATAATTACTTTTATTATTATTTTAATTGCTTGACTTTTTTCATTTCAGATAAAACATGCAAATAAAATAAAGGAAATATTATTATTATATATATATTTTTTCAAAATAATAAATAGATGTCAAACAGTAAATTCCAGATTTATACAAATTTATAAATATTTTATTAATAATAGTTTATACAAAACATGATAAATTTCCTGGGATTGATTCAAAATCATTATTAATTCCTTTTAATAAATTTTATTTACCTTATTATTGCAAATTTAATTCAATTCTTTGTTATATACAATATTTTTTAGTTCCTTTGTTGATCATCGTTTATGATGATGCTTGTTGAGAGGATCATTAATCCTTGAAATTTCTACTTACAGCTGTTACTTTGAAAAAGAAGTTGAAAGTAAAAAGAAACAGTTGAACAAGAAATGGTAGGCAGAATTATGTGTGCAAATTTCACGTCGCTACTGTTTACCTCTTGGGAGAAGATTTTATTAGAGAAAAAGAGTCAGACACAAATATTGTTTATTTTATTTTAAAAATACAAAGGTATCTACTAATTTTTTGTCATCAAACATACAATTTTATTTTTTGAGTTAAATATTATTATTTAAAAATTTAAAGGAAAAAACTGCTGAAAATATAAAGTAAGTGAATAATGAAATCAATTTAATTGTTCAAATTTTGAGTTTTGGCTCAAGCTACTAGTTGAAAAAGGAAAGTGACATTTAATTTATCCGAAATTTAGAAGCAAAAATGTGAAGAAATGTGTAGAGAAATAGTGATCAAAATCGTCTTTATATAAAATTTTGGTAGATAACGTTACGCCTTTTGAGGTAAAAATACGAAATCAACGAAAAAAATTTAATAAGTAAAAAGGACTTAGGAAGACAAAACCTGACTGAAAAGAAATTTGACTTAGATTGTTACTTAAATGCATTATTTGTGTCATTTTAATAAAATATCTGTTTTCATCTTTGACCATGAAAGACGTAGAAGAACATTTTAAATTATTTCTTTAAGCATACATCTCTTGCATTTGTTTTTAGGTGGGTTAAAATTCTGATAAAATTGTGATGGAAATTGATTAAGAATTTAAGAATCGGAAACATTGGATTTTAAGAAATAAACAAATACTTTGCGCTTAAACACAATTTTTAAGAGGACATTGACTCAAATAAAGATAATTTATATTCGTTACCAATATCAACTTCAAGAATACTAAAAGCCGCAATGGTTAGCCACAAAACTTGTGCCCCATTTTGAGAGTCTTGACTATGTAGTTAACATATAAAATATAATTGTAAACTTTTTCCAAAAGCTATGGAATACATATTTGTCTTTCTAAACATTTTTTACCAAACTGCACAATTACAAAAGTCATAAAATCAATAAAAAACAAAGACGTTTTATGACCTTTTTTATTTCTGCAGTGTACTACTTTATTTTATGAATAGTTTTGGTTTCATCATCATCTCAATTTGCCAGAATAAACAATAAACTAACTAAAGAAATATAATTTAATTATGTTTAAAACAATAAGAATGACAACCATTTTGAAACGTAACTAGAAAATAGATTACAAATATGTCATTATAACTTTATCTACGCCACCCCCATCATAAATATTTGTGAGATTTCGAGAAACAATGTTTGAAAATCAGTTATATTGAAAACCTTCAAATGTTACTGTTCTTTTACATGTCACTGAATTATTGTATTATTGTATTAGTCATGTATTATTGAGGTTCATCCACTTTAAAGTTCTTTGACAAGTAATTATTTTTAATGTCAATTTTAATGATTGTATTTCGATTTCTTAAAGATATGGAATCATTATTAGAGCTCTTAACCATTACTTCAACTCCATAGATTCAGTTATATTTTATTAATTTATTCAGTGTTTTAAGAAGTTGTGAATTTAATTTTTGGAATTAATATTCTTAATCTTGTATAATGTGTAATGTGTTGATTAATTAATTTATTAATTAATTTATTTATTTATTTATTTAGAAGTGTTTACGCTGGTTCTGGTTAGAGAAAATAAATTTTCTTTTCATTATAAGCCATTATTATGCTATAATTCCTTGAAGTCGGAATTATTATTAGACAATATAAAGAATTTTGATAAATATTTTTCATTCTAAAGAATATGGACAAATTTAAATTATTTTTTAATTAATTAATGATTTTTAGTATTTTATGCAAGAATTAATTTTTATATTTTATTACTTAATATTTTCATTTTAAAAATCTAATGTTACAATCGAAAAGTTTTATTCAAAATTAAATCATCAATTTAAAATATTTTTAAAAAATCCAAAGGTTTTTAAAAATAATTTTCGCACCAGAAGCATGTGAAACATAATTGATTTATTTCATTTTCATCATGTGTTGATATAACTTTTCAATTTCTATGTCATCAGTCATTTCGGCATGTTGTTTTAATTCATCGTGACCCTGAGCATAAAAAATTGTCAAAATAGTCAAAATTCAAACAAAATGAAACTCACAGCAGTTACTCCCCATCGATCCGGGACGGCATATGCTGCAGCAAATGGTCTACCAGTGCATGGACGTAACTTTTCCCAATATTCTCTCTTGGCTCTTGCTCTCACCCAAGGTTTGGTATGCATTTTTAATCCTCCTCCCCATAGATCATGCTTATCTGATCCTTCAGGAAATCTTCCATGCTCTTTCGCAAGTTCTTCAGCCACCTTATCAAAATAATAAATTTAAAGAAAAACTTTTCAAATAAATAACTGTTTAAATATTCATCAATCTTTTCTATCCGCAAAGATATGGTTATATAGTAAACCTCTATTATGTTAAGCTCTTTATGGATCAAACGGTTGGTAAAGGATTTAAAAAATTTCAACAAACATTATCATTGTTTACAAATTAAAAAAAAGTGTTTTATATAGACTTAATAACTTATTTACTGCTCGAATATGGTAAGCTTCAAATCCGCAACATCCTCCTATGTACCGGATACCAGCATCGTAAGCCTCTCTAGCATATTTATGCATATCGAATCGTGTACAAATTCTTGGTTCCAAAGCAAACGGAAATTCTGGAAGATCTATAAATCCTTGGTTTGAATTATCGGGCGTCATGTACCCCAGCGGTTGAATCATAAAGTGAGCCTAATTGTAAAAATAATTAAATGTACGATTCCACATTTTATACTTTTAATCCAGCATCATGAACTGCTGAAATCATAATTTTCATTGCTTTCAGTACAATGAATGGGTCATTGTGACAATTTATTCCAATGATGTTAGCTCCGGCCTTCACAAGTCTTACAGCGCATTCACCAGTGGGAACATTGTTCATATCTCCTTCGGGTCCGATACATAAAGTGCACGCAATAGGTAAGTTGAATTCCTTTGCGGTTTCAACTGCCCACTCAGCTTCTTCAACATGTTCAAAATACTAGCGAATTTTCAATGATCAAAATTTAAACAATGAATAGGCTTATTAATTACTTCGCATAACAAAAAGTCAACTTCTTCCTCCTTAAAAACTGTAAATTGTTTTCGAAATATATTTTGAGTGTTCGTTTTTCCAATCCCAGTCAAATACGATGGTGTTTGTGATACCCCTCCAAGCACTAAAACATCTTTCCCTTCAGATGCAACTTTTTTGGCTAATTTACAAGCGGCTCGATTTATATTTGCTCCCTAAATGATTTTGTATCCGTTTAGCGTAACTTAATAAAATGATACCCCAAATTTAGAAGATGCTTCATTTCCTCGATTTTCTAATTTATCGTCGCTGGCATAAAAAGTAAACGCCTGCATTACGTCGGAACCCGCTCGCAGAAATTCCCTATGTAACTGTGTAACAGCTTCAGGATGCTCAATGACTGCTTCGGGGGTCCATGGGCCAGCCTTGACATAACCTCTTTTCTCTAATTGAAAAACAAATCCTCCATCTCCTATTATCAATTCACCATGATCCAGTCGTTCCAGAATATTTGGTTTCTAAAGAAAATTTAATTTAATTATTTTCACTTAATATTTACTTGAGATTTCGACATTTTAATGTTTATGATGTTGAAATCGTTTCGATTATATACCCAATTTTACCAACGCATCTGACAAAACTAGTTTAGACAAATAAAATTTCAAATGACGTCGTCACAAAAATGAAAACAACTTCTCTCCTTAAAAAGTACTTTAAGGATTTTGAACTTTCGTTTTAATAAATTAAATTTTTTTAACAATAAAATTTATAAAATAAAATTTAATTTTTAATTTTGTAAGAACTTATTTTTTAATTATAAAAATTGAGGTAAATTATTTTTTTAATGGGGAAACTATTGAAAAATATTAAAGATTTCCTGATAATATCAGGTAGACTGTAGACATAGCTCTGGATAATTTTAGGTTTTTAAGTATAGGTTTATAAGTACAACGGATGGAGTATCAGTACTGAAAAGTGCGAACGATTGTCGGACATTAGTCACTAAATGTGTTTGATTCATTGAATTCATTTAGCAGTCATTAAACCCCTATACAAATGCTTCCTTATACATTATTTTTCATTTATTTTCATTCTTTCAACAGATCAAAATTATATTCTATGCAACAGAAATTTCGTTTAAACTTATTAATGATGAAATCAAAGCTGAAAATTTGTGTTGCAATTAATTATTTTTTGATCTTTTGACTAAATGAAAATTAATGAAATATCATCAGAAAAGAAAGCAGATAAAAGATGATTAAAAATAAATATTTTATTGATTATCGTCAGGTTAAAAATAATTTTTAAAAATAGTTGAAGATAAGTTCAAGAATTACATGGATATAACCGGTGAAGGATGGTTCTACTACACGGTTCAAAAGTTTCATGAACTTCATGGATAGTTGATTTCAATTTGGAACAGGACTTTAACAAAACATTTCATTGAATTAGTAAAACGCTTTTTAATTGCGAAAGAAACGTTATTAACAATAAAGACATGAAGATAGGGAATTTGAAGATTATTCTCTCAAGCTGAATCAAGCAAACCAAAATAATTTTGTGTTTCAACAAAAGGTTTTGCCATTAAATTCATTTTAAACAAAATAACCGTTAGTAGGCCATTGATAAAAATATTATTATAGTGAAGAAAAATTCACATTGTGAGAACGGCTATGGAAGACGTGTATTATAAAGTTTTATACTCACCGAGGTTGTCGTTGGTGCTAACTGCCGATGAATGCAGATTGATGATCATATTCCTTTGTCGAATTTCAGTTCCTATGAAGAAGAATCGAACCTCAAAAAAACGTTACATTTATTTATTCATGTACACGAGCATTAATATATGAAGAAATTCGTCGAATGAGATCTGTGAGCTACCACCAACAGGAAGCAAACAATACGGGCTAGACTCTGATGTTGGATGTGTAATGCAATATCATGGACATCGAAAGTTCGATGAAATACTAGAATATCCGATTCCTTAAAGAGGTTTCCTTTGAAAATGATGAGTGATTCCTTTGGATTCCTTTGGAGGTCCTTTGAAACAAATAGCCAATATTTTGTGGGGTTCGCCGTTCATCGATGCCAAGCGTAGAACTTCTGTGATCGTTCATTAAATTTTATTACTCATTGACAATTGCTGGGCAAAAACTAAGGTTTTAAAATTTTTTGTTTATCTGGCACGATGTCCGATAAACTTTGGGGCGCACAAAGTGCAAATGGACGAAAAATCATCAAAAAATAGACTATTTAGCATTAAATAATACAAAAAATATAAAAAAGGGTGAAAAAAATGCAAAATAAATGTAAAAAATAAATAAAAACATTTATAAAGAATTAAAAATCATTAAAAACTAACAAAATTAACCAATTTCATCACATTGACTCCAAATTAATCGTAAACACTTATATTCTAGAAAATAACTATGAGAATCAGGCCTGAAATATAATTAAAAACATTAATTAAAAAGAATCACGAAAATCTGTAAACCAGGAAAAAATGATGAAATATGGTAAAAACGTGTAGGCGTTTTGTTTTACCGCATCAAATAACAGGCACCCGTAGTAATTGGCAGTTTGCCGGGTCAGTTCTCTACTCCAAGAATCTCAACACCAGACCCTAGTGGAGAGCGACTGGTTACGAGAAAGGTCTAACTATAAAGTAAAACGAAGAATAAAAGTGCTAGAGAAGTAATGTTGACTCAAAATGTTTATATACATAGAAAAACTACTGTATAAATTTTGTTTAAAACGATCCAGAAATTTATCAAACAAAAACAATAAAAGAAGAAGAGAAGATAAAAGTTCCAAATTAATCTTACTATTGAAAAAACAAAGATTCGAAGGAAGTATGAGTATATCGAGGTTTGTTTCAGTAGATTTTCTAATGGAATATGAATTTATATCTAACTAATTTTGTTAAAATGATTTGTTAAATTTTAAAATATTTTTTATTTTTCAATTTCTTTTATTGATTATCTTTTATTATGCCTATTCATCATCAATAGAAGGCAATGCCAATGACGACTAGGAGTCACGAAAACAAGCCCAATAAAATAACTGGAGCAATATCTATGGAAATCACCAACTTGATTGCTATAAAAAAAATTAATTAAAAATAAATTTAAGCATTTTTATTATTAAATTCATTTTTCAGGAATTTTCAGAAAACAAAATTTATTTTACAACAAAATATTATGAAACATTTAGGATCTAAATACAGAAACGACAGCAAAAAACCCAAAGGGAATCGACACAGTTTCGTAAATGAACTTCTTATCTAAAAATAAATTCTTATAAATAATAAAATTTTGTAATTTAAAGTTTTAATAAAATTATGTTGAGATACAAGCTGGGAGAAGGTAAACAGAAAACATGTAGATGCCAAGAAAGGGAAATATATTTGCAATCCCAAGCAATCCGAGAATATTCTGTGCAGAAAACATCTATTTTTCATTTTTGCAATTAGAAATAAAATCATGTTATGTTCATTTATTATATTATTTGTTAAAGTTAGATTACTCAATGTTATTTTATAAACGGAAGGATGACGATGAGTTATCATATAAAAGAGAAGTCGGGGAATTTAAATGTGAAAATTATAAATGTAATAAGATTCAGAGATAAATCCTATAAAGTTCTTGCAAACGATTGGGAAATTCCCCTGAAAATATCTGGGAAAATCCAGAAATCGAAATCAATAATCGATACGCTGGAATAAATTAGCTCTCACCCTGAGTAGTGGTGTTAAAGTAAGAAATTCCGTTTCTATTTTTAGAAAGGAATTTCTTACTTAAATCAATAAAATTTAAAACTTTGAATTTGGGATTTTAACGGGAAGGGATCGCGAATTTAATATTTTTGACAAAATTTTTGATTAGGACCTTTTACAGTCATGGTAATATGACTCATCCTTTACTAGAAATCGCCCATTGGAATACATTTCCAACGTCATTTTTGAAGGGTATCCAATGGTTTTATCTCTTGTGCGCGCATATGGTGGGAATCCCTTGAAAGTGGCCGCGAGAATCTTATATCTTTTACCCATCAGGTGCCCAGCACAATATATTTAATAAAGTGTTCTTTGGACATTCATTCACTGGTTTACACATTGATGAAATCATGGTTCTTGAACTCGTGTTGTTTATTGCAAAGAACAAATGTATTCGTTATAATATTTATTTAACATATCGAATCGTTTATTCCATTATTCAAGTCGCTTGATGAACTGGTAGACAAAGGATTAAATATTGTCTGCTGAATACAGACTGACTTAACTGGAAGAATAAACTGGATTGCATAGGTAAACTGTGTTATAAAGAAACGAATTTCTCAAAAAATCAAACATGGCCGACTGATTGCTGACTGCATTAATTGAATGGCTTTATTTAAGTACATTACTCAGTAAGATGGTTTGCTTTGGGCCGTCCATAAATGATGTCACGCGATTTTGACCGATATTTTTCCCTCGTCACACGTTGTCATCAAACGTTAGACTCTCCCTTTAAATAAGACGTCACAAATCTTTGGCCCCCCTAAAATCCGTATTTCATATTTGAAAATGAACATGTTTCAAATCACTATATTGACATTTTAGTATGTATTTAGTCACTAAATAATTCACTTTATCATTATTACAGAATGTGCTCTCTGATGTCCGTAAAACTAAAATTGTAACTAACAAAGTAATTTTAAAAAATCGTTTTTTAACGGTTAACTGTTATTTTGCAAACCGGTTTAACCGAAAACCGATATTATTCTAGGGAATATAAAACCGGTTAAATTTTAACCGAAATTAATTTCGGTTTCCATCCCTGATTTAGTGTAATGCTGAATTAATATCGTATGAAAAAACACTTATTATAAAGGAGGCCCTGGAAAGCTGGAATTCGTATAAAATTATGTTGAAAAAAATACAAAATTTAAGAGTTGACGTCACAGTACTTAAACACCTCCTCCCCTTCGTCACATATCGTCATAAATGTGTGATCCCCTCCCATTATTTGGATGACGTCATTTATGGACGGCCCATTTAGTGTATTTAAAAAATAAAGCCTTTTTTGTTTTTTTTATTTTTCTTACTTTATTTTTGTTTATATTATTCGATGTTAATTTTTAATAAATAGTAAAACTTCCAAATGTTTGTAAAATGAACATTTAGAAATTATTAAATGAATTTTAATAAAAAATTGATTTTAGTTTGTTTAGTTCGTTTATGAGATTCTAATTAATTCAAAATTAATTAACATAGAGTAATAAATGGCTCATTTATAATGACCAAGTGTGTATTTCTGAAAGTTCAAATGGTGTTTTGTACAATCGTTTTGTATTATATGACCATCACAATCACCTAGTGGAGCATATGTGGAAGATTTCATGTTGAAAGATTACAAATACTGTCAAAATACATGTTAAAAAATAACTAACCACATATTTCACTAATTAAGACGATACCCGTGAATTGAGGCCTTTTAACCTATTTAAACTGTTCTCGGCGTTTACTTATTAAGATTTTTGTGGATTGAAACAGTTGGAATTTATTCACTAATCCCCTAGGGATTTGACCAAGTTAATTGTTAAGATAACTTTCAAAGAGCTATTCGACAAAACATTCGTTTATCACGTAAGTTGAAATTACAAACTAAAATAGAAAAGTATATTGTGTGAGTTTTCATTAACCTTCAAGCGAGCTTGCTGTGTAAAAGTTTTGATAAATTTAGTGGTTTCTTATTAAGATATTTCTGTAAAATTCAGAATTTATTTGATACACAAGAGCACCAAATAAGTCGGAAGGCAGATCAATATTTACAGTCATTTCTGTTTTAATTAATATTTCAACAGCTTGCTGCACATAAATTGTGGTACTTCACAACTGAAGTTGAAGAGCCATCTAATCATCACAGTGGTCACATCTTACCCGTCAGCACCAATTTCGACTCAGCACAACTTTCAGCTTCAATGTATCAAGAACTTGATGTTAAACAATATTTTACAATATTATCCAAAATTTACTAAAAATGTTGCAATTTCAAAAATAATCTGATTACAATTTCAGTAATCATACAAATTTTAAATTTAAACTAAATATTTACAAATAAAATGTTCGTTATCCTCATTTAAATTTTGACTATAGATCAGTGGTTGACTTTGGTTTTTAACAAGTTGGTCATTTTTCAATTTTTTCAAAAAAATCTTTGTTGGTGTGTCACATCACTACTAATTTAGATTGCACATTATCTCTAAGATGCATTAAATAGAGAATTACAAATTTATTATCATCAAATCTATATTTACAACATGAAAAAAATCTTTAAATGTTAGCAGTAAAGTAAACATCCATGTAAATAAAATGAACCACTATATAATTAAGAGTATTTAATCACTTTAATGATTTGTTTCTGTTTAATTTTCCGTTTAAGATTTGAGATTGTTTACTGGGTCACTAAAAATTTTCAAGTTAGTGCCTGGATGATCCGGTCAATGCTATAGATCAATGTTTATTCCTGTTTACCAATTTTTTCGAAATTGCTTTTTTTTCTAGCATTGAAACTGATATGCCGAAATATTGTGCTAAATTGGAATAAATATTGACTTAGTAGAAATCTAAATAAAATTGTAATGGAAAAGAAAAATCATAGGTGAACGAAAAGATATATATATTTCAACCTTAAATATTTGATCTAGATAAAAAAGGAGAATTATGTTTGTAATTTTAAAAAAGTACCAGAGACAATTTTCTTAAATAATAGTTTCTATGTTTTAGTTCAATTTTTTTCAATTTCCTCAACCTTTAAATCCTTTATTACAAAATTATAACATTACATAAATTGTAATACATATCTATTTCAAACTCGGTCAATAAATACATATAATCATTTTAGTGCAAATTTATTAAATAACCATTAAAACAATAGAGAAAATTAATTCAATTTATTTTATATAAGTAATATTAATTAACTAAGTTTAATTATTTACATCTTTTAAAATTATTGATCTTAGACAATATTAATTTTCCCCTATTTAATACAAACTTTCTAAAAATAACTCTTAAAAATAACAAGAGTCATTGTAGAAAATTTTTGCTAAATATGAAAAAATTAATTTGGTAGAAATTAGGATATTTAAAAATAAAAACAGTTCAAAGGCGACTAAAAAAATAAATAGTTATTTATAATATCATAAATTACGAATAAATTAAATATTAATTACAAATTCCAAAATTAATCTACATTTGAAAGAATAAGATATTTGCACTTGTGACCGATTCCAAATTTTGTCAAGTATTAAACGGATTCTTATAAAAATTAAAAAAATATTACAAATAAACAAAACTTTTAGATATTTGATTTATTTTCATCAATATCAGATTAAAAATTAAGTTTCCTGTTTAAATTTACCTTTATACAAGAAAATTAAGTTTTGATATACAGTGAAAATGAAAATAATTGAAATATCAAAAGAAAACAAGTCAAAAGTGAACAAAAAATAAAAGATTGCGCTTAAAAAATTACTATCATTAAGTTGGTCATACACAAACAGATTTGTATGTGTATTTATTATAGAATTAATTTGTTTATATTATGTGCATTTAAACATTTTATTTTTTAAGAAAATGTTTTAACTGTAAAAAAATATGCATGAAACTGAATAACAAAAATATAAAAATTGAAAAACTATTTATTAGTATAATTAATATCCCAATCAAAAGAACTAAAGTTCATTTTTACTGCCCGGCTTTCCACAACATCAAACCGTAATCTCCGGTAGTTCCGTAAATCAAAGTACCCTTTTCATGGGTTACACTACTGTAAAATGTATCAAAATAATATTTAATAAACAATAAATAATATTACCTTCCGAATTTCTTTCCCATCACACAATGCCACTGAGGATAATGTAATTCGTCAAACTTCTTGCGAATCTGAGCACAAATATTCTTCTCTTGATTATTGTTTTCCTCATTTTGTAAAGCCTCCATGATAGTATTGATGGCTTCCTCCCTCATTTGATTGCCCATATCGGTTTTACTGTCATCAACATTAAACTCCATTTTGCTATGATTATTGAAATCTGATGTTGATATTCGATTTAAATAGTTTTATAACCGCCCCCCACACAAATCCATTCAGTTGTGTATACGTAATTTACTCTAAATCAATGCTCTATATAGAGTACAATAGAAGCAAGACAATACTTGTATTAAGTGTGCCTTTTTGTGTCTTCACTTAGCACACCGACAGATTTATTATTGAAGTAAATATCATACCGTAGAGCTAATACTGATTCATATTTTTTATTTTGTTTTTTATTATTTATTTCATTGTAGTTTCTGGCACGCATCATCTTATTGATTAAATTGTAGATGGAGTTTGCAATGCCGATCAGTTTTATATTCTAATGAGATGTGATGCCGTTTCAGAATTCACAGACACAGCTAGTATCGTTCGGATTAGCACTTAGTTCTAAAAACTTCTAAAAGTTGTCAGTATAAGTTTATTCAATAATCTATGATAAATTTTTTTGTGTTTTAATGATAAAAGCACTTATTAAAATTTACTAATTGAACAATAATAGAAATTTTGTTTTCATAAATAATATATTCGTCTCAGTTGTATAAATCAAACGATTTTTTTTAGTTTTCTCCATCCGTTTGGCATAGATAATTTTTATTAAGTAAAAGATAAAAATAACAAATTGTAAATATATGCAGAGGTAAAACCATAAATTTGTGTTAAATTACACTTATTTTCAAGTTTTTAAATTTAAATTATGAAATCCAAATAAAATTATGATTAATATGTTAAAAAAAATTTCGACAGTAAGCATGATCGAGATTTCGTTAAAAATTGACAACATTAGATATACTTCGCATGATATTATTTGACAGCAATCGAGGTTCTAAACCTAATATATGTAAAGTCGACATGGAGTTAATTTGACACATAATGACACTAATTTGAGTTCTCTAAAAGCATTTTTATTTTGGTAATGATGACAGCATTATGATAAAAATAATAATAACAATAATCATAATAATGAAATATGGAGGAATAATCGGAAATCAGGATGGTAACATAATGTATACTGTCTAGTTAGGTACCTGAAAAATCAAAATTCTAAGTCCTATTCGTGTTTAACAATTTATTTATATTGTTGGACATAAAGGCAAAATTAAAAAAAAATTTATGTCAATTAAAACAAATTATTGAATTATTAATATGGCTACCGTAAACATACACAAGCTCCATAGACAGATATTAAAAATAAAAAATAAAAACACCAAATAAAACAAAATAATACATAAAAAAATAAATAAATAAACCAAAATTAATAAAATCAAAAGAAAGCCTACAGTAGCAGACAGAAACATATTCAATACATAAAACCGCCAAAAACCTGAAAAAGAAGGTTTAGAAAAAACATAGGCGGAAGCGTCGACCAAAAAACTAACTTTTAAATGGTCAAAAAGAATAATGACCCAGAAGTATTAATAAGAATAAATTCAAAAAAATATAAATAATATATCAAAAAATAAAGAAAAATGAGCTAAAAATTATAGAAATATTAAAAATTTAATAAAATTGATAAAAACCTCTCAAAATAGCCAAAAAGGCCTATTGATCGCACACAGACAAAACAACTATATATATATATATATATATATATATATATATATATTTGCATATGTTAAAGTTTAGTTTTTACGAATTTTAACGTTGGGTTCTGGCCATCGTTCACAGGTCTTGTTCTGCAGGTCATCATTGTACTACCATACTGCGCTCGACGGAAACATCGGTCATAATAAGCATTATAATTTTTTTGCTGTTCGGACTCAGTTAAGAGGAAAAAGATTTAATTTATTGTATTGAAAATTTAAAATCTTGTCGGAAACTTATCGTAAAATCGGGTAGAAAGAGATAGTGTAGAAACTTAAAGTCGAAAATATTTTCAAATGGTCGAAAGATGTAATATGGCAGATAATAACTAGAGATCTCTATGAGGGTTGTAACCACTTAAAATCATGGGAAGTGCGCCAGGAGTTAAGGAACTATTGATCAAATTAGAAATACGGGGAAATATAAGGGGTATACTAGGACGAAATTGCAGGTGATACAGTGAGAAACCCAAAAGTGAAAACATCACGAGTAGTTCTTGAAATGGAGCTCCTCTGCTCATGAAATTTCAACACTATGTACAGTAAGAACATGGTAATCACCATGGGTACATAGGATAGACAGAATATTAACATTGATGGCGTTTAGGTGGGAATCACACAAGAACCTTAGACAAATAAACTAAAATCAACTCCATTTGCCAACAATATCATATCACAAAAAATAAATAATAAAAGAAATAGCAAATAATGATAATACAACAAATAATATAGTTTTACTTCTCAAATTTTCTTCGTACTTCAAAATTTAAATTTCATGTATTTGTTTTTGTCGATCTGGCATCGACTTATATAGGGTACTTTTTTGATGCGTTAAAACAAACCTCCTACATGTTTTTTCAAACTACATCACTTTTCTCCCACTTGTTGAATTTTAATCTTTCCTTTTTATTACAAATCCAAATTCAATTGTTGGGCAAAAACTAAAATTTTAAAAATTGTGTTTATCTGGCACGACATCCGATAAAATTTAAGCGCAGGAAATTCAAATGGACGAAAAATTATCAGATAGATCCATTTATTATTAAATAATACAAAAATTATAAAAAAATGGTAGAAAAATACAAAAGAATATGTAAAAAATAAATAAAAACATTTAAAAAGAATTAAAAAACATTAAAAACTAGCAAAATTAACCAATTTCATCAAATTAGCTCCAAATTCATCGAAAACGCTTATATTCTAAAAAAGAAAATTGAGAATTAAGCCTAAAATGTAATTAGAAGCATTAATAAAAAAATAATCACGAAAATATGTTAACCAGGAAGAAAGTGATGAAATATGGTAAAAACGTATAGGCGTTCCCTCGCATTGACCAAGTCCCAAAGAAGCTTCGCTCCATGGTATTTGATCTATGAGAGATGCCTCATTATGATCAGTAAAGTCCAACAATGTTAAATTAAATATTATCATTAATAATCATCTATTTATTATTATTATTATTGTTAATTCTCATTAATTTTATAAATTACCAATTATATGATTTTTCAAAAAGATGTACATGCATGCAAGATAATGAAATTGATTTCACCCAACTAGTCTAGAGCTAGTACTTCGGTGTGGGAGGTACTCATAAAGAATGGTAGTTCACCGGGTCAGTTCTCCTCTCCAAGAGCCTCAACGTAGAGAGCGGTTGATCACTAGGAAGGTTTAAATAATACAAAAAGAAAGAAGTATACTAGAACTAGAGAATGAAAGAAAATCGAAGAAATAATGAGAAAAAATGAATAACGTTAATAATAATAAAAGATATAAATTACGATAATAAAAGAAGGAATCGACTCTACCAAAAATGTTGAAATGAAAAACGAAAATAATGTGGCTAATCATTTCAAACGCTATCAATAGTATGTGATTGGGACGATAAAACAGGTATTTTATACTATTATTCACTTAAATCATAAAGAATTATGTTTAAATGCCAGTATTGTAATGTTTTAGAGAAAACGAGAAAAAATAAAAATATGAAATTTTTTTGTTGTTATGATTGTCTACTGAAGGAAAAAAAAGGAAAAAATTAAATTATTTTTAAAATTTTTTTATTATTATCTTTAATTCTTCTTAGCTTCAGTGTTGATAATTTAGAGTTAGGTATTATGATGGAATCGGCCACAAAATGCTATGCTCGAGTAATGAAATCATAGTAAAAAGTAAAGGAAAATAAAACAGCCGATTACAATATTTTCTCGGTCACCAATTTCATTTTCTTCCCGATTATAATTTATTATTTTTTGAAATTATCATTACTTTGTTTTTATTATTATTATTTGAATTTATTATTATTAATTTCATAATCATATTTTGATTTCACTATAATTTCATTTATCAACGGGCAAAGTTCAAAGGAGATACACTCTCAGTTTTACTAGGCAATTCAAAATTCGATACCCGAATAATGAAAACAATTTTATAATTATTATTATTATTATTATTATTATTATTATTATTATTATTAAAAGATAAGGCCAATAAAAAACTTTTCGTACGATATATTTCGATAGCATAACTATCATCTTCAGGTACTCAAAACTAACTAAAAATATTATGAATTAACATTTAATTTAAACAAATTATTTTTTATTAATTTAATTTTGTAATAAATAAATATTTATAAAATATATTCAAATCACTTTTAATTAATTTAAAATTTTCAATTATTTTAATAATATTAAAAAACATGATTTAACATACGTAAACTATTTAAAAACATTCAAAACATTCGTAGTCACAGCACTTTGCACATTAATCTTTGGATCCAATGACCTTATCAGCAATGCTTCACATATCACGCGTTCTCAATAATTATTAAAACTTCTCAACAAAATTCTAAAATCAGACATTCCTATTTCACTTTTACAGCCTCTATTGTGCTCACTAATATTGGTCAAACCCTTCAATCGACAATGCTCTAGAACTCGAGTACAGAGATGACGGGATTATTATTATTATTATTATTATTATTATTATTATTATTATTATTATTATTATTATTATTATTATTATTATTACTATTATTATTACTCAGAAATAAATAATTTTGTTGTGAAATTTATAGTATTTAGAAATAAGAATGATTATGATAGATTGATCTTAAGTTAAATTAAATAGTGTTGCATTAAATAAATTTATTAGTAAAATGAAATCCAAAAAGCAAACAACTTTTATTTTTATCATTTCAAAAAAGTCAAATTTAATAAAAATTAAGAATACGTCGACAGGAGTATGTATAAAATAGTTACAACTGAGAACAATAAAGAAAATCCAATGATGTAACGTTTTTAACTAAATAAATCAATAAAGGGAAAATTCCAAAATCACTTATATTGGAATTCAATAACAAAAACAAAATCGATTGAGTATCTGGAGATCTAAAATAATAATCTATAAAACCTAGAGTAGAAAATAAATTTAACTCACCCTGAGTTTGCATACGGTATTGTGAAATACCGTTCTAAAAATAAAACGGAATATCTTGTTTTAATCCATAAAATTTAAAATTTTGAATTTGAGGTTTTTAAATGGGATGAGCTGCGAATAACGCATTTTTAATAACAATTTCTATTGAAACTTGTTACTGAGGACCTTGTTCATATATTAATCAATATATATATATATATATATATATATATATATATATATATATATATACATACATATCATTTTCATAAATCATTTCCAAACCGAGTATCAATTTTGGTTAAAGAGTTTTAACTAATTTTAGTACAAAACAATCCAGAAAAAATATTAGACTTTGAGAAATTCAAACGGAATTACGCCTACTATCATAATGATACTTTAGAGCAAAGCCAGTGGGCAGAATCGATGATTAGACGATGCCGCTGGATGGAAGAAACTTGAAACCGTCCAAAACAAGTCAAGAAACTGGTCCAGTAGAATGATTTGTTAAAAGCACAACACGCGGAGATAACAGCAGAAATGGAGAAACTGAAAAAATAAAAAAAGCAATTAAAACTAAACGAAACAATACAAAACGAGATCGGATACCACCGGACAACGGCAATAATCATTCATATCGATCAGGCAGTGACCCTTCAAAGTAGTGGGATGTGTCACATCTAGCACATGTCACATCCAGCACAGTACCCCTCCCCCTCCCCCGCTGAGAGAAATTTTTCTAAGTCCAAAAGTACAAAAAAATTTTAAGACAAAGACAATGACTCATTCAAGGTAATTTAAACAAAGACCACGACTCATTCAAGGTCATTGGATGACTCACCATATTTTTTCAAGGTCATTTAAACAAAGACAATGACGCATTCAAGGTCATTGGATGACTCATCGTACTTTTCAAGGCCATCGAAACAAAGACCATGACTCATTCAAGGTCATTGGATGACTCGTCATATTTTTCAAGATCATTTAAACAAAGACCATGACTCATTCAAGGTCATTGGATGAGTCATCAAAAATTTTCAAGGTCACTCAAAAGCAGGTCAAGGTCATTCAACAGTAGGTCAAGGTCATTGGATGAGTCATCAAAATTTTTCAAGGTCATTCAAATTTTCTCAAGGTCACGGAATTTTTAAACATTTTAAAATTTTAATTTACTACTTATAAAAAAAGTAGTATATATTTGTAAATTATTTTATTATTATTATTAATATTATTAATATTATTATTATTACTATTATTATTATTAATATTATTATGGTTATTATTATTATTATTTTTATTATTATTATTATTATTACTATATAATGAAAACCAAGACATATACAACAAATTTATTATAAAGAGATAATTCTACTATAGTAGTATTGTCGAAGAGCTTTATTCAAAGCCCATTCCACATACTTCCGATATCGGGAAGCGCAGCAATGACATCCATCACCACAAGGGTATTCTGGTTCCATATCTTTTGACAAATTGTTTTGTTCGATATCCCATAGGAACTCATCTATTACAGTAAATATCCATATTGATGTATGATTGAATACCAAGTATGGAATTATTGATGCTGGCTTATCCATGATTCCATGTATTTCTGGATAATAGAATTGCAGACGTTCTTTAATAACTTTAAAATAATCATCTAAAAAGCAAGTAATAATAATAATAGTAATAATAAATTACCATAATGTTTAATTTCATTCATAGCATGAACTGCGCTCGGTATAACCATTTTAATGATAAAAATTGAAATAACAATTACTTTTATACTAATTTAGACCACACACACACACACAAATCTTTAGCTATAAACAATAAATATTAATTTATAATGTTTTGAAAATGATTAAAGAAATTTTAATAATATTATTAGTTTTTAATATGGCCAACTCAATTGTTGTAACCGTTCAAGGTAAAAATTCAACAAGATGTGTATGTCCTGATACCGCTGTATTGATGGATATTTTGTATATGATAGATAGGCCTAGATATTTGAAAACTCCAGTCAAAAGATTATCTGAAAGAATGAGTAATTTAGAATTCCGATTTGAACATACATATGAGACTTTAAAAAGAGCTAAAAACGAATTATATGATGATATTATATATCTAAATAAGACCATTGGTACTATCAAAAATGAATTAAGAAAATCAGTATTAGAATTGAAAGAAAATCGTAAACTTAATGAAAAAATGATGAATCAAGTTCAATATAGTATAAAATTTTATTCTAATAAAACATCTGATCAGTTCAATCGTATAATGAAATTACAACAACAACCGGTTAACAGTGGTGGCAACAACTTGAAAGAAGTTAACAGTGCCAACAAATCATCATTGCCATTTCCATTATATATTTTTACATATTTTCTTAGTATTACATGATTCTGATTGGTCGAATATAGTATAAATAAGCTTACACGTTCATATATTTTTATAAAATGCCAGAAACTAAATTTTTTATAACTTTGTTGAATGAGCTGGTCTCTAATAATAGAGAAGAAGATGAAATCATTAAAAACATGAAATTTATGGTAAACCGTACCGAGAAAATCGTTGAAGACATCCCATTCGATTATGAAAAAATTCTCAATTTGCCACCATTGGAGAGAAAGAAGGCATTCCAATCAATATTTAGTTACATGTTTGATGAAAATAATAAATGGATGCGAATAATAGTAGGATTAATGTACATGAAACACATGATATTAAAATCTGGATCCGACTATGAAAATTATTTCCAATGGTCTATAGAGGTATATTACTTTATATTGTTAATAATTTATTATTATTTAGGTGATAGAAACAAAAATTGATCCGTGGTAGAATCAAACGGTGGATGGACAGCTATTATTCAAGTTGCCGCAGAAGCCAAACGCTCTGATATTTATATCGAGAATTGCAAATTTTTATTAAAACTATTCACTGGAGTATCTGTTTTATATTTATGTAACAAGGTTTATCATAGATTTTAATAAATATTTCTTTGTTATTTTTATTAATAAAAAACTATATTTTAAAGATTTATTGATTATTACATGTACATTCTTCATCACACAAGATTCTATCATAATATTTTCTATAACATGATCAATACAATTCTTAAATTCGGTAGGCTCATCTTTAATAATTTCGGTAGCTTCTTCAACATTAATAATTTCTTCAGAATCATTAATAATTTCAGTATCTCCATCATTAACAATTTCATCACTCTGACATCCAGAATCACTCTGACATTCAGAATCGCAATCCGATTCTTTACTCAATGCTTCAACTAGAGTCAACATATCTCTAATTTTTACACCGGTTATTTCTTCGAGTTTATCAAACAAAAAGTTTATTAAATATTCTAAACGAAATTAATTAATTATTTTATATTTTTATATTTTACCTTTTTCAGACATCATTTTAACACTATTTTAAAACTACTTATAATTTTGTTTATAGAATAACAAAGAAACATTAATACATTTATTAAACACTATACATTAAAATAACTGTGAAATTCTAGCAGTAACAATTTTCCAGATTGGAGAAAGCACATCGTTTTGATCTGCTTTATATCCTTGGATTGTTATTGTTATATACCAGTTTTCCTGTTCTTTGAATCCAATTTCTGTAAATGCATCATAATATCTGGTATATTGACTCGTGAAGAAAGCATTTTCATTGCATTTTAAATTTGAATTGATCTTTTTGAATGTATTATCAATATCCTTGATATTTAACATTGAGAGAGTACCAGCAAGATATTGAAATTGCGTTTTATTGAGTTTGACTGGATTTGCCAATTGCATATTGATAGGCTCCTTTAAAAAATACATTTTATAATTGTGGAACATCTGAACTGGTTGGACGCTTATTTTCTTGGTCATGTTTGATTTATGATCTCTATAAGGTGGTGACGCGCTTTTATACCCTTGACAGATACTGATTAACCAATCAGAATCATGCATGATAAGTGCATGATAATTGCATGTTAAGTGCGTGACTGTATGTAAATTAACCCGTTGAGTTTTATTATTATACACATATCATCTATATAAAATGTATTATTATTATTACTATTATTATTATTATTATTATTACTATTATTAATAATATTATTATTACTATTATTATTATCAAAATAAAACTAATAAAAATAAAACTATTACTATTATTAATATTATTACCAACACTAACAAAACAAAACAAAATAAAATTTAAAACATTTATTTTCGAAAAAGTTGGTATTTAGAAGAATTCCTAACTGATTTTGCCAGGCACCATTCGACATAGCGCTGGTATCGAAAATCGCAGCAGCTACAACCCAGAATACAAGGGTATTCGGGTTCTATCTCCTTCGGTCTTCGGTCAAGCTTAATATCCCATAGAGCTTGATCTATTATGTTAAAAATCCATATGTTGGTGGTTGTATAGACCAAATCTGGAATTACTGATTCAGGCTGGTCTTTGACTATTGCTCGGAGTTGAGGATAGAAGAAGAATAACCTTTCCAGTAATATGGCCTGATATTTATCTGGAAACAACGATAATAATATTAATAAATAATAAATAATAAATTTACCATAGTTTTCGATCTCTTTTTTGCTTAATTTTGTGCTTGAAGTATTTTCCATTTTTAAAAATGAAATAAAATGAATAAGCAATTTGTTTTAATCAATCATTAGCCAATCAGATATCGACCAATCCGGTGATTTCATTTTGTATATCACAAACAATATTTTTGTACTCTAGATTTCGCACCCCTAATATGACTATTTTTCCACTGCCAAACACGTTAACACACATTGGGTTGTATTTTAAAAGCCTCAGTGCAGAAAATAATTCTGGCTCGAACATACAAAGACATTTGGTTGACATGTTGTATAGATTGATAGATTGTCCTATATCCATGGTAACTGTAATTGACTGTATTTTAAGATCCTTTATTCTATATTGTAATTTATTGACATCTAAAGGTTTCTTACATCCCATGATTCTGCATTTGCCTGATTTGAAAAATATTATAGGGTATTTTCCACTCCTATCTACAATTTGCTGGGGTTTACCATTTGGAAACGTCATTTTTGATACATCGAAAGTTCCTTTATAATTTATATTTGATAACATAATTAAACAATAAAGAAATATCAAGCTATATATATGAGTTTTTAGGAAGAGTTCATTAAATCATATAATATAAACAAAAACCTATAATTATACAAATTAATAATGGAATTAAGAAATGATGCGGTATATCAAATCGTTGGCCCAAGTGGTAGTGGTAAAACTATGTTTGTGTGTAAATTACTGAAATCTAATTTATTTCAAACAAAATTCAACAAGATTTATTGGCATAGGGTGCAGATGAAGAACATGGATTAACTCAAGATAATTTCTGTAAATTGAAAAACATGAAAATAGTAAAGGGTTTCGATAAAAACTGGTCAAGTCGTTTAAGGAAAGGTGATGTCATCATTATCGATGATTTGTATCAGGAAGCTAATAAAGAAAAGGATTTTAATAACCTATTCACAAAAATCAGTAGACATGTTTTGTGTTACTGTGATCTTTATTACTCAAAATCTATTTCATCAGGGTGGCGCCCATCGAACAAGGAATTTAAATGTTCAATATTTAGTTATTTTCAAGAATCCTAGAGATGCAACAGTTATTGATTTTCTTGCTCGACAGGCATACCCTAATAATCGTAATTTTCTCAGCAGTGCATTTCAAGATGCTACAAAATCACCACATGGATATATATTTCTTGATTTCACACAACAATGCAATGACGATTTACTTGTAAAAACCGATATTTTCAATAAAGAAGGTGCCATCGTATATAAACAAAGTTGAAAACTTTAACATGTAAAAATGTTTATGAAATCCAGGCTTAAAAATATCCGAAAACTTAGACAAAGTATTAAAAAGAAGCGTGGTCTACCAAAAACCAGTTATACACCATCTAAAAAGCTAATAACCGAGAATTACCCTGCAGTGAATCTAATTTCGAAAAACATTATTAAAAAGAGTAAAAAAACAGTTAAAATTGTAAAAAATCATAGGAGTTTCCCATATTTTAATGCATTGTTAAAGGCTTCGAGTATGAAAAGAATGTCTATTTTACAATCATTTCCAACTTTTGTTGTCGATGATTTACTCAAAATTCTATTAAAAGTAGTCAGAGGTAAAATTAAAATCAGTAATTCTAAAAAACTAGTATTGAATAAACATCGTAAGCCTTTGTTATCACTAGTAAATAATAAAAATCGACAGCAAATGAGAAAAATCATATATAAACAACAAGGTGGTTTTATCGGAGCAATGTTACCATTAGCATTATCATTATTATCACAATAAACGATGGGGCAATCATTACCTAATGTTAAATTAAAATTTAAATCATCTTGTTGTAATGGAGAAGATTTGGACGAACCCAGAAGATGAGGCAGGTTTCGGTGGAGTGGCAAAGTTAAAGAAAAGAGTCCCAAAGTCGAAAAAGGAAACGCAAAAGTGGTTGTCAGATCAGCTTGCGTACAGTTTAAACAAACCGATGCGGAAAAGATTTCCAACGAGAGCTTATAAGACATTCGGTATTAATGATTTATGGCAAATGGATTTGATGGAGATGATACCGTATTCGAAAATTAACAAGGGTTATAAATATATTTTAACGTGTATCGACGTTTTCAGTCGTTTTGCCCGCGGTCTACCAACAAAGACAAAATCTGCCGAGGAAATATCTAAAGCAATAACTCAATGTTTAAAAATGGGCATCCAGATAATTTGCAAACCGATTTAGGTATTATTATTATTATTACTATTATTATTATTATTATTATAGGCAAGGAATTTTACAATAGTAAAGTTAAGCAAATCCTGGATCGTCTCAAAATAAATCATTATTCTGTACATTCTCAATACAAAGCCGCTCATGTTGAAAGATTTAACCGGACATTGAGGGATAGATTGAAGAAATATTTCGTGCATCAAGGTAATAAAATATGGATAAATGTATTACCGAAAATACTTGTTAGTTATAATAATTCATCACATCGAGGTCTGAATGGTTTGAGACCCGTAGATATCAGCTCAAAAACACGAGTACAGTCTAAAAAAGTTCCTATTACAAAACCAAAATATAAAGTTGGTGATCACGTTAGAATTAGTAAAATATCTGCTTCACCTTTCATCAAAAATTTCGATACTAATTGCAGTGATGAGGTATTTCAAATTACTAAAATTAATACTAAACAGAGTCCTGTAATGTATGTTATTAAAGATAGTGATAACAATTTAATACAAGGGAAATTCTATGAACAGGAATTACAAGTTATTTCCAAACCTACAGTGTTCAGAATTCAGAAAATATTGAAAACTAAAATGGTGGGTAAGGATAAACAATACTATGTCAAATGGCATGGATATCATGAAAAGACCTAGTAAAATGAGTTTCTATACAATTTTACCGAGTAATAGTTGCCCACTAATCCATCCGGAAAATCAAGCAAGTAAATTTATGGTTGATCTTCAAAATCCCATTTATTTACATGGAAATTGGGAAGTTGCTTTGCAAGACTTTACATTTGTGTACAATACATTCCCATTTTATAGTCATTGTAAAATCGGATTCAAGAAGCGTGTTCCCAAAACCTGTAGTGGTATTTTATCAATCAATAATTTTAAACGATATTGTCATATTCCAAATCAAATTTTAGATGAAAATAGTGGCATGTTTTTCAAAGATGGATTGAATGTTAGTTGTGATTTTAGCCCATTTACAATAAAGTTTGAAAGTATTGAGGATGCCAAGCGAATGGGTTGTGATAAGCTAGCATTGTTGTTCCTGGAACTGAATACCTAATACGATTCAAAACATTTGATGAGAAAAGTGTAACGATCGAAAACATCAAAATATCTGTATCATATATTAATGAGGTGGAAGATACATTTACATTTACTAATGAATTATATATTGAAACACTTGAAGAATTACATAAATATATTTCATTAAATTGTTTACACATATTTAAAACTATTGAATTTCTTAAAGATGGAATATGCAAATTCAGTCTGAATAATAACATTTGTGAAGTTACATTTGATAAGAATTTGGCTAATACATTGGGATTAGATAAGCAAACATATAGGGCAAGTGCTTTTGGTGTACGCAAACCAAAAATAATAAAACTTCATAGGCAAATGTTCATATATACTAACATCATCGATCCTATAATTGTTGGTGATTCTTTGGTTCCTCTTTTGAAATCTGTTTGGGTTGATAAACATGACCAGGATGAAGTTGTCAATATAAATATCGATAATCCCATGTACTTACCGGTATCAACATCATGTATAAACAATATAGAAATAAATATTCGTGATGATAGTGGTAAATTATTGAATTTAGTAAAGATACAAAAACTCATTTGACATTACATTTTCGTAAATTAGATGGCCAATAACGATATTATTAGTATGTATAGTGGTAGCCAAAGTGGTGGCGAATTACCATATTTTATTGGTAAACAGTATGGATCAGGTTGGTTGAGAACAATTGGTAGATTTGCACTTCCTATTCTTAAACGCCTTGGTAGTTTTGGCATGAAAACTGCTAAAGATGTGATAATGAATGAGCAGAAAATATTGCCATCTCTGAAATCAAATGCATTATCCGAGTTAGGGAAAGTTCTACCTAGTGTTGTAGGTATGTTTCAAAAACCTGAAGCACCGGCTCAAAAACGTAAAAGACCTCATAAACATATAAACAAACGAATGAAAGGACATGGAACTATATTTCAAAAATGATTTGTGGTAAATCTGAATTGTGTTTATTTGATAGACCATCTCCCCAAGCAGTAATTGAAATGGGGGCCTTTGAAGATGTATTCCCGATGAATTCTATTATGGATAGTAGAACTGATATTGAATTTTATATTAATGGTTCCCAAACTGAATATCTAGATTTGAACGATACATTGTTAACTGTTCAGATCAAAGTTGTAGATAAAGATAGAAAACCATTGGGTGAACCTAGTGATGTAATACCAAACAATTTCTTGTTTCAAACACTTTTTAAAGATGCAGTTCTCGGATTTAATAATATCAAGATTGAGGGTGGTAACAGTACATATATTCACAAAGCTCTAATAGAAACTATTATAAATTACAATAGCGATACTAAAAATACATGTTTAACTCCTATGGGTTATGGTAGTGATGACGATAGGAAAAAGTGGATTAAAGGATCGAAATTATTTACCATGTGCTCATCATTACAACTCGATTTTATGGATCAACCGAAATATTTACTCCCAGGTGTTAATGTACACATTAGATTGAAAAGATCTGATTCGGCATTATCACTAACAAGTGCTACCACAGCACCAATTCTTCAATTAGTTGATGCAAAATTATTGGTAAGAAGAGTTCGTGTTGAGCCTTCTGTATTAGCCGGTCATCAATTGGGGCTTAATTCTAAGCATGCAATATATCCATTGAAAACAAAGGAAATTGTTCAATTTGCTATTGCTAAAGGTTCAGCTTCTTTCTATAAGGAACAAATATTTGGAGATAGAAGAATGCCCAACTTTATATTGGTAACATTTCAAAGTGAATCTCAATATAATGGATCATACTTAACATCGAGCTCAATTTTCAAAAACTTTGGTGTAACATCGCTAACTTTATCGAAAAATAGTGATTATAGAGAAACATATACTCAAGATTTCGATAATGATAATTATTGTGCTACATATATGCAGAGTATAGTTAGAAATATGGGATTTTTGGATAAAAACCTTAATTTTTGCTATAACTCTTGATGATTTTAAAAACAAATATCCATTCTTCACATTTGTTTTGGCACCCGATTTTGATTTAAATCAGAGTCAATTACCTCAAAATGGAAATTTACGATTAGATATAAAGTTTGCTAAAGCTACAACTGAACCGGTACATGTTGTAATATATGGAGTGTTTGAAAATGAGGTTCAAATAACTGCAAACAGAACTGTATTGGTTTGAAAATGTTGGTATAAATGTATAGGTAATTTATTATAATTTGTCATGGAGTAAGTTATTTTATGTAATAGTAATATTATTGATGTAGTTCTGTTCAGGTCTATCGAATTGGAAAACAAATACTAGGACATGAATTTTTAGGGGTATTTCATCTTGATAAAATTCCATATTTACGTAATAATCAAGCCATAATCGTCAATACTCAATCGTCTCATCTCGGTGGAGAACATTGGTTAGCAATATATATGAAACCTAGCAAGATATTAGTATTTGATCCTATGGGTTTCTATTATCCGGCTTTAATGGTTTCAAAACTTCAAACAATGGGTAAACCTATTGTATATAATAAAACTATGTATCAAAAACCATGGACCTTAACATGTGGTCAACATTGTTTAGCTTGGTTATTATCCAAGAGATTTGATGATTAATAAATGTATTAATGTTTATTGTTATGTTTTAACTATTAATATTGTTATTTATTATTATTATTTTTATTATTATAATTATTATTATTTTTATTATTATTATTATTTTTATAAATATTATTATTATTATAATTATTATTTTATATTATTAATATTATTTTATTATTATTATTAATATTATTATTATGTGTTTAATTAAAGATAAGCTAATGCATCATCACAAAGACAGTGCATGATAAGTGCGTGATCACAAAGACATTGCATGATAAGTGCGTGATCACAAAGACAGTGCATGATCATCACATGATAAGTGCATGCATACACAAAATTGAATAAAGAAAACACATGCAAACTCAATGTATGTGATTTACAAAGAACACATGCCTACACAGAATAGGCTGCATGCGTAAAAATCTCTCACCTATATGTGTGTATTGCTAAAATGTGGTTGGCTAAATCCTGAAAATATTATTCTCTTTATAAACATTGACAAATTCTAAATTTGTCACAATTATTTCAAAATTTTACTCGCGGGATTTCAAAAAATATAATCAAAATGGAGAACTCAAGAATTTTACGCCAATTGTTGGTCGATGAAAATGGTAAGGATTTTTAATTTAATTTTAAATTTTATTATTCTATTTTTCTAGATTGGTTTAATATAACCGAACTTCAAAATAAAATTGACGGTGTCAACGAATTTGAAAATGGTAATTTAAAATTTTAATATTATTTATTTTAATATAATTTTAGAGAATGTTCAAGAAATTATTTTAACCGACGATACGCCGACAATTATTATTAGTGATAGCGAAGATGATGATGATATTATGATAATCGAAGATGGTAAATTTTTAATGTATATTTTATTTTTTAAAAATCTTTTTAGTAGATTTGTATGAACCAATTAATGCTGATGCCCCCGTTTCTGGGGAAGATTTGAATGAAACATTTATTGACGATGCCCCCGTTTCTGGGGAAGACCACAATTATGGCCCCGTTTCTATGGATGCTGACGTTTCTGTGGGAGACGAAATTTCTTATAAAAAATTTAGGATTTTTATTATTTTTAAATATTTTTAATATATTTTTAAATATTTTAATGAACATTATTATTTTTTTTTAATATTTTAAGGAGCATTATTATTTTTAAATTTATCATTATTTTATAAGAGTATTTTAATGAGTATAAGTTAATAATATGTAAAGTATTATAATACTTTAAACATAAACAATAATACAACTGTTACTAAAAAATCAAAAAGACCTGCTGATAAAATCGTGTCGTGTATCCCTGATAAAATTAAAAAAATAGAAATCATCATTAGTGATGACGAAACTGAATATAATCAAATAGGGGGTTCTGTAAATATTGAAATAAACGATGAACCTGAAATAGAGGTTGACTTAAGAGGTTCCCGTAAAAATATTCGATTTGATTTAGAAAATCAAAATCTTGTTCAAATCGCCCTAACTGATAAACTTGTAAATAAATTACAAATCAAAATAAAGAAAATGGGATCTGTAAAAGTTCAGTTTACAGCTCTCATTCAATTTGAAAAAGATGGGGAAATAAAAGATAATTTCTTTTCGAATAGCGCGTGTGTCTTTTCCGATAGTTTTCTTGCTGATGGTGTGAGTCGGTTAAATGAGAAAATCGAAAAATTCACAGATTTAGGAAGTGGGTGGCGCGTAGTTAAGATTCGCGAAATCGATTTTATTTTAACCGCGTATTATCCTGTAGGTCGATTAGCCGGACATAGTTTTATCCCTACGCCTGAATCTCTAGTAGGTAAAAAGGCTATTGTAAACGTTAAAAACACAGATCATTCGTGTTTTATATATAGTGTCTTATCGATTTTAAAGCGTGATATAGTTTTAAAGAATAGGGAGCGTGTTTCTTCTTACACTACTTTTATGGATGAATTGAATTATGATTCAATTACAGATTGTCCAATGAGACTATGTAACATACCCAAATTTGAGAGAAATAATAGCGATTTAAATTTGGCCATCAATGTCTTTGAATATAACAACACCCCTTCTAAACAATTGAATGACATTGATTATGTACCTCATCATCCTCACCTTGTCTTAATTCATCGAACAAAGGTTATCGGTGGTAACCCGATTAATCTTTTATTATTACAAGACGGTGATAATTTTCATTATACCGCAATTTTTAATTTAAATAGACTGTTGAATTGTCATTCGAGTAGTGAATGTAACACCAGAATTCGCGTAAAATGGTGTCCCCATTGTTTAAACGGTTTTTATTATGATAAAACCTTTAAGGCGCATGTTGATTTGTGCGCTAAAAATCAAATAGGAACAACCCTATACACGCTCCCTGAAAATAAAAACTTAATATTTAAAAGTTTTTCTAAAATGATTACCCACCATTCGTAATTTATGCGGATTTTGAGGCTGTTTTGCCTAAAGATGTAAAACATCATCAAATACACATGCCGATATCAGCAGGCTTATTATTAATAAATAATTTAACAAATACTACACAATATTTCAGTTTTATAGGCTTGGAATGTGTATTGGAATTTTTAAAGAAGGTAGAGGAAATTGCTGTCACAATTGTCCTACCATATTATGAAAATCATGGTAAAAAACCTATGAATAATCTTACTTCTAATGAGGAACAGCAGTTCATCGCATGTAGAACTTGCTATCTTTGTAAAAAACTTATTAGAAATTAGGTTAAAGACCATGATCATTTTACAGGTCAGTATCTTGGTGCTGCCTGTCGTAACTGTAATATAAATAGGAAAATAAGCAAACAGTTACCTATCGTCTTTCATAATTTGAGAGGATATGACCTTCATTATATTTTAAAGTATGGATTGAATGAATTTCCGTCTTGGAAATTAAATATCATTCCTACAACAACTGAGAAATTCATAACTTTGATTGTAAATATTAAGAAATTAGCTGTTAGATTTATAGATAGTATGCAATTTGTAAATTGCTCTTTAGCAAAGGCTGTAAAAACTCTTACTGATCTACCTCTAACTTGTTCTGCTTTTGATGGTCTTATTGTTAAGGCAAAGGGTATCTTTCCTTATGATTTTGCAGTATCACTAGAGGTCCTTGAATCGACTTATGAACTACCTCCAAAATGGGATTCTGTATCTGATGATGAATATGCTACCGCCCAACTAATTTGGACACAGCAAAATTGCACTACAATGTTAGACTATAGGTTAACTTACCTAAAATTAGACGTATTCCTCCTTGCAGACTATTTTCAGCAATTTCGCGCAAAGGCTATTGCTTACAATGGTTTAGAACCTCTGAATTTTTATGGAATTCCTGGTATGTCATGGGCGTCCGCTCTCATGACATTAAAGGAACCCATAGAACTTCTGCAGGACATGAAAATGTTTAATTTCTATGAGGGTGGAATACGGGGTGGGTTAACATTTGTTAACAAACATTATGTTGCAAGTTCTGAAGATACAGAACTCTTGTATATTGATATTAATAATTTATATGGTTGGGCACTTAGCCAAAACCTTCCGTGTGGTGATTTTGTTTGGGTGCATGATAATCTGAATGATGTGCTGAGTGAATGTGTGAATGCGAATATTGAATTCCTTCCGTATGGTTATACAATGGAAGTTGACATGAGTATCCCTGAGCGTGTGCATCAGTATTTGAATGACTTTCCGCTTGCTCCGGAAAAGATGTGTCCGCCCAATTCAAAAGTTGAGAAGTTAATGTTCACGCATTACAGTAAGAAGAACCATGTTCTTCACTGGAGACTTCTCAAGCTGTATATAGAATTGGGTGCGGAAGTTGAGTGTATTCATAGGGCAATTAAATTTAAGCAAGCACCTATTTTTAAATATTATATTCAGAGAAATACATATTTACGCCCCAACTCAAAGTGCGAGTTTCATAGAGATTTATACAAATTATTTAATAAAAGCTTATATGGGAAGTCCGTTGAGAATTTGAAATAACGGATGAATTTGAGGCTATGCAATTCAGCCGAAAAAATAATTGTATATGCTTCAAAACCGACTTTCAAAAAGTCCATTAAAATAGTGGATGATTTGATTGCTGCTCATCTGAACAAAAACTCTATATGTTTGGACAGGCCTAGCTACATCGGCCAATCAGTGCTAGACCTGTCTAAGCTGCGGATGTACCAATTACAATATAATGAATTGGCAAAATATAGATCAGCATTTGACTGCGATATTAATATCGTTGCCGGCGACACTGATTCGTTTTTTCTTGAGGTTAAGCACTGTAAGCTTGACATTCTTTTGCTGGCAATGATAAGAGACAACCTTTTAGATACCTCAAATTACGAATCGGCACATCCCTTATACTCGAGGAAATTAGATTCTGTGATAGGAAAATTTAAAGATGAAAGCAAAGGTCTCGGGTATAAGGAGTGAGTTTTCTTAAGACCCAAGTGCTATAGTTTATTAGGTAAATCTGATACAATGAGGACTAAGGGGGTGAAGTTGTTGGGGACTGGCATCAAACATCAGTCTTATTTGGATTGCTACAATAAAAACGTAGTTTTCACAGTACCTCAAAGTAGGATAGGGACGCGGAACCATCAGCGATTGTGGGTGGGGAAAAATACCAGTATCGCATTTGGGCATTATTTTGGGGTTGATGCAATAGATAGTGACCAAGTTAATTTCTTGGATGAGCCGCTTTTCGGTGGTTCGAGCCCCAGTTTTGATGACTCTACCAAAATCAGCGATAATGGACAGCTTTTCGGTGGTTTGAGCCCTAGTTTTGATGACTCTACCGAAATCAGCGATAATGGACAGCTTTTCGATGGTTTTAACGAAGATAACATTGATATTGATGACGTGTATTTATCAGAATAATAAATGTTTTTAAAAAACTGATTTTGTTAATTTGGAAACTTATTTATCTAGAAAACTTGTAATAGTTTTCATTTTTATTATGAAATTTAGATATAATTTTTTAAAATTTTAATTTTTTATAATTACATTTTTATAATATTATTGTTTCATGCAAAAGCCGCAGCGTGACGAAACGCGAAATATTACTTTATAGATGTTTTAAATGTAAAAACACTATATATTTTAATGTATTTATAATTAATTCTTTGTTTTTTTGAAGTTGTTTTTGTAAAGTTGTTTTTGTTTTTATATAGTTGTTTTTATATATTTGTTTATTATATTATTATTATTATTATTATTATTATTATTAATAAAATTAATAATAATATTAATAATAAAAGTTTTTATAAGTATTATTAATAATAATAATAATTAAAGTTTTTATAAGTATTAATAATAATAATAAATAATACTATTAATATTAATAATAATAATAATAATAAAATTTTTATAAGTATTTATAAGTATTAATATTAATAAATGTTTTTAAAAGTAATAATAATAATAATAATTAAAGTTTTTATAAGTATTAATAAAATTTTTATAAGTAATAATAGAATAATGAAAACTAATAATAATATTAATAATAATATTAATAATAAAATAATAAAAATTATAATAAAATTATTAATAATAATAATAATAATTAAAGTTTTTATAAGTATTAATAGAATAATAAAAAGTAATAATAATAATATTAATAATAATAATAATAAAATAATTTACAAATATATACTACTTATTTTTTATAATTAGTAAATTAAAATTTTAAAATGTTTAAAAATTCCGTGACCTTGAGAAAATTTGAATGACCTTGAACAATTTTGATGACTCACCCAATGACCTTGACCTACTTTTGAATGGCCTTGACCTACTTTTGAATGACCTTGAAAATTTTTGATGACTCATCCAATGACCTTGAATGAGTCATTGTCTTTGTTTCAATGACCTTGAATGAGTCATTGTCTTTGTTCTAAAAAAATTTGTACTTTTAAATTTAGAAAGAAAAAATTTTGCCGGGGGGGGTATGTGAGCTAGATGGCCTCTGAGCTAGATGGCCGGTATCTCACTACTCTTCAATCTTCTATCAAACGGTTACCATGGTCCGTAATACAATAGATATGAAGAAGTCAAAGTCTAATAAATCGCGTCCCAGCAAGGCAGAGGGAGAGACTCCAGAAACTATTTCTTGAATAATGTGATGGACAGAATTGTAAAAAATGATTTTATTTTGTTATTGATGTCAGGTTTTGAAGTGAACATACATTATATAACTAATTAAATTAACTAAAATAGTAGTGGGATTGTGGCCCGCTAGACCAGTGGCCCGCTGGGACAAAGACATATTCCCCCAAGGCAAAATTTTTTTTTCTAAATTAAAAAGTACAAATTTTTGTAGGAAAAAGACAATGACTCATCAAAAAAATTCAAGGTCACTTAAACATAGACCATGATTCATTCAAGGTCATATGGTGAATCATAATAATTTCTCAAGGTCATTCAAAATTCCCAATGCCTTTGGATGACTCATAGTATTTCTCAAGGTCATTGGATGGCTCATCTTATTTTTCAAGGTCGCCTTCACCCCCTTAGCCCTCATTGTGTCGGATTTACCTAATAAATTATAGCACTTGGGTCTTAAGAAAACCCACTCCGTATACCCGAGACCTTTACTTTCGTCTTTAAATTTTATTATCACTGAATCTAGTTTCCTTGAGTATAAGGGATGTGCCGATTCGTAATTTGAGGTATCTAAAAGGTTGTCTCTTATCATTGCCAGCAAAAGAATGTCAAGCTTACAGTGCTTAACCTCAAGAAAAAACGAATCAGTGTCGCCGGCAACGATATTAATATCGCAGTCAAATGCTGATCTATATTTTGCCAATTCATTATATTGTAATTGGTACATCCGCAGCTTAGACAGGTCTAGCACTGATTGGCCGATGTAGCTAGGCCTGTCCAAACATATAGAGTTTTTGTTCAGATGAGCAGCAATCAAATCATACACTATTTTAATGGACTTTTTGAAAGTCGGTTTTGAAGCATATACAATTATTTTTTCGGCTGAATTGCATAGCCTCAAATTCATCCGTTATTTCAAATTCTCAACGGACTTCCCATATAAGCTTTTATTAAATAATTTGTATAAATCTCTATGAAACTCGCACTTTGAGTTGGGGCGTAAATATGTATTTCTCTGAATATAATATTTAAAAATAGGTGCTTACTTAAATTTAATTGCCCTATGAATACACTCAACTTCCGCACCCAATTCTATATACAGCTTGAGAAGTCTCCAGTGAAGAACATGGTTCTTCTTACTGTAATGCGTGAACATTAACTTCTCAACTTTTGAATTGGGCGGACACATCTTTTCCGGAGCAAGCGGAAAGTCATTCAAATACTGATGCACACGCTCAGGGATACTCATGTCAACTTCCATTGTATAACCATACGGAAGGAATTCAATATTCGCATTCACACATTCACTCAGCACATCATTCAGATTATCATGCACCCAAACAAAATCACCACACGGAAGGTTTTGGCTAAGTGCCCAACCATATAAATTATTAATATCAATATACAAGAGTTCTGTATCTTCAGAACTTGCAACATAATGTTTGTTAACAAATGTTAACCCACCCCGTATTCCACCCTCATAGAAATTAAACATTTTCATGTCCTGCAGAAGTTCTATGGGTTCCTTTAATGTCATGAGAGCGGACGCCCATGACATACCAGGAATTCCATAAAAATTCAGAGGTTCTAAACCATTGTAAGCAATAGCCTTTGCGCGAAATTGCTGAAAATAGTCTGCAAGGAGGAATACGTCTAATTTTAGGTAAGTTAACCTATAGTCTAACGTTGTAGTGCAATTTTGCTGTGTTCAAATTAGTTGGGCGGTAGCATATTCATCATCAGATACAGAATCCCATTTTGGAGGTAGTTCGTTAGTCGGTTCAAGGACCTCTAGTGGTATTTCAAAATCATAAGGAAAGATACCCTTTGCCTTAACAATAAGACCATCAAAAGCAGAACAAGTTAGAGGTAGATCAGTTAGAGTTTTCATAGCCTTAGCTAAAGAGTAATTTACAAATTGCATACTATCTATAAATCTAACAGCCAATTTCTTTATATTTACAATTAACGAGATGAATTTCTCAGTGGTGGTAAGAATGATATTTAATTTCCAAGATGAAAATTCATTCAATACCCTCTCAAATTATGAAAGACAATGGGTAACTGCATACTTATTTTCCTATTAATATTACAGTTACGACAGGCAGCACCAAGATACTGACCTGTAAAATGATCATGGTCCTTAAACTTATTTCAAATTAAATTTTTACAAAGATAGCAAGTTCTACATGCGATGAACTGCTGTTCCTTATTAGAAGTAAGGTTATTCATAGGTTTTTTACCATGATTTTCATAATATGGTAGGATAATTGTGACAGCAATTTCCTCTACTTTCTTTAAAAATTCCAAAACACATTCCAAGCCTATAAAATTGAAATATTACGAAATATTAACATTTGTATTATTATTTGTATTATTTGTGTTATTATTATTATTATTATTATTATTATTATTATTATTATTATTATTATTAACATTTTTCACATTAATCATTTGAAATAATGTATTTTTATTAATTTTAAATTGATTTAAATGAGTAGAGTGTTCTTTATAAAACTCTAGATATTCAATATCATGGGCGGTATCGCATTTAATGCAAATAAAAAAGTCGGTGCTATAGAATCTATGACCATAGTAACGTTCCATAGTCTTATGGCATTTCAAGTTATGCCCAATTGCAGATTGGCAATAGTTTTTATATAATCGACCTGAGGAATATGTAAATTATTTTCAAATGTTTATTAATATTTAAATCATATATGAATCAAAAATAATATATAAACGATGATAATTGTAAACTATTTGAATAATTTAATAAAAATTAATATTTCAATTCATAAAGCTTATCATAAAAATAAATCATTAAAATCAGATATTTCAATTCAATAGATATCTTAAAATAATTAATTAAAATCAGATATTTCAATTCAATAGATATCGTTAAAATGATTAATTAAAATTATATATTTCAATTCAATAGATATCGTAAAATTTCAAATTATAAAAACATTTCGTAAAAATAATTCAATAGATTTCTTTAAATAATTCAATTCATAAAAATAGTTCAATAAAATCAGATATTTCAAATCATAAAAACATTTCGTAAAATAATTCAATAGATATCGTAAAAATAATTCAATAGATTATAAATATCACAGTAACACCAACATGTCGACTGATTTTTGTGAATAGGTTATTAAAATCCTTTTCTTTATTAGCTTCCTGATACAAATCATCGATAATGATGACATCACCTTTCCTTAAACGACTTGACCAGTTTTTATCGAAACCCTTTACTATTTTCATGTTTTTCAATTTACAGAAATTATCTTGAGTTAATCCATGTTCTTCATCTGCACCCCTATGCCAATAAATCTTGTTGAATTTTGTTTGAAATAAATTAGATTTCAGTAATTTACACACAAACATAGTTTTACCACTACCACTTGGGCCAACGATTTGATATACCGCATCATTTCTTAATTCCATTATTAATTTGTATAATTATAGTTTTTGTTTATATTATATAATTTAATGAACTCTTTCTAAAAATTATATATATAGATTAATATTTCTTTATTGTTTAATTATGTTATCAAATATAAATTATAAAGGAACTTTCGATGTGTCAAAAATGACGTTTCCAAATGGTAAACCACAGCAAATTGTTGATAGAATTGGAAAATATCTTTTATATTACAAATCCGGCAAATGCAGAATCATGGGATGCAAGAAACCTTAAGACGTCAATAAATTACAATATAGAATAAAGGATATTAAAATACAGTCAATTACGGTTACCATGGATATGGAACAATCTATTAATCTATACAACATGTCGACAAAATGTTTTTGTATGTTCGAACCAGAATTATTTTCTGCACTGAGGCTTTTAAAATACAACCAAACATGTGTTAACGTGTTTGGCAGTGGGAAAATAGTCATATTAAGGTTGCGAAATCTTACAGATATTGTTACAGATATACAAAATGAAATCACCGGATTGGTCGATATCTGATTGGCTAATGATTGATTAAAACAACTTGCTTATTCATTTTATTTCATTTTTAAAATGGAAAATACTATGCCGATGACAAGTTCAATATTATCAAAGAAAGAAATTGAAAATTATGGTAAATTTATTATTTATTATATATTAATATTATCATTGTTTACAGATAAATATCAAGAAGTAATTTTAGAGCGTTTGTTCTTCTTTTACCCTCAACTGCGAACAATTCTGAAAGAACAACCAGAATCAATGATTCCAGATCTCGTATACACCCAGACAAATATCTGGATATTCAATATCATAGATCAAGCTTTATGTGATGTAAAGCCTGATCGAAAAATGAAGGACATGGAAACCGAATATCCATGTATACTGGAGTACAGTTGTTGCAATTTCAGATATAAAAGGTATGTCGAGTGGTGTCTAGCGAAATCGGTTCAAAATGCATGTAAATATAAACTTTTAAGGAAATAAATGTTGTAATTGGTTGTTTTGGTTTGATTTTTTTTAATAGTCTGATTTTATTATTAGAAATCTTTAAAATAGTAATAAAATTAGTATTTGTTTGGTTTTAATAGTATTAAATTTTTTTTTTATTCAATTACTTATTTTTATAAGTAGTTTTTTAATAGAATTAATTTTTAAAATAGTTATAATATTAGTATTTGTTTGGTTTAATAGTATTTATTTTTTAAATAGTTATAATATTAGTGATTACAATAATGTAGTAATAACAATTTGGCACATTAAAACATATATAGAAATAATCGAGGCACACATAAAATGCAATAACCATGCAATATTCATGCATGATTCTGATTGGTTAATCAGTATCTAACAAGGGTATAAAGCTCGTCACCACCTTATAAATATCATAAATCAAACATGATCAAGAAAATCAATGCTATCAGTGTCCAACCAGTTCAGATTTTCCACAATTATAAAAAGTATTTTCTAAAGGAACCTATCAATATGCAATTGGTAAATCTAGTCAAACTCAATAAAACTCAATTTCAATCTCTCGCTGGGACTTTCTCAATGATAGATATCAAGGATATTGATACGGTTTTCAAAAAGATCAATTCCAATTTAAAATGCAATGAAAATGCATTCTTCACCAGTCAATATACCAGATATTATGATGCATTTACAGAAATAGGTTTCAAAGAACAGGAAAACTGGTATATAACAATAACAATCCAAGGATATAAAGTTGATCAAAATGATGAGCTTTCTCCAATCTAGAAAATTGTTACTGCTAGACTTTCACAATTATTTTAATGTATTTTTTAGTGTTTAATAAATGTTTTATTGTTTTGTTTTCTTTGTTATTCTATAAACAAAATTATAATTAGTTTTAAAATTTTTAAAAATGATGTGTGAAAAAGGTAAAATATAAAATATAAAATAATTAATTAATTTTCGTTTAGAATATTTAAGAAAAACTTTTTGTGTGATAAACTCCAAGAAGTAACCGGTGTAAAAATTAGAGATATGTTGACTCTAGTTGAAGCATTGAGTAAAGAAGATTCATGTTGTGATTCAGAATGTCAGAGTGATGATGAAGAAATTGTTAATGATGGAGAAATTATTAATGATAACGAAATTATCAATGATATAGATACTGAAATTATTGATGATACTGAAATTATTATTGATGAAGAAACCCCTACTGAAAATTTAGTTGAGCCTAACGAATTTAAGACTTGTGTTGACCATGTCATAGAAAATATAATGATAGAATATTGTGGTGATGAAGCAATATATCTTTAAAAATATAGTTTTTATTAATAATAATAACAAAGAAATATTTATTAAAACTTATGATAAACTTTAACAAAGTTAAATTCAACAAAGTTATAAAAATTTAGTTTCTGGCATTTCATAAAAATATTTGAAAGTGTAAGCTTATTTATACTATATTGGACTAATCAGAATCATGCATGGACATTGCATTTAAATTGCATTTAAGTTGCAATGTTAAGAAAATATGTAAAAATATATAATGGAAATGACAATGATGATTTGTTGCCACTGTTAACTGGGTGTTAAACTTCTTTCATTATACGATTGAACTGAGCAGTTGTTTTATTAGAATAAAATTATATACTATATTGAACTTGATTCATCATTTTTTTCATTAAGTTTACGATTTTGTCATTCAATTCTAATATTTATTTTCTTAATTCATTTTTGATAATACCTATGGTCCGATTTAGATGTAGAATATCATCATATATTGCTTTACGAGCTCTTTTTAAAGTTTCATATGTGAGTTCAAATCGGACTTCTAAATTACTCATTCTTTCAGATAATCTGTTTACTGAGTTTTTAAATATCTTGGCCTGTCTATCATATACAAAATCTCCATCAACACTGCTTGAACGGTTACAACAATTGAGTTAGCCATATTAAAAACACTAAAAACTAATATTATTATTAAAATTTCTTTAATAATTTTCAAATCTAAATAAATTAATATTTATTGTTTATAGCTAAACTTTTGTGTGTGTGTTTAACTTCTCATTGGTCTAAATTAGTATAAAAGTAATTGTTATTTCAATTTTTATCATTATAATGGATGTACCGAGCGCAGTTCAAGCTATGAATGAAATTAAACATTATGGTAATTTATTATTACTATTATTATTATTAACTATTTTTAGATGATTATTTTAAAGTTATCAAAGAACGCCTGGACTTGTATTATCTAGATATACATGAAATATTGAAGGATAAACCAACATCAATAATTCCATACTTGGTCTTTAATCATACATCTATATGGATATTTTCCGTAATCGATGAGTTCCTATGGGTTGTCAAGCAAAACAAAATGTTAAAAGATATGGAACCTGAATATCCATGTGGTGATGGATGTCATTGCTGCGCTGCCCGATATCGAAAGTATGTAGAATGGGCTTTGAATAAAGCTCTTCGACAATATTATTATAGTCGAATTATTTCTTTTTAATAAAAGTTTTTGTTGTATATGACTTTGTTTTTTATTTTATATTAATTATAGTATAATAAATAATAATAATCATATTAATAATAATAATAAAAATTAAAAAATATTAATAGTTAAAACACTACTTATAAAAATAAGTAGTAATTTTAAATTTAAAATTTTTTAAAAATAATATGACCTTGAGAAATTTTGAATGACCTTGAAAAAATATGATGAATAATCCAATGACCTTGAGAAAATTTTGAATGACCTTGAGAAATTATTACGACTCATCCAATGACCTTGAATGAGTCATGGTCTTTATTTAGATTAATTTGGAAAATATGATGAGTTATCCAATTATCCTCAGAAAATTTTGAATGACCTTGAAAAAATATGATGCGTCACCCAATGATCCTGAATGAGTCATTGTCTTTGTTTAAATGACCTTCGAAAATATGATGAGTCATCCCATGGTCTTGAAAATTTTGAATGAGTCTAGGTCTTTGTTTAAATTACCTTAAAAAATTGTTGATGTGTCATTGTCTTTGTCCTACAAAAATTTGCACTTTTCAACATTTTTTTGCCTTGGAGAGGGGGTATATGTCTTTGTCCAGCGGGCCACAGCGGGCCACAATCCCACTATTTAAAATAGTCGAATCATCTCAACTGCCGATATTATTTGAATAATTTCGTTAACAGGGACCCGTAATTCAAATGAGCGTGACCTTCTGTGGCAGTTCGCGAACCCAAAGATTTTCTAGGGTATTAGCAATCATGGCAATATGGCTCACCTTTTACTAGAAACTGCCAATTGGAATACATTTCCAACGTCATTTTTGAGAGGTATCCAATGGTTATATTTTTTGTGCGTGCATATGCTGAAAATCCCTTGAAAATGAACTCAAAAATCTCATGTCTTTAAATCTATCAGGTGCCCAGCACAATTTAGAGTTTGATTGAATCGTCTTCTAAAGTTTTACAGACAGTTTGGTAAATCTTAGTGCTTGTTATAGTTTTTATGGTCTTCTATTTCTTTTTAATTGTTTATAGTTATTTTAAAATCTGTTTTGTATCTTTATTAATATTTCTATAAGTCTTAATCTTGTTTATCGTCTAACTGGTGATATTTCGTCATTTTTAGTATATTAAGGTTTTCCGCTGACAATTTTTATCAGATGTCGTTATAGATGAACAAACATTTTAACTTTTTTGGGCCAGAACACAAACGGCCTTGAAAATTGTTTAAATGTATCTGTGATATAGCACGAAAACCCAGCACCAAGATAACTTAAAATACAACATACAACATCAACTAAATACCCAAAGTATTGAGAGAACATAAATAAATATAAAATAAATAAACGCAAAAGTAAAATAAAATAAATACAAAATACTCAAAAAGCGCACGAAATTTACATAAAAATAACATTAAAAAAAATAACAAGTAAGTTTTACCAAAAAACGACAATTTAATAAAAGTAGAAAATAATGAATTAAAATAAAACATTTTAGAAATAAATTGTCAATTTAAATTAAGAAAATAATAAAAATTAGATTGAGATAGCACAAATAATATCAAGGTCAAATTTTGTTTTTATCGCAATAAAAATAACACGCAAGGTTAGGGTCAAATTGTAGGTATATATACTGATATGTTTTCACAAAAAGTCAATCTTATTTTTCAGAAAAATTTTCAGACTGAATTTTTAGTTGGTGTGTTCAGGCAATTAACACTGGTTAATTTTTTATCTGAACACAACAACTCAGTTAGTGTGCGAGTATTGACTTATGATTTAAAATGAATGTATATATGCTATATGAATGACTTCACGATGAATTTATTGATCTATAATAATTTAATGATTTATGATGATGTGAATTGACAACATTTATGTGAATTTATGAACTTCAGACCACAATGTGAGATGTGACATGCCGAATAAATGTTTACGACTGAAATTTTACATCGAAGCTTTTACCTGAATGAAACTTGGATTAGCTTAAAATGATATCTTTTATTTTATTTTTTTCATACAACCAATACATCTTAAAAGAGAGTAAATATACACAATTAACAAATCCTTGTAAGCACAGATCATGGACAATGGAGCTACAACGGAGGGTTCTCCCGTGGTAAACGGTGAATCTCAACGTAAAATGATAACTTATAGTGGTGGAGTGAGATCGAGGATCGGGTTTTAAAGCTCGCTTTTCTTTCCCCAAAAATGAAATCTACCTAAAATGAAATACATGTACGGTTATAATACTAAACACCGAGTAGACCAGTGGGCACTCATTAAATATTATGTGAACACAAATAGTTTATAAGGACAAAAAAGGAAAGGGTAGCGGGGAAATCACGAAATCGTTGTAACAGTTAAACAGAATAGATTTTGGTAAAAGATTATTCCGAAAGACCAAAATCATGAAAAAAGAATAGTTTTAATAATATCTAAGAACTAAATAAATTATTTTGAGTTGAGATGGAAAATATGGGCGGAATAATTAAAATACTTTATCGAAAATTGTATAGTAAAAGTGAAATGATGCTCAATTGTTTATATAATTAAAATATTCTAGTAAAACTGAGAAATAAGGGCGGATCCCTACAAAAATTTAATAATAATAATTATTATAATAGTAGTGGTAAATATAATAATAATAATGTTGGGTTTTTATATAGAAAGTCGGTGCTTAGGTCTGACTCCTTGGTTTCCTTCTTTAATCGATTTAATTAACCCAACGCAATAAGATTTATTTCCAATTTATATATCACAACTTTATTCACAACTTTCAAAAAAATCGATTCAATTCACAATACTGTACACAATTACTCTGCACGAATTCACAAAATTCAATGCTTAGGTATACGTCTTCCAAAGGGAGATGTCCCTGTCTGGTATGCAATTTGTTTGACTGGTTGATTTATCTTTAAGTTTATGACCTTCTTTATTCCGCTCTCTGAAATATTCTTTTCTACCAACTGGCAATTTTGTTGATCTGCCTTTTCTTTTTATACTCATCTTGCAACTCAAGTGACACGCAAACTTATTTGGTTTTGACATTTCTGAAATCTTTATCCAAAACCAAATTAGTTATTTCTGGGCTGCCGGGATTTCCATTTGTTTACAATATTTATTTTGGTGGCGGGTTTCTCTTTTATCCCGGGTTTTCTTCGTCAACCAATTTTGTATCCCTTAATTTGAAAATTTGTTAGCGTTCTTTTTACTTTTGTGCATTTTGTTAACCCCAATGACAATAATAATAATAATAATAATAATAATAATAATAATAATAATAATAATAATAATAATAATAATAATAATAATAATAATAATAATAATAATAATAATAATAATAATAATAATAATAATAATTGATAAGAACAGTACATATAATAGTAACGATGATTATACTAGTAACAATAATAGGGAACATAGTAGTTATAATAGGGATGTGTTGAGAATTTGGTTAGTATGTTCCCTTAGCCACCATGTAGTTTAGTACCTTGGAGAATGGATTCAAAATTTGAGTCTTTTCTCCAAGTAACAACAACAATTAAAAATAAAAGAAAATGAGAGAAAAAAATGAAATTAAGAAATGTTAGAGTTATAAAAACTTTTGAAAAAAGAAAAATTAATTATTTATTAAAAGACTTAAAACTGTTGTTTGAGTCTTGTTATGTAAATTTAGAAATTTGAAAATATAAAATTGTTATTTTAAAAATTTCAACTAAAAATGGATAAAAATCCTAATAAAAAGGGTAAAAAATCTTCGTCTAGCCTTATTGTGCAGAAAAACAGTAGTTATTCAAATTTTTTTCTCAACAAATTTCTCAACAAAATGAAAGCTTCTGACAAAGTTTGCGCAATTTGTGGCGAAAGAAAGATTGTGATGAAGCTTCTTTAGTCAATGGAAATAACTTTTATCATAAAATTTCAAAAATATGACATTAACTGATCAATCGGAAAATAATGTCAACGATATATCTTCGAATGTTATTAGTACAGAATTCATTATTAATATATATAAAAATAAAGTGATTAAAGACTTAGTTAATCTTTGGATTTTATTTTAATTATGCAAAGTTTGAATAGCAGTATTTATGACAATTACTCCAAACCATTTTCGTTACATAACAGTCATCAAAATATTGAAACTAATGATCTTCCTTACAGTAACAGAATATTCAAGATCAGTGGACCAATAATAATAGAATATCGATCTCACGGAACACTCAATGTGTCCATTTATTAAGCCACGCTCAAATATCAATTAATAACAAAAATGGGGTACCCGTTATCGAAAAGAAAACCTGTATTACAATTGCGAACTCTCCATAATTTTGTAAAAATCTTCGAGAAAAGAATCGGAACTGTTATTTGGATTGGAGGGAAACAAGTTATATATTTAAATTTCTATATTGGTGGGTTACAGGGTTTCGAATCTTGCTTATCCTTCTAGTTGCCCTCGTAACGCCATACAAAATGATTCTAGCTGCCACTTGGCACCCGTTGCTAGGCAACGTTGGTAATGTGTTCAAGTGGTGGGTTGCCCGCAAAAATTGAGTACCATTTGCTAGTACTATAGTTGCTCGGACAATCCTCGGGTTCACGAGCGGTCGGTAGAAGACTTATGCTCGCTTAGCTCTGTCCCACGCGTAAGTATATTCAAGATCGAGTGTGGAGAGATGATTGTAAGTATTCCTATTAACTCCTGTGCGCACGCGTATTTAAGAAATAATTTAACTACAATTAATTTATTGGAATCAACACAGTGAAGGTTTAATGCGAGTTAATGGGGTGGATTTGCTGCTCGGCGTCAAGCACGCTCTTTGCGTCCTGGTCGACGACTATTGGGTTGAGTAGTAGGCTGATCCGCTGGCTGAGGGTTCTTCGGCGTCATCTGGGATGGGGCGAAAACGAGCGGGTATGTTACCGCTTCCCCCTCCGACAGACCGCCAGGGCGACTTCTAACCCTCGGATTTGAGTACGTAGGTTCTGATTGAGCTGACGCTCTTCCATCCGGCCCTTTTGTGCTGCGGTTAGTCTGTGATACAGCGCTTTCACCTTTTTCGGCTCCGACCAAGTCGCTTTAACCTGTTGAACCTCTCTGGTCATCTGGAGTATTTGGCGAAGGAGGTCTGCATTTACGTTTCTTACCCGATTTAGTTCTAGTTGCAGGATTTGGGTCGCGTCCATAACTATAATGGATAAATTCGTTAGATGTGAATCCAATGACTTGTATAACTAATATTTATGATTATTATAAACATATCGATTAGAACGAGTACTCTCAGGCAAAGTATCAAACATTTTCTTTTAACAACAAAAGAATCAAAAACAAATCACAATTATTGTTAGTGGTTTTGCGACTTCTGCTTTCCGCGAACCGGCTCCTTTCGGCTCTTTTTCGGGGAAACCACGGGATATGGGCGTCGGGTATCCCGGACTGGGCGAGGCGGGTAAGCTTCCGCAATCCGCCCGGCGAGGATGTCTTCTTCTACATTGGCAAGATACATCCTCGCCTTGACTACTTGTAGGTCCACCTGCTCCTGCACCCTTTCCCATTGGGTGAGGAGATTCCGAGCGTTGATGTATATTTCCGCCGCTGGGTATTGCTGTCCATCGAGTCCACAAGGGTCACTAGTTAGACCCAGCAACCTCCACGTGGTGGGGTACGGCCACTGCCGCTGGATTTTCTCGAATATTTCTGTCCTTGGGGTTGACTCCTTCCGGTATGGCTCATCGATTAATTGGGTATTAGTCCATTCGCGTGGCATGTTCTTGGCTAAAAGAAAAGGCATCATGATCGGCGAGTTGCGCGTAAGGAATGAACATATGATTTATTTTAAATTGGTCGCTTGGATACAATACTAGGCTCACCAGTGATTAGGCTGTCGCTGTTGGGTGTTAAGTATTACTCTAAGGCTATGACAATGAGACGCGTCGAAAATCTATGATTCGTTAATTATTATCGTTGGTCAAGTTAGCGATTGTGAAGTGTATAGTATCGGGGTTGAACAGAACCTATACAGATGTTACTCAATACCTATCGTTAGGTCATCGTCTGTGATACGCCTAGTGCCTATATTCATTGAGGTTTAATAAAAGAAAATTTAAGGGGTATACAGGGTTACTATTTATTTGTGAGTATTTCAAATTTGCGGGACATCTAATTTTGGGTAATCTCAAGGTGAGGTTGCATCATAGATTAACACGAGCCTTTAGAGTTTTATTAATACTCAGCATGAATATCTGCCACTTTAACTTCAAAATTCTTACTAATACATAACACGAATATTTGCTAATTTAACTCCAAAGTTTTACTAATACCTAACATGAATATTTGCTAATTCAATTTCAACCTTATTTGTTACGTAATAACAACCCTGATTTGATTAAGTTCGAAATTTTACCGGATGGAACATTCATCTTTATTTATGCGACTATATTTAATTAGGATGGAGGTAATCATATCCGTTAAGAATTTGACGGTGTTTACATTAAGGGCATTGGTTCTACCTATTGCGTCGCCGGAAATTCTAAGTGCACATGAATTCGGTTAGTTTAGTGATGCGGTTTCCGGTCGAATCTTATCATCAATAGATCGATCGATTTGTAATTAAATGAAGACATTTCCGTTTGGTAAACTGATAACCGGTGTTTATTTTACCTACTTTTCATGTTCAGGATTCGCCATCAATAAGTTCACGATACTTTAAAGCTACTAGGATTTTTCGAGTGGATTCTTTACCTCATGTATTTGGAAATTTTCGATGTGGGACTCAGTTATGCTTCGTGTGTTTCTCAGAGAATTTTGGAATTATTTTATTTGGAGTCAACGGTAGGCATTCATGTGATTTAACGTTTGATGTGCTGTCAATATAAATTTTTCAACTGTTGTTTTAATCATTAAATTTTTATATTTCTGTTAAGTTTGTAATTTGTATTAACTCTGGGTCAATCGAGACTGGGTTTGGGCTCTTAAATTCGATGTTTCAGTGAAAGTAAATGTCATCGATAATTAATTCACTTTTATTATATAATAATTTCATGTTAATCCTTTTCTCCTCGACAATATTGATTTAATTTTTTACCGTAATGATCTCATCTTGGCGAATTACTGTTCTAAATTTGAATAATTGATTTGTACTTAAATTTTTTGTAATTAATTATTTTCGCCTTTAACCCGCCAATTTATTTAATTCATAAACTAATTTATTTTGAATACTTTCTTTTCAATAGATGGATTATCTTATTCCTGCTTCCTTGGATCATTTAGTCAATAAATTATCATTTTTTACTAATAGTTATTTTCCTTGCTCATTCCATGGATGATGTTAATCTTTTCAATGAATTCCCCAGTTTTACATTAAAATCTATTGGGTCGATGAATTACTCTAGCTAAGGCATTGCTCTACTTTAACAAATTACTTTAAGTTTTTTAATCAAAGGGTTAATTTAGTTGAATCCATAAATTACTTAAATTTTTCTTCATAATTATTCTACTTAATTAATCAAGGAGATATCTCGATAATCATTTTAATTGATGGGTTAATTTAATTCAGTTGACTCAAGATTTACTGATGATTTCTATTATTTTACTTCGAAATGTAAATCCAATAATTAATTTAATTTCAAATGATAATTTATTTTAGTTATCAACGATTTCAAATTAATTTATTCCCGTACCCTTTCCCTTTAATAGACCTTAGGCGCATCTTGTGTTTATATTATATTTACTGAGTGCCCACTGGACTACTCGGTGTGACGATTTTAAGCCGTGTGTAATATGAATTTAGGTCGATTTTTCAGAATTGAGAAACGAGGAAGCAGCCAGAGACTCCTTCCGTATTTCTCGCCTCTGCTATAGGGATAAATATTGACGTTACGACCGCTGCGTTGCGCACGCTGAGTCTTCACGGGTACATATCATTGGCGATTTTCCACGCTCTTACACGAATCTGTACTATGTAGATTTTGCTTTCTTGCGTGGTGTGTTGGCTGTGGGCCGGAAAAATTTCGACAAAAATTATTTAATTATTTAAGTATATAAAACAGGTTAATATTATCAATAATATTTATTAATTATATAACAATTAAACATAAATTACCCTCCATTGACCAAAATAACAAAATAGCCTAATATTGCATCAAAATAAACCAAAAAATACCTCTCTTCCCACGCCGACGCCAAGCAGAGCTCTACCGAGATGCAATGACGTGACGTGGAAAGAGGGTCCAACATAAATATTTCTCACCTAAATAATAATTGAAAATAGCTGTAAATTCGATAATAGATTCAAAAAACGATTAAGATTTTCAAAATGGTTTTTTAAGGTTTTGAAAATGGTTTTTAAAATGGTTTCACAACGATTTCAAAAATGGTTAAGTTAAATGTGAAAATGGATCAGTATTTATACCTAATTTTCTCGCATGTGAAATTTGATGCAGTAAAACAAATTCGACCTTGTTATTTTCTAGTAAATTCTATTCTTTGATTTTAATATTTTTTGATTTATTTTTATAATTTTTTATTTATAATTTTTATTGAATTATTGCTAATTCAAATTTTTCAATTTAAATTTCACTTTAATGAACTTTTATTAATTTTTTCAGTTTTGTCGAATTTGTTGTGTTTTCTTGTTATGTTTGTGTAGGTATCGTGCGAATCTTGGTGATTTTGTTATTATTTTAATTTATTTTTATGTTTATTAATTTATATTTAATTCTTTTATTTTCTCATATTTTATATGGTTTAATTGGTGTTTTCAGGTTTATTTGAAGTGCATGTTATATTTGCGTGTGTGTTACTGATCCATTTAAACATTTCTCAAGGCCGTTTAGGTTCTGGTCCAACAATATTATTATAGCGAATGGATCAAGAAAAACATCGAGAACTGGCTTCATTGGATTCGCCATAAATTACGATTCAAATTTCTAAAACTTTCCAAGGAAATAATTGACATTTTCACTCGACGAATTATAGTTGGTACACAAACTAAAGAACAATATTATCTTGTCATTGCATCAGTCACTGTATCAAATGAATATAAATACTTCAAATCCAGACATTATGATGCTGAGAAAGATGAATTTGGAGGATATGGTTTAGTCACTGCTCATACAGATATTAATGTAAATTTGTTTGATTATACGAGAAATCCCAGCAAGTCAGATCAAAGGGGCAGATTTAAGCTCGATCTCGTTCTTCAAGGACATTCTCAGGAAGGTTTTGGATTTCATGGAATATTAAAAACGCTGGTGTAATACTTAGTTCTGCAGTGAATGGAACAATTCAATTTTGGGATATTAATTGTACTCCAGAAAATAAAATGGAATAATAAAATATTTACCTCTAAACTAATTAGCAAAGCTATGGCTATTTATTATTAATGAAGCCATTATGCAGAAAATTATCCGAATTCCGTTGCAACGAATTTTTTGTGAATCGATTATCTTCACAAAAGGAAACATTTGTATTTTTAAGCGCTCAAAATTTATTAATAATAAATGATAATAAATAGAAATTTAAATTCTCAGTAAGTTCTTATTTTAATTATCGAGTAATAAGTTTGGTAAAATTTTACATTATTATCAATTTACACTTTTGTTTGTATATTAAACCAAAATTATTTAAGTGAGAATATCAATTTTTGTTTAGTTATTGATATTACCATAAATCTAGTTCGTAAATTTCAAAGCGATGAAAAAACAACTATGTAATTAAATTATTTATATATTCCTTAAGATTTTTTTATATGCAGTTCGACATTTATTCGAAACTCCAAATGAAGCTTTTCAAAGTGACAATCTAGTTACAAACAATAAAAACGATTTTATGTAAGTTCAATAACATTAAATATTTGTATATGAGAATTTCAAGTTTTAAAACTCCGAAAAGCAGAGGAATGGAACCAAGTTGTTCATACCAAGACACTGATACTATGAGCCTTAAAACATGGTTAATTTATTAATTAAATTTACGAAATAAATGGTTGATTTTATAATTTATGATCTCCATTTATGTTTTTAAATTTTATTATTTTAAATATTACTTAATGGTCTTGTACAAGTATTTTCAACTTTTAAGTTTCTTTACTTTATCTTACTAAAAATGCCTGTAAAAGATTTAGTTTATAGTCCATGTTTTAGTTGAGTATTTTAATGAAATTCCGTTCAATAATTATGGAGAATACTAAACAAAATGAAATTATTGGTTTGAATGCTATTTTAAATAACTGGATACATCGTTAATATAATTAAGGTAGTATATTAATTTAAAGAGTAAAGAGTTTCGAAAGTCGATGATGCGTGACTGAATACAGAAATTTGTAGTATAGAATGAGTTTAGTTTACAATATTAATTTCGATCAAATGGGCTTGCTGACAAACTATTGGAAAGGCGAAAGAGATGATTACTACTTCATTGGGAGTAGGATATAAAGAAAAGGATCGGTGTGAATTTTTACCAAGAATTGAGTCTAGCTCAAATGCAACAACTCAGACATCAACCTGATTTTAACCCTTTGAGAAAATTATTTTCTAATTCAGGGCATAATTAAGAACTAAAAAAAATGAAATTTAAAAAGTTCTGTAATTTTTAATGTAAGAGAGAAATTATAGGCCAAATTAGAGTCATAAACAGGTGCAATATGAAGGACCTTATAAGATTTTGAGATTTGTATAAGATCGTCCAGCTGAATGGACATTTCAAAATGTGGCGAATGGTGTAAGTATCGAACGAAAGGATCATCGAAGAAGGGGAGTGATGAATAAATCCTTTAAAAATAATAAGTTGTTTAAATGTCCTGACTGTAATATAATATAACTTAAAATGACTGAAAATATTATTACTGTTACAATGTAGTACGGTGTTTCTATTTATGCGATTATTAGACAAAATAACTGGCGAATATTCAAAAAGATAATATTAATCAGTTAAATTTTTGACAACCCACATTAATCCTCCTTGCAACCCACACTTTGAGAACCTCTGATCTAAATTGAAATAATTTTGTTTTTATCACAACTGTTTTGAAAAAATTAATTATTATTTTCTTTTTATGAAGTCCAAATTTGAATCACAAATTAAAGAAAACGATTGCATTTTCAACAAGTATTCTTGATAAGAAAAAATTTGTAAGTAATAAGGTCAAGTGAAAAATTAAATTGATATTCAGAGATCAGAAGTTACTCCGTATAAACGTACAATAAACTTACCTTTGAAGTATTTGTCAACAGGAAGCAAAAGCGATCTGTCAAGAATTGTATCTAATAAATTAGTAAGAAAAAGTAAATTGCCCACGAAAACATCCACTACACTTCTAAGTACGGGACCCTCAACTTCAACAACAACTAACACAAAACGAACTAGTGATTCCTGTTTATTAATTGGTAGTTAATTTATCTACTTTGTTAATATTATTCCTAACTTTAGCGATTGTTGAAGGAAGGGGGGTTGCATCAGGAGAAATTGGTATAGCAAGCGTTGATTTAAAAAACCCAGAGCTTGAATTATCACAATTTTCTGATTCCATTGGCTATTCTCGAACTTTATCTAAATTATATTTGAAAGATCCAGTTGAGGTATTAATTAGAAGTTCAGTTTTAAAAATATAATTTTGAATATAATTCCGATATCATAGATAGATATTTTGACTCCAGATCAACAAGAAACTCACCTCCTCACATCCATAATTTTTTTATTCTAATTTTCTGTAAAATTAATTATTACATTATCATTTTTTAATATTTTAAAATAATTTTTGAACTTTTAATAGTTGTTTAATCGACTGATAATGGACCAGTTATTTTGAAATTTCATTTTTAGTGCACCATTTTTGAATTTTCATATAATTTTAAAAGACTTGAACTGTTTTCACTCAAATAATGGTGAATATACAAAATTTTATTCTCTAAAACAGTGTTGGACAACCGGCGGCAAATGAGCCGCATGCGGCTCACGAAACATTTTATCAAAATAAAGTTGAACATTATTTTCATTTTAAATGAAAATGTTATTTTCTTTAAATTACTTATTTTAATTAATTTTAACTTATTATACTCACATCTCACATACATTATTGATGTTTCAACGCAAACTCTTCTTACAAATAATTTTGCATCCACTAATTGACATTGGTTTCCCAGCTATAAAAGTTAATGATAGTGCGAAATCATACCTTTTTAAACGCATATGGACATCAGGAAATAAATACTTTGGTTGGTACATGCAATCAAGTTGTAATGTTGAACACATGATAAATAATTTTGTGCTTAATCAATAGGAGCAAGACATGTATTTTTATTATAGGAATTATAATTTATAATTGTTTCAAAAACAGCCTTGTAAATATGTATTTTTACTACACTCAATCTTAGTATTGTAAAAACCAAGTATCGTATCCTTAAAATGCATATGACTCAACAAATGGTTCAGAATTACATCTGCAGCTGGAGTAGAGTAAAAAAAGTAATATCTCGATAAATCTCGAGCATAAAACCATTACATTGATCCTTTTCACTATAAAATTGTTTTTGAAAATATTACTGTTTAGTTTAATTTTTAAAATAATAAATCATTTCAAATTAATTTATAAATTACTTTAATTGCTTTCTAGTTCCAAAAAAATGCAAAACTAATATTTATTTATTTTTCATGAAATAATGTTTTCAATAAAAAACATTAGTGATCAATTGATTGATCATACATACAGTCTTGTTCTTTTTGTTGTCTCAAAATTGCCAGAAACGCAAAAGTTTCGCTCATTTTGCGTAGATTTAGGACGTATTGTTAATAACTCTCGTCTCAACTGTTCCAATATTTTTCCTTTTACCTCACATAGGATAATTTCTTTGCATTGTGATGGAAGATCTATCAAAATAAGATTGAGGCTGTCTACTGTTCTCTTGAATAGATTTTTCCGATAATTGGTTTAGATGTTTTTTGAAATTTCTAGAAATATGTAAACTAACTTTCGATAAAGTTAAATTCTCATTTCTCGGCATTTCTTGATATTGTTTTGAACCAAATAATCTCATCGTGTACGACTTTACGGTTTAGATGATTTCATTTTTCGTTGTAAAATTGAAAAATTCATCAGCATTAGTCAAAAAATAAAGATATTCAAGAAATTTGATCAGTGAAACTAAAGCACTGCTACTTCTTTTTAATAACTGAATTTTAAGTTCAATTAGCAATTAAATACTTGATTCTGACGAAAACGGAGATGAAGAATTTGTTACCGAAAATATTTGCCTTACTACAGAAATGAATATTTATGAAACGATTAAATTCTCAATACTTCAATATGAAAATTCAGTGTCGTCAATATTAGTATCATGAGATGATAAATCTAACGCTTTCTTGTAATCCTTTTCAAGTTCATTACATCTATCAATATTCTTTTGTTTTTACAATAAAAAATTGCTATCACTGCAATATTATCTAAAACTTTTTTATCTTTATCTACGACCCTTATTTGAACAATTAAAAATATCGTTCAAATCCAAATATTTAGTTTGAGAACCAATAATGCAAAATTCAACATCATTTTTACTATTAGTAAGAGAATTCATGGAAAAGACTTCTTCAAAATGTTCACATAATGATGACCTCTACAGGGTAAAAATCTACAAGAGATGCACTACCAATTCTAGCTCAATAACTCGTGGACATGGAAATTAGAAGATAAGACGCCAGATGTACTAAAGAAGCTGAAAAATCGATACAAGTAATTGATGATTGGATCGATCAAAATGACTTGAAGAGGACAGAAGTATTTGATTTTCTCCTTTGCGATGAAGCAGCTACGCTGTGGGAACATTCCAAAACAAAAGCAACAGATAAGACAACTAAAGAATGGTTTATTGAAACATTCACTATTAAAATAAGTATTGTAGATAAGATTAAAAAACTTGCTGCATTCAGACAAGATGAAAATGAAAGATACGCGACATTTGAAATCAGGCTATTAAAAATAGTTGATGAAGTAAGATGGGAGAATGAATGTAGATGAGATTGTCAATGAAATTATAACTGGACAAGTCAGAGACAGAAAACTAAAAGATGCGCTAACAACGAAACAAACGTAATCAATTTGCAAAAATTTACGAAAAAGTGGAATCAAAAGAAAAAACTGAAAAAATTATGGTGATAAAGAAGAACAGTTACCAGAAGCAACAAGAAGGATTTCAGAAACAAATAAAGCTTATAACATGCATTAAGAAGACAAGGCAATTACAGAAGAGCTATTTTACGGATAAATCGTATAGCAGAAATTATGAAATGAATCATGCAGTCGAACGGAATATGCAGAGTTTTACTTAAATGGTATCATTTAAATACATCGCAGAGATTATACAATCGATCTAGAACCAATGAACGATGAATTATAGTCAGGTCAATATGAGCATAAAATATACGAATTACCACTAAAAGATAATGTTTAATATGATGTAACTTACAACTGGTAAGATAGGACATGGTTTTTGTGATTGTTATTTATTAAGAAAGAAAGAACAGTATAGCTATGAGAACAAGAAAATATTTGCTTGTGTTCATGATGAAGAAAATGAGGGAAATTACTCTGATGATGCAGAGACCAGATAAAAGTACAAACACACTAGATAAAAATTATTATAGGTTATTAAATAACAGTTTATACGGTAACACTGTCTAAAACCTGAAAAAAAGAATGAATTTGAGATAATGTAATACAGAAAACAAGATGATTATATATGCTTCCAAACCAACCTCTCAAAAGAGTATAAAAATTGCTGATGATTTAATTGCTACTTTGCAAAATCCTGACTCAGTATGTTTAGATCGACCGAGTTATATATAGGGCAATCAGTACTCTAATTGTTTAAACTACGAATGTATGAACTCCAATATGTAGACTTAGAAAAATATCGTTTTCATTTTAATTGTGAGATTAATATCGTTACATGAGATGTAGGCTCCTTCTTTCTCGAAATAAAGATTGTAAATTAGATATTCTTTTGGCTGGAATGATTAAAGACAATCTTTTGGACACATCTATTTATTCAACTAATCATCCACTTTTTTTCGAAAAAACTCGATTTTGTTATAGGTAAATTCAAGGACCAAAGTAAGGGTGAAGGTTAGATGAGTGGGTTTTCGTAAGACCCAAATGTTATAGTTAGTTAAGAAAATCAAAATGTCTAAAAGCTAAAGGTGTAGCATTGGAAGAAACAGAGTTAACACATAAATCATATAAGGATTGTTACGAGACAAAAAATATCTTTCTATACCTCAATTTCGTATTGGTACCAACAATCACAATCAAATGGTCATAAAATTGTGAAAAATGTTTATTCGGCTTAAAGAAGCCTTATCACAAACTCATATTCTGATTTCCCTCTGACAGATTGAAATTTTTTTTGGATACTGATGCTAGCTTTGAAGCTATTTTAGAAGTTTGAGCCAAATAAAAACAGACTAAGAAATAGCTATCGCATACGGTTCAAGACAACTGATTGCCGATGAAGAGGGATACTGTGTAACCAGGAAAGAGTTAGTAGCGTTGCATGAATTTGTTTTAAGGCAGTATTTTACTAAAAAGAATTTGTGCCCCGAATGAACATGAAAAAAGCAATAAGACCATAATTTTAGACATGGATGGCTAATCTATCGGAATACAATTTCCAAATGAAACACCGGGAAGGTGAATATGCAGATGGATTATCAGGGATCGGAGGTAGTTTGTGTGCACAATGTCACACAGCACATGTACAACATACACAAGAAAGATCATTAGTAAGACATGTCAATTTGATACAAAGACACCGACAATGATAGAGATTACGGAGGAACGAAAGAAAGATAAATTGTTCAAGGAAGACATGCAAGTTCTTAGGAATGAGATATACGTTCAAAAGGAATATTTTCAAAAGTTTAATTTAATTCTACCAAAAATTCTCATTTTTAGAACAGATTGTTATGGATGTTGCTGTCATGGAAAGAATTTCGTATTCATAATGCAGCTTACACATTCTTTCAAATTTGAAATTATTTTTTTGCCTTTTTTTCCTGACCCCATTCACTAGAAAAACATCCAGTTTTTTAGTTAAACGCAGTTAAGGCCCAAGATGAACCATGAAGAGGTAACTCAAATTATGATTGAGACAATGAATTCAGCAACTTTGCATGCTGCAATTCAAGCAGTTCTATATTTCTATGCGTTTTGTTGTACGACGGGTATCGTTCTGGATTTTAAAACACATTTTATGCCAATTTATGAAAGTTATGCGCTGCCTCATGCAAATTCCAGAAAGGATTTGGCTAACAGAGATTTATCATATTATTTAATGAAAATACTGACTGAATAGGTTTACTACTATTATTATCATTATTATTATTATTATTATTATTATTATTATTATTATTATTATTATTATTATTATTATTATTATTATTATTATTATTATTATTATATTATTATTATGCAATCATTATACAATAATTATATATTTTTTAAAAATTGTTTTAAATAATAATCCAATCAAAATAGTAAAAACTTTATTATATTTATTTATTGTATCTATTTGCATTAAAAATATATAAAAAATAAGAACAAATGAAAATGAATGCAATTAAAAATAAAGAAAATATAAATAAAGTTAATGCTTCTGACAGATTAGAAGCTGTCCAGAGATATGCAAATGGTGATACATTGACTAAAATTGCACATCTGTATAATACAAAACCTGCCAATGTCCGTTATTGGATCAAAAAGACTAAACCAACTCTGTTGAACAAATTAGAAAAAGAAAATGCTAACAATTCTTTGGCAGACCAAGTTAAAACAAAAACTTTATTAAACGTAACAAATAAAGAAAAAAAATTCAATGAGAATGTTAATGAAAATAAAATGTCAGATACAGAAACAAAAAGCAAATTGGCAATAGCAAATAACATTTATGACGACAAAGAAATTAATATGGAAGAATTCCATCACGTAAGAGAGATTTATCTCAGCTACGGTGACATGTCCATCTACTTGTTAAAGAGGAGAGGAGAATTTTTAGGAAAATCAACTAAGGAATCAACCGAATATTTCAATGATGTAAACAAAATGAAGAAAATGTTAAACAGTAATTATTTTGCAAAGATTAAGGAAAAATATTTTTATTTCGAAAATATTTTAAATAAAAATAATTTAGATTAGAAAGAAATTATTTTTTTTTCATAAACAATGTTTTATGCTATATTAAAAAAATTTCAAATTATTATTATTTTTGCTATTGTTATTATTATTGAAAGAAAATATCAGAGAAGAAGAGAAAGCAAAAACTGTTTAAATGTTGGTTATGAGTGATCAATGCCATTTATCGGTCGAAATATTTCATATTTTTATGAATAAACATTGCAGAAACTAGGTATCATTGTTATGCATTTAAATTTTTATTAATATTATTATTATTAAAAGTCAAATGTAATTACTTAATATTAAATATTTTTGAAAAAGGCTGTTTTAATAATTTTAAAACCGCCAATTTCACTTTACATTTCGACCGTTTAACAGTTTTCTAGAAATCACATTAACAAAATATTAAAGAAAATATGTAAGTTTAAACAAATTAATCAATAATTATCGTGTATTATAATTTTAAAAATAAAATTTTCGTTTAAATAAAATTTCACATAAAAAATTAAATTTAAAATCTCAAAATAAAAGTTAAATTTTAAAATTATTTTTACAAAACATCACAAATGAATTACATCAAATACATTAATTTACATTCAATTACTTTAATACATTCAAAATACATTTAGATTGTACATTTTGAACATTAATTATAGGATTAAAAGATTTTATCAACAACACCTCCTAAGTTCACAATAATTACTCAGATATTTTACTAAATATACCTATTTTCGTACTAGTACATTTCCTAAAATAATCACTTATGTGAGTCAATCTATTCAGCCCACAATTCTCAATAACTCAAGTACAAAGATGACGGGCAGTCTCTCCAATGTATGTGGCATTACTCCTATTACATGTAAATTGATAAACGAATTCAGAACACAGACGTTGAAACAATCCTAAACTGAGTTTGAGGATCTTATCCTTAAACCAACACACATTTTGTTTCAAACTTGACCACTTACCAATTTCAATACAACCAACTAGTCCACACTTTTTACTGAGTTAACAAACGTGGAAAATAAGGACCATGCGCAAAATACATATTTCGCATTATATTTAAATTCACAAAAGTTATCAGGCGTACAGACCAGTATCAGTCGCTTTTATGTATAATTCCGTTTCATTGGCAAATCCAAAAAAAGCAATCAAATATATAATATTCAAATGTAGATTGTTCATAAACACCAAAAACATACCTTTTGTTGGTTTAGTTAAATTGTAAGATGAAATTTTCTTTTCCAAACTAGACAATAAAACTAGAAAAAAAACTAGAAGCCATTGTGGGAGCCAATCAAGAACAACCCCATCTACCTGTTTTTACCAACCGTTATTAAAAAGAAAATTCATATTCGACGTTTCAAATTCGAGTAATTTACGAAATCAACTCTCATGTTCATTCATATTTTCTCTCCACATGGAATTACTCGAATTTACCCATGAAGTTTTTTTGCGGTTATACAAAACAAAAGTGTTATGCTGCAAAATATTTAAATGCTATCGAATATTATGAGGCATTTTGGAAGAAAGCATGGAAATTTTACTAATTCTCATGCTGTTGAGGATTGCCGCTGTAGGAGCTTAATTAGATAAAATGGATCAAACTTTTATTGAATTTTAACAGTGGCAGCCCTGCCGTCTCGCATCTTATAGCTAGCTATAAGATGCGAGACGGCAGGGCTGCCACTGTTAAAATTCAATAAAAATAAATTCAATAAAAATTCAATAAAACCTTTCACAGAAGGAGAATACGTCAAAAGTTGTTTTATAAATATGTGTAAACATCTTTCTTGAGACTTCAAAAATTATGAAAATTTAATGAAAAAATAATGAAAGGACTATAATGACGGACTACGAAAATGATAACCAATGTTTCAAACTTTAGATTTACAGAGTGCATCTTGCGATGTTTCTGGTGGGGCACAAGTTACAGTGGTTGCCCTAATGAAATTGACGTATACAAAATTGTTTTAATGCACCGTGTATGGTTGGTAAATTCAAATGATTCGTTAAGATGTTTAAAGAAAAAGTAGATCACGACGTTGTGCACACACATTTCCAGAATTTACAAACCAAAATAGTCAATCAGGTCTTGAAGCAAAGACGGTTTTTAAAAATTTAGCAATTAGCAAATTTTAGACAAATATGCAAAAATATGTAAAACTTTACGAAATATCTCTGCCATTTATGCTGGCGTTTTCAAGTTCCTTAAAAGTTGAAGCCGGTTTCATTCACGTTACAATCTTAACTATTACAGAAATAAGTTAAATGTGAACTTTCGTGGGGATTTATGATTAAAATTGACAAATTTTGAACCCAATATAGCCAAGGAGCAATAAATCTTTAGATACTTTTTTACTTATTTATAATTACTTATTATTTATTATTTAAATTTCAACATTAGGATATTTTTCATTAAACTGTTATTAAAGCTATATATTAAGTATTGTGTTTGTACATTTATTTTATGATTTTATACATTAATTAAAGTTTAATCAGTGTTTAAAATCATAAAATAAATGTACAAACATAGTACTTAGTAGATAGTTTTCGATTAACTGAAAATTACTTTTATGGGGGTCAATGGAAATTTTGAAAAATTATATAGGGGTCGACAACCAAAAAAGTAGTAGGTAGATGTGTGCTACCTGACACACTTATTGGTCCATTACAAACTAAAATATTTATACAACAGTTACAAAAATAATGAATATGAACAAAAACATGTATGTTTAATAATTCAATGAACAGTCAGATGAGGTGTTGGATAAATATGTGAGAAAACATTGGGTGGGGAAATTTAAACTTAGAATAATTAAATTAATCTTATTTAGAAACTTGACTAAAATAATAAAATAAATATATATTTAAATTTATTTAATATTAAATAATTACTTTTGACTTTTAATAATAATAATAATTAAAAATCTTTTTAATAAAGCATAAAACTTTTTTTAGAATTTAATAATTTTTAATATCATTTACAATAATAAGAATTAAAAGTTTATAATTTCTAATCTAAATTATTTTTATTTAAAATATTTTCGAAATAAAAATATTTTTCCTTAATCTTTGCAAAATAATTACTGTTTAACATTTTCTTCATTTTGTTTACATCATTGAAATATTCGGTTGATTCCTTAGTTGATTTTCCTAAAAATTCTCCTCTCCTCTTTAACAAGTTGATGGACATGTCACCGTAGCTGAGATAAATCTCTCTTACGTGATGGAATTCTTCCATGTTAATTTCTTTGTCGTCATAAATGTTATTTGCTATTGCCAATTTGCTTTTTGTTACTGTATCTGAAATTTCATTGAATTCTTTTTCTTTATTTGTTACGTTTAATAAAGTTTTTGTTTTAACTTGGTCTGCCAAAGAATTGTTAGCATTTTCTTTTTCTAATTTGTTTAACAGAGTTGGTTTAGTCTTTTTGATCCAATAACGGACATTGGCAGGTTTTGTATTATACAGATGTGCAATTTTAGTCAATGTCTCACCATTTGCATATCTCTGGACAGCTTCTAATTTGTCAGAAGCATTAACTTTATTTATATTTTCTTTATTTTTAATTGCATTCATTTCCATTTGTTTTTATTTTTCATTTATTTTTAATGAAAATAGATACAACAAATAAATATAATAAAGTTTTTACTATTTTGATTGGATAATTATTTGAAACAAAAACATGTATTTATTACATAATAATAATTGTTGATTTCTCTTTCGTTATAATTCATTGTGAGGGGCATTAGTGAAAATTTACCATGCAGATCGCCCGCTATAATTTAAAATTTATTATTCAAAATTTAAAATTGATAATCATGTATTTATTTTCAACCAATTAATTTTTAATCTTAATTTTATTTTGTCCAATCTAATAATAATAAATGAATTATGTTCATAATTAATTATGCAAATTGAGTGACTCGTAAATAATTTGAATTAAAATAATTATCATGTTTAAAAACTTTAATACAATTTTGTTTTTGAAATTAATAAATGCGTACCGGAAGATTTGGTTGCCATTTCTTGATAGTTATTGAAGTCCACAATGGTTACTTCAACTGGCCTTCTGACTCGGTATTTCCGGATAGAAAAATTAACTGAATCTTATGTCTAAGGAATCCTCAAAATGCGTTTTTGACATTGGTAATAAGATTGATGAACTTAGAAATAAAAGCTATTGATGTGAATAACACAAGTTTACATATTTCTATGGTATTTTGAAGTATAATTTTAAAGTAATGACATGGTTCATTTTTCATAAATTATAATACAAATTTCAACCCAAATTGTAAACTGTATTGAATTAGGGGCTCTAGATTAGGGCTGCCTGATTACCAGAGCTTTAATGGCTTTACTGTTTAGATCGTTTTTCCTCACACTATGTGTGAAAATGGAGTCAGATCGAAATTGTTTCAAATCGTTTCGGAATTTATGCATAAATCTTCAATAACAACAATTCATCGCCGTTATTACAATGATAAAAACGGTGAGTTTTATTCTGTTAAGGAAATATTTTAAATAGAATTATTAAAGGAAAGGAAATTATTCAGCATCTTTGCCATAAAGATTACACTTCATCAATACTTTATGAAAGCAGGGAAAAGTAATCCTTTCTAATTGATTAAAATTATAATTTTTTAACTTTTAACTTTTATTATTTTTCCAACATTGATCTAATTTATAATTTTATATTTCTTATTTTATCCTGAGTAAATCATTCCTATCCACTAATTCAAGCTATTGAGCTAGTGTTATTGGTAAAAATTATTACTATTATAGGATTTGAAACCAAAATAAATATTACTAAATATATAAATTTTCGTCTATAAATTTCATTCAAGTCAAATTTTAGAAATCCATTGCTTAAATACCGGATTTTCCAGTACCGCTTTGTGGTATTTTTTCTCTCACAAATATCGGTATACCGGTATTAAAAAAAGAAACGCAATAATAGAAAGAGTTATACGTATAAACAATTTTGTTTCAATATAAAGATAATTAAATAAAACAATATATTCAGTAAAACAATATTCATATTAAATTCAATAACCATATTTTATTGCCAAAGATCTTATTTTACTTATTTTTAATGAAATAAGCGTTTAAAAACATAATATGTCTAGGGGTTTGTCGCTTAAACGTGACCTTATTTCCGTACAAAACATTCCAGCTGTAGTAAACGCTCTTTCGGAATCTAGACTTGTTAGCCGAATAGATTTTAGGATTTCAAAAACTACCATTAATTATTTTCTCTTAATTTATTTTTCTTCAAAAAACAAAATTTCTCTTTTTTTCCAATTCAAGCTCAAGTGCCTGTTAAGACTTTTATTCTAAAACCAATTACAGTTTTTCTTTTATAGATAAATTTAATGTTGAAGAAAATGGTTTATTAAGTACTTATATTAAACAACGTGTCTATATCTATTTTTTCGATTAAATTAAAAACACATAAACAAAAGACATTGATGTTAACAAACTTGGAACTTAGAATATTTTAAAATAAAATATAGTTATTCTACGCTACCCAAAAATGAAATATTCTTAAATGTTTTCTATGCTATAGTTACTCTCTAATTATGCCAACTACAATTATTTTTATGAAAAATTCAACATTTAACGAAATTGTGTTTTGCAAAATTCATTCAAATTATTCATTGAAAATTATTTCAAAAATTTTTATAAATTATTTGAATAAAAAAATTCAATGCCATCAATGCCGGTATTGAATGGGATGAATATCGGTATTATAATTTTACTATTTTAGCTAAATACCGGTATACGGGTATTACAATCATTAAAGCTAATCAGGTGCTAGTGATCGCTCCAAGGGGATGTTAGGTTCTTAACCATTGTTTAATTATTTAAACTAGGGTAAATAATTCTCTGATTGTTATTTTTAGTAATATATTTTCATCCTGATTAATTTAAATATTGTCATTATCATTTATCACTTTTTCTTAGTATTTATGAAAATGTTTTGTTACATTATAGGTGAAACAAAATTCACTTGCAGAGATTTTGATTTTAATAGTTTTATTAATATTGTTGTTTTAATAGAATTATTAAAATTAATCAAGTACAAATAACTATTGTTCACAAGTGCATATAACTAATTGTGAACAATAGTTATTTGCACTTGATTGCAAACAATTCTGAGATCCCGTATAAATTATATAAAAATTATTCTAGGAATTTCACGATTACAGGAATTTTAAACTATAAAAGTATAGAAATGAAGAAATTTTAAAATATAAAAATTTCGAATTCTTTGAAACATCTATAGAATTTTACTAGAAGTGGATTTATTTTCAGAATTTTAATCTTAAACAAAAAGTCAAAACACTGGAAATGAAAATAGAAAAATCAAAATACACTGAATTTCACAGCACAGCTCTCATATAATTTTTTTTCTTGACAGAAATACTACATACGAAAAAAATATTGGAAATCGGTGGCGGTTCCACAAAAGAAATACACTCACATTTGTTTTCTATTTATAAAATCGACTTAAATTTGGAAGCGTCATTAGAATACATCAGTAGAAGCATCACAAATTAAACGACCTAAAATCACAAATTATTTTGCACAACGATGAAAAATGATAATAATTATTTTTCTGAAGTACTTGCTCGTTTGGCAGCTAAAAATGAAATATCTTTCAATATAATTTGTAAATGTGCCAGTATTGGTTCAAGATTGGTCGAGAAAGGATTTTAAAATGTCTCAAATTGCCTAACACTATAAGAAAATAGTATTACATTTTTGTAAGAAAATTATAAACGACGCTATGAATGAAATAGTATATACAATCTGAAATGGCTCAAACTTTTTATATCGTCTGGCAAAAAAGTTCATCTTGAAATTGCTGCTATGTGGACTTAAATTTACAATGTCCAAAATAATTTTTAGAATTTGGGTTTATTACGAATTTTTGGTTCGATACTAGCTGAAACGTGTGTTTTATTACTCAAGAAGAGACTTTCGTATTTTTCCAATAATCATATTGATTCAATTAAAATGCCTGAATTTTTTGTACCATACACAAATACAAAATCCAATTACTTGTGTTAGGTCTTGTTTATCGGTTAAATGCGACCGATTTAACCGGTGGAATTTTTGAGATAAATCGAATTTATGCATTATGTTATAAACGAGCTAAAGTTTTAATACTGTTGGATCTTAGTTATTAGATGAATAAGACGTGGAATCAAACTTAAATTTTATTATAGCTTTATAGACTTAATTCTCGAGTATCTGAATCTGGGTCTAATGAATTCTTATCAATTGTTTAGCACCCATATCTTCTAATAACTTCTTCCTCCGAGCATTTAGTTTGATATTGTTTTAAACAGGTCACATATGATTACGTGCTCGGTTTTCAAAAAATAATGATGAAAAATTTGAACAGTTCTCATTTATCAACCATCTTTTTCGATCTTGAAGATAAAATAAAGCATTTTAAATTGCATTTACTCGTGTTTAGCTTTAACATCCACAATTATTTTTTATTTTGTCTATTGAAAAATATTTTTAATTATTTATTCCACCTAATGTAAGTATTGAAGTTATTATTTTTTACACAAAGTACTCAATGATTTCATCAAACAATTTGAAAAAAGCATTGAACCAGGAATACGATAAGAGGCCAAAAAACAATGAAAATAGTGCTAATATTTATAATCGAAACTGTAAATATAAATATTCAAATAAAATTAATAATAATTATGATCCTATAGAATATATCAAATTTTTTTTATTCAAGCACATAGTAATTTAATCATTGTATTATAATTCTTTTTCATATATTATAATTTTTTCAATTAATGTTTAATCGTATTTTTGAAGCTCTTTAATTTTATTATTAAATAAAATATTTGTATTCGTGCGCCTAGACATTAAATAACAGAAATAGTTGAAACTTTTTGAATTAATATTTGCGCAATACGAATCAAAAATGCAAAATAAGTATTCAGGAACGTTTTAGACAATCTCTTTTAACTTTTATTTCATGTTTGTGTTTTATTTAAAAGTAATATCTTTTGGTGATCCCAAACTTTAAAAGCTATGTTCTCTACTTTTCTGAAATTATTGGAATTCTATTACATTGTTATTAGTAAAATTAAGACAAACTGGAGTAATACTTACAAAATATCATATGAAAATTTGCAGGCTTCAGTTATTTTATTATTATTATTATTATTATTATTATTATTATTATTATTATTATTATTATTATTATTATTATTATTATTATTATTATTATTATTATTATTATTATTATTATTATTATTATTATTATTATTATTATTATTTTTTATTATTATTATTATTATTATTATTATTATTATTATTATTATTATTATTATTATTATTATTATTATTATTATTATTATTATTATTATTATTGCTGTTATCAATTGCTTTATTAAATTATGTCAGATATTATGCTCTAGCTGCATGTGCTGCAATAATTAAATATGTTGAATTTATTCAAAATATATTATTTGCCCCTGGATCCTTACAGATTATATTTTCTGGATCAGTAAAATGTGCGATAATTGGTAATAATTTGTATTCTTATTTTTTATTTTATAATGGATTTTCAGATATTGCTTCAGTAAGAAATCTTGAATTAGTTGAAAATTCGAAAGATCTCACTGAAAATGGCTCGCTATTTTCTGCTTTAAATTTTACTACAACTAATGGTGGATACCGACTTCTTCGTGCTAATATTTTGCAACCGTCTTTTGGTATGAAAAATTAGTTTGATATTTTTAATTTTCACCAAACCAACAATTTTAGATTATTGAAATTTTAGTATTGTAATTTTCTTTATTTTAATATTCTAGTAGATTATGCTGTCATAAAATAATTTAGAAATAAACACAAAACCAATTAATTTATAAATAATTAAAATAATAATTATTCAATAAAAAAAAAATTTTGAAAATAAATATAACTATTTTCTAACATGATATTAGTGAAGCTAGATTTTGTTCGATATTTGTTATGGCCAAAGAAAGTGGTTTTACCTTCAATACAGAGTATTAGAGTTACCAGTTTCATAGGAACTCCTAGTATTTAAAATGTCTATAACTTTAGATAACAACAATTTCAAATAAAATATATTTTTAAAACTACAACACTAAATCTTCTTTAGTAGATTTTCTGATATATAAATACGCTCAGAAGATTTTTAACATTCCACCATTCCGCACAACATACTATTAATTAATTTATTTTTGAATTTGAATTTTAAATTTATTTAATTTAAAATATTATCTCACATTCCCCTCTTTTTAAAAAGGTTTCAGCCACTTTAGTTTTCTGATTATCAGTTTTCCATTCTCCATCATTATTTCAAAGCTTCTCTCATGTCTTTGTTCAATAACCCTTCCTGGACCTTCATATCTGTCATTATTTTTATTTCTTACATCTTTATTCACTAATCTCCCAATTTAAATATTCTATCACTATGAGTATTGTCTTTTTCTTTGTCTATACATTCAGCAAAAATCTTTTTTCCAAATACTAGTTCAGCTGGAGTTTTATTAATTGTTTTTTGAAACATTGAAAATATGGACCTTAAAATAACACTTAATTTGATTCTTTGTTCTAAATTTGAAATAAGACATTGTCATATTTTCGTGGAAATACGGTAAGTTTGCAAAGTTTGGCTTTAAGGCAAGAAAAAAACGAATCTTTATCTTGAAACATCCTTTCACTTGAAACCATGGTAGATACAATCTTAGCTCTGCGAACTACAAGTTCAACACAGTAACTGGTTACAAGCTATCAGACTACCAAAACAAATTGAAAAACTAAATATATTAAATCTGAGCGCCTCCCGCATAGTACTGTTGAGAGCCATTAGCTCAAAACTAGTATACTATTGGAAATTGCACTGGATATCACGTAATGTATCGTATATTCTTTGATTAAAATCAGACATTAGTGAATAATTTTCTTAATAAATTTATAAATTGTTGGGCAAAATAAATTATTTTGTTATAATTATTTATGCTATAGTTAGATTAATGTATTCATTGAAGAAACTGTAGAGCCTATACGAGTCACCTTTAAAAGTCTGTCTCAGGACAACTGGAGAGGGTGTATGTGGTATTATATTTATTCTGAAATTAAATAAATAACATGTTCAAAAATTTTAAGTTATTTTACAATCCAAAAAAAAATTTTTTTTAAATTTCAATGATAAAAAGTTTAACCAGTTACTGAGATTTTCTGTAATAAAAATAGATAAGATACATAAATGATATTTTCATTTGCTGCAATGGACATCATCAAGTTTATGATTTCTTCTATTCTATTAATTTGTTATTTTTTAAATTCATCTGTTTAAATATTTTTATTTATTTTATACAAGCGGTGCCCAACCTTTTCATCAAGTGGGCAATAAGTTAAATTAAAAAGCACTTTCGAGCACATTTTTTCAAAAATAGCAATTTAAAAAAATGATTATAAAATCAATAAAAATTAATGATTTTTCTTTTAATATTTTTGGAATTTCTATTTAATAAACAATGGCCCAAATATATTTGGGTTAACTAAATGCAATTTAAAGTTGGAAAATTTTAAAAATAGGTTTGAAAAATTATACATTGTAATGTTGATTTTTAACTAATTTTTAGAAAAACACCCACGGGCGTTTGAAAAAGTCTCCGCGGGAACTAGATTAAGAACCACTGATTTGGACAATAAGAAATGCCTGTAACTTTGAGAATCATAGCTAATGAAAGACAAATAAACAACAATTTCGAATACATGTTTCATAGTTTTTCCTATATTTTTATCTGCAAACATTTTTTAAAATTTTTTAAACTTTTGTTAGATTTCTTTTGATTACCTGGCAAATAATTTAATTTTTCCATCGGTTATAATTAAATTTTATTTCTTATTTTCTATACGATTCGAAGAACTCCCAGTAAATAAAATGCTAATTATTTCAATTGAAAATAATTAACAAATATCAGTTTTTAAAAATGGTTTATAGTCAAATAAGAAGCATAAATTACAGGTGACTCTTGTACAATGCAGCCTTGAAATTTTCAGATTTTGAACTATTCGTTTATTAATATTTTAAAAATAGAATATTTTTAACGCGATTTATAAAACGCAGCAGTTCTGTAGATGTTAACTTCCGCATTATTTGAGAGTTACCTGTTAATGAAACTTAAACTTTTAAAGTAATTTTTATTACATTTAATAAATAAAAATAAACCAAAAAGCAGATTTTATATAAAAAAACTTTTCTTTCAATATAATTTTCAATTTTTCATAGATATTCCAACAATTACCTCTCGATATGATTGTGTGGAAGAATTAATGAACAATGCTGAACTATTTTTCACTTTAAAATCTCAAATAAAACATTTTGTGTCCTTAAATCATTTACTTTCTCTATGCGTTCAACTCCCAAAAAATCAAACTGTTAAAAGTGCCGAGAATACAATAACTCAAGTTATTGCACTGAAACATGTAATGGAATTAATTCCAACTCTAAGAGCGACTCTACAATCCTTTAAAAGCTCATTGTTTATAGAATATCATTCGGTAATTGTTATCATTAATTTACCATTATATATTTTTTTATTTCGTGCAAAGATTATTTTTAAAAAATCAGTGTTTTGATAATTAAATAATCTTCATTGTCAAGCCCAGAGACTGAATTTATACTATTGTTTTTATAAATAAATGCAGAGATGGTTATGTCCCTTTCCTGCTTCCCTCCTCCAAAAGTAGGTAAACTCATAAATTTATGTATGTCAGGCCAAACTTATCGAATATTTAAAATAATAAGGTATTTAGATATATTTGAGTGTTTATAAGCATTATTGCTTGTCAAGATGAATATACAATCTTCTTATTGAATGTACTCATAAGGATCTTTTATCAACAAATAAACATTAGTTATATAGAGGAATCTTATCATGTTTGAAAATTTACTCATGGTAGAAAACATTTCTCAAGAGAAAAATATCTTAAAATTTAAAATATATTATACACTATTATATAACAACATTTCTGTTTAAAGAAAGATTTGAATAATTTATAAAATATACGAGTCAAAATATTTTCCTAATTGATATAAACTCTTATACATGGTTAGGAGAGACAATGAACATTTCTATGTATATTTATATTCTTGCAATCTTATTGTTTGAATATTACAAGTTGTAATTATTTAAATGAGAACGATATTTATTGTAAGTTTAAATTAATTCATCAACTTTTAATCTCAAACAAATAAAGTAGTTTAAGATATTTGTATTGGATATAACATCATTCTTAAGTTAGAGACAACAGAACAATAGAAAAAAATCATTCGAAGGAATTTTATTTATTTGTTTGATGAAATTAAATAGTCACGAATTATCGTAGGCTTCATGTACATGAAACTTATTTTAGAAAAATCTGACTCGAACTTTGATAATTATTGTCAATTGTTTATAGATTAGGGTTTTCCAAAATGATTCACCATTTATCGAACCTTTTTGTTATTGATATATTTATTATCAACCTCTTTTTTAATTGTTTTTTGTCTTTCAAATATTTTAAATTAATTTTTATAAGATTATGCAATTTTTCATAAAAAAGGTATGATTATCGATAAAAGTTTTGTTGTTGGTTTTTTTCTGGGGGGGGGGGTGAAGCGTAACGAGAGGGGAGGGAAAATTGCCCAGGTCTGTAGTCCGAGAATTATGGTAACCATACTATATATGTATATTAGTAGTTAGATTTATTTGTATAAAGACATAAAAAACTTGACCTTTATACATTTTCGATGGTTGTATTGGTTATGTGATCTTGTTTTTCGTGACTTACATCAATTTTTCAGTTGACCTAATTTTTCTAGGCAAGGTGGGGCTGAAATGGAATATAACCATATACTTATATATTGTTTTAAAGTATTGTACATACTGAATTTTGTACATGAACAGTTTGAATTACCATATTTTCTTCAAATATATTTTCAAGCAAAACGTCAAAGAAAAGTGGACATCGAATGGCTTTCATTGATTTAAAAATGCATATTTTTGTTATAAACTGTATTATTCTTCATTTAATTTAAGAAAGTATTATGTGCCAATTATTCAAAGAACAAAAGATTAGATAAGAGATTTGATAAGATCACTTATGAACAGGGCCGCGGAGAGGACTTCTGGGCCCCGGGGATATACTTTTTGTGGGGGCCCCTGCCAAGAGCGTGAAAAAAAAATTTCCCCTTGGACTTTGGGTCATTTATAAATGAAACGGGAAACCGCAAAATATCCTAATTGTTATTGGAACAATGTATTCATCAATAATTCTCTTACAAAAATGAAAACGTTTACAACTAAAATTACAAAAAAAAGTACAAAAAACAAATTATTTTTTAAAATGTTGCTTTCCGAACCTTGCGCCTAGGAAACAAATTAATTACGTCTTGAAAATCAATTTTCTTAGCCATTTCAGATTCAATCGACAACATTCCTAAATCATTCAATCGGTGTTGTGACATTGTGGATCTCAAAACATCTTTTATCCTTTTTAAAACACTAAAGAATCGTTCTGCTTCAGCAACGGTTACAGGGATCGTAAAAAATAATCTTATTGCTATTATTATGTTGGGAAACAATACATCCAGTTTCATTTTTTTAATGATGTTTAGTAACTCAATGGGCGAGAGAGATTTGTTTTGTATATTGGCATCATAAATTGATTTCAAATGGAGTATTTCTTCACCAAGATTATCGTCAATATCATTTTCATGTACTTTTTGTAATTTTTCGGACTTCGTGTGTATTTCTTCATCATTAAGGTTATGAAATAACCATAATACATTGAATAACGAATCATTTTCTTTAGTCGCATTAAATCTTATTGTAATATTTCCAATAATACAATCTAAAAAAAACATTGAAAACATTTGTTCTGAATTTGTCACTTGGTGTCATTTCTAATTCGTTCCCCCATTTTTCCTTTTACTACATTTTGTTTCAAAATCTGTATTTATCTCTAAAGATGAACCAAACAATTTACATTCATTGAAGAGAGTTTCCCAACTATCTCTTATTGGTTGTAATTCACCAAGAATACTTGACAAATTCGCTACTTCTACATCAATTGTCGCATCACGAGCTTGTAAAACAATATTTCTATAATTTATAGCTTGAAGGACTTTGTACAAAATTTTAGCCATTACTAAGAATTCAAACGATTCCATATATTTTTTTATTCCGTTCAGATCTGAACGAATTTCCCATGTTCAGTTTAATTCTAGAACAGAATCTATGGCACTTTTAATTGCAGGAATATTTTCAGCAATTGGTTTAATACATTCAATTCTAGCAGACCAACGTGTATTTGACATAGCTGCAATGAATGTCCAGTATTATTTTTTAATGTTTCCCATCTTTGAGGGCTACTGCTAAAAATATTGTATAATTTTTGTACCGTACCAAAAAACGTTACAACCTCAGGACAAGATTCTGCTGCATGAACACCACACAAATTTAAACTATGATATGCACAAGAGGAAAATATTGCCAGTGGATTGATTTGCAAAATACGAGCTTCAGCACCTTTATATGAGCCACTCATATTGGATCCATTATCGTACCCTTGTGCACGACATTCGCTTATAGGAATATTATATTTTTCAAGCGTTTCGAGAATTAAATTTGCAATATCTTCTCCAGTCTTCTTATTGCAGTTTACAAATGCAAGAAATCTTTCCTTAATTTCGTATTCATCTGAATGATTATTTACAGAGACGTATCGTAAAATAAATGTAGTTTGTTCTATATGGGCGGAATCAGGAGTTACATCTACAATTACAGAATAATATTTTACAGTTTCTCTTTCCCTCAAAATGCAAGTTCTCAAATAATCGGCACAGCATGATATGAATTCATTTTGAATGTCTGCCGATAAATAATGTACTTGCAATCTCTGTTTCTCGATTTGTGATTGTTTAACCATTTTTAAATGTGCTTCCAAAAGTGGATCATAACCACTGACAAGTTCTAATATTCCGAGAAAATTTCCATTTTTTTGCATCTCCAATCAAATGTGAACTGCCCCTGAAAGCCAAACCTCGTTCAGCCAAAAATAAAGTTACATCTAAGAATCGTTTTAATAAATCTGTCCATTTTTGTATCTCATTTCGTATTTGTTGTACTAAAAGGCAATCAATATTTCTATTTTTACTAATATTACTTTCTACAGTTCGCCACTGGATATAACAAGATTTATGGTGGGTTGATTTTTCATGCTCAGTTATTCTATCATATAGATTTTTATATCCTCTATCAGGCTGCCAACCCAATTCCGTAGCCAAAACTGATCTTTGATCTTCTCGAAAATTATAAAATAAATGACAAGGAAAATAAAACAGAGCATTTTTCGATTTGCTCCAAGCAAGCCAATCTCGAGCAACAATTTCATTATTTTTTAAACGCAATTTTAACAAATTTACTGGAAATTGATTGCCCTGTTTATCAACAGGAAATTTTGCTGGATGTGATTCTGGACCTCGTTGAATAGCCTCTTCTACATCCTTTCTCATTAAATTTAATTTCAACAATCCAATGTCGATGTTTAGTAAATTCACATCCATAGATTCACTGGTGGATGCTTCTTCCATTTCACAGTTGGCCGATTCTTCAGACAAGGGAAATGTTGTTTCTTCGGTTCTTGAACTTGAAGGATCCGCAACATACGTAGACAAGGAAAGTGTAGGAATTCCATCAGATTCCTTTGCATTTATTGATTCGGAAGGGTTTTGTTTTTCATCTTGTTGGGATTTCGATAAAGTTATGAAACCCAAATTTTCCAATGTTCTTCTTCCTCTAGCATTTTCTTCAAGCTTCTTTTGTCGTTCTTTACGCTTTTCGCATCCGGATTTATAACGCTGACTCATTATCCCTGTCCATAAATTAATATCATTTATTAATTCTTTTTAAATTTAATTAATTTTTTTTAATGATGCTGCATGTTATTAAGCAAATTATCGCTTTGCTAATAAGGTCGACACGTTTCACGTTTCAATCATATAAATCAGTGGTGTCCACTAATTTTTGACCGATCGACTTTTCGAAGATCGATTATAAAAATTTCTTGCCAAGATCGACTAAATGTGAAGACAAAAAAAATCTTATTCTTCTTCCCACATATTTATTTCATTTAAAGGTTTAAAGTTTAAAGGCTTCGCGAGCGACCGGTCGATCGCGATCGACGTTATGGACACCACTGCGTGGCCAGTTGTGCGGCGTAAGCTGACCGAAGTTCGCGTCCGCATGCACCGGCATACAGGAAAGAGGTAGCGGGACGTATCCACCAAAGTGCGACGATGCCCTTGGCAACTGCGACGTGTGACAGTCGCTTTTTAAGTCACGCGATCCACACGATTTAAGATTTTAAGATTTATGTAAAGATTGAAACAGATTGAATTAAGAGTTTAAGATTGTCGATGTAAAGATTGAAACGGATTGAATTAAGAATAAACCAATTACTGTTTAAAACATCACAGGATTGGTTAATTGCGCACAACAAACCCACAATATTAAAAATATTTAAATTCACTTACCTTAGCGTTGGGCTACATTTTTTCTCCGGGCCCCTAGAACCCAAGGGCCCGGGTATTTTCCCCGTCAACCCCCCCTCTTGTCGGGCCTGCTTATGAATAATAAACATTCATTTTATGAAATTAGATTTCCTTCTTATCAATTGATACAATTTGTAGAAAAAATTGGTGTAATCTTGGGAGTTTTTAGAAGATCAAACGTTAATAATCATTTTAATTAAAAAAATGTTTTGTTGATTTATACCTGATTGGGAAGTGCGTGGTTTCGTTGTTTTTTGAAAAACTATTGTTATATGATTAATTTATAACAAAAATAAAGTTTGTTAAAATATAAACATATTTATAAATTTCCTGTAGTATTTTTTATACTTCCAAAAATAATTACAAAAAAACAAGCAATTGTACTAAACAATATATTAAATAATTTTTATCAAATTTAGCTAAAGTATTTGAATTGTCCTTTTTGTATTTCTAAATGAAGAAATCCTCTTCATTTCTAATTTTTAAAGAATAAAATCTGCTTTCAAAATTATCATTTTAATACATTCACTGAACTTCTAAGGTCCCTAAAAGACGATACAAAAGCTTTTAGCAATCAAAGCTGATGTTTTCTCCAGACCATTAAGAATCTTTTTCATTTTTTAAGTAAAGATAGATAAATTTCAAAAATTTCACAAATAATGGTTAATTTATTATATTGATCAAGATAGTTCTATGGACCTTCACCGATTTTTGGCATCTTTATTAAATGCTATTGCTTAAAAATTTCCACGATCTGTCCTTAAGAAAAACTACTAACAATTTTGTTAAAAATAAAGATTCGGAATAAATAAAATGCACTAAAAATATATTTATTCAATTGTATAATATTTTATATAGTTACTCGTGGATTCCAGATATGATGAAATTCTTTCAATTATTAATGTAGTGGTTCACGAAGATGTGCATTTTGAAAAAGGAATTCTTCAAATGAGATCTCAGAAGCTTTTTGCAATTAAAGTAAATCCGTTTATTCATTAACCTTAAAGTTGTAATATTCAATTTTGATTTCTATAAAAAACTAGTTTTATTCATTATAATTAATGTTATTCATTTTGTATTTACAAATTTATTTCAATAAACGGTTTTTTTAAATGGCTGTATTTCTTGTTGATCATCGGCGATGATGAACAACATTGAGAAATCCATTGCACTTGGCATTCCAACATACAGCTGTCCATGTCCTGCGACTTTAAGTAAGGAAGAGATTTGAAGTTAAAAATAGCACATTTGAGCTGGAAATGGCAGCAGAATGCCATGTTCAAATGACACGTTATTTTTCAGTGTTTAGGAGTTCTTGTGACAAATAAAATACTGACAGGCAGACAGATATATGTATTTTCGATCTTATATTATGGATTATTACCTAACCAGATGACATTATAAATAATATTAAACTGGGCTCAGAATGAATGTTGGGACGCTTCATTATTAAGGAGCCCCTTAAAATGATAAATACATTTTCATATGTGCAGCTTATTGAACCTTGAATAAATAATGGTATTTTCCACTTCACTTAATATCCACCAATAATAATTATGAATTAAATGTGATTATTGAATTGATATTCTTGAATGTTAATTAGATTAAAGAGAATTTTCTTCAAAAGAAGTATCATAAAGAAAAATGAAACATCTGAAAATATTTCTTTAATAATACAAAACTTAGTAAAATGGTTAAAGACAGGGTCAATTGAAGGATAACTAAATAATAGTTTGAATCAAAGTTTTATTGTTCTTTTAATCTACAGAGAGAACTTGTGCTGAAAAAATCTTTGTAATTATTAAACATTATATTTCTGGACTATTATGTGAATATTCAGATCTATTTATTTTTAACAGTATACAGAAAACCAAATAATGTCAAAATATTCTTATAGTAATTTTTTCAGACTTTGGGAGTCTGTCGACAATACGAATTATTTAAATTATATATTAATATATATTATTTTTATAGATAAAATATTTTATTTATATTTTATTTATAACTCATAGGATGGAATTAATGTCATATTAGATATAGCTCGACGTTCTTATTCTGAACAAATTGAAGCATTGCGGGGTAAAGTTTATTTATATAATTTTAATTAAAACAATAATAACATTAATAAAATGTAATTTTTGTTTTAATCAGTGACATATTTGAACAGTATTGTTCTAAATTAAAAACTTTACGTGACATTGCTCGTTAACAAACTCATTATAAAAATGATGCGTAATAACAAATGTATAATGCTCAGCTACCTGACAATACTTTACATTTCATACAGTTTCAGCCTTATTTTAATAATTTATTTATATTTTTTAATTTGAAAATTATAATGTATATATTAATAATTATTAGACAATAATTACAAATAAAATAATTTTTGCTACTCATACTTCTTGAAATATTTCTTGTTATTTCTACTGCTAAATAGCAGTAATAAAAACGTTTATCTTGGATCTAATAATAAAAAGTAAATATTTTATTGATAAAAAACTCATGAAAAAGAATTTTAACAAAGAAATTTCAAATCTTTATTTATACAACAATTAAAATCTATTTCCATAATTTTAAAACTGAGACTCGCTTTTCAGAGTTTTCTTTCATTACTTTAGAAACTGCTGCCAAAAAGTCTTCTTGTGTCACATGAATTCTCCTCTCTCTTATCGCGAACATCCCTGCTTCTGTACAGACTCCTTTCATTTCAGCTCCGCTTGCCCCAGACAGCTTTTCTGCAATTACTCTCAAATCAATTCCTCTTTTCATGTTCATTCTTCTAGAATGAATTTTCATAATTTCCAAACGCGATTCTTCATTTGGTTCAGGAAATTCAATTTTTCTGTCGATTCTTCCAGGTCTCAATAGAGCACTGTCAAGAATATCTATTCTATTTGTTGCCATAATTATCTTAATGTTGTTTGTAGCATCAAAACCATCCAATTGGTTTAGTAATTCTAGCATTGTTCTTTGCACTTCACTATCACTTCCTTGACCTCCTCCATTTCTGGATGATCCAATAGAGTCAATTTCATCCATAAAGATAATGGCTGGTGAGTGTTCTTTTGCCATTTTGAATATATCTCTAACCATTCTAGCTCCTTCACCAATATATTTTTGTACTAATTCAGACCCACTAACACGAATAAATGAACAATCTGTGTGATGTGCAACGGCTCTAGCTACTAATGTTTTACCGGTTCCGGGAGGGCCATATAATAAAACGCCTTTTGGATGTGAAATACCAAGAGATTCAAATAATTCAGGATGTTTAATTGATAACTCAATAACTTCTTTAATTTCTTGAATCTGCTTGTCGAGACCACCAATCATTTCATAGGTGGAATCGGGAACCTTTTCCATCATCATCATTGCCACAAATGGATCAATGTCGGTTGGAAGGATTTTGTGAACTTTGTTACTACTGTCTCGTAGGGCTACCCTTGTGTTAGGTTTCAATTTCTCCATGTTAATTTCACTTTCAATTCCAACAATTAGTTGAGTGTTGTGACTCAATTTTACTAGCACTTTTGCTTTATTGATCGGTTTGATGATTTCTCCTACTTTTGATGGAGGTTTCATCAATCTTTCAATTTCGGTTTGAAGTGATTTCACTTTCTCATTCATCTCATTTCTGTTTGCTTCTAATCTTCTTATCGCTCGTTCTTTTTCTAACTTTATCATTTCCAATTTGTCAGTTTGATCAAGATAAAATTTCTCGAATCCATTGCTAGTATTATTTGTTGAAGACATGATTTGTTTAAATTAACTTATCGAATTATATATAAATAATAATGAAATTATTAAAACAAATTAATTATTTTAAAAATAATTTAATTAAAAATATTAATATTTAAATAATTTTAATTTTATTTCACATTCATAATTTTTTATTTTGAAATTAATTTATTAATTTGTATTACATTACTGACCAAAAATATTAATTAAAATTAAGAATTTTTAAACATAGAATTTGTTCTATTACATAAACAGATTTACTATATATTAATTACTAAATTACACATTTATATTCTCTCCAGTTCTGACTAGATATTTTGTATATGAAATTTTGATTTTATTATTTTATATTGTACAAAAAAAAATAGAAATTTTGAAATTAACGAATGCTTTAAAAGTGTTTATTTTTTTCTGAATTACTATTTTATAATTTGAATGGTTAATTAGAAATAAAAGCGTGTTAAATGAATATTTATGTTTAAAACTTAGTAACAACCAATAGCATTCATTTAGTTTTTTACTGTAAGTGGTATTTACTCGAAACTACATGGAGCTAAATGAAACTGAAATTGAAATACAGATCACGGGTCAAGAGAATAAACCCAAAATAAACTGACAACAAAAAATTCTTCAGATATCTTTAATTGTACTTATTTTTTTAATTCTACATTTTTAAAAATCCTATTGTGTTATATTTTTTACATAATATTCAAAAAATATATAAAACGGTGATTCCTTGGTAGCAGCATAAAAATTAAAATATAAAATAAATAAATAATAAAATAATTAAAATTTTGAAGAAATTCTTAAATATATACCACATTTTAATGACTTATTTATAAAATTTTATTTTAAACTTTTATGGTTTTATATAATTTAATAATTTAAATTAGAATTAAAATTGTTTGTACAATGACTTTTAAATATTCGTGAAATATAGATTATTTGATAAAATATGAATAAAAAATTAATTAATACTTTAAAATCTTATTTTAATAAATAATTTAAATAGTAAAATCTTTTGAAAATTAATTGAAAATTTTAAAAAATATATATTTAAAATTTTTTGTTAAAGTGCAAATGAAATACAGATCACGGGTTAAATTGAAAATAAATTCAGAAAAAACAGATAACAAATAATCTTTAGATTTATTTAATTATACTTATTTTTTTAATCCTAAATTTGTAAAAATCCTATTCAATGTTATATTTTTTTACATAATATTCAAATAAAGTATAAAACGGTGACTCTTTGGTAGCAGCATAAATTAAAATATCAGATAAATAAATAATAAAATAATTAAAATTTTGAAGAAATTCTTAAATATATACTACATTATAATGACTTCATAGAAAATTTTATTTTAAACTTTTATGGTTTTATATAATTTAATAATTTATATTAGATTTCAAATTTTTTGTTCAATGAACTTTAAATATTCATGAAATATATGAAAATTTTCCTAATACTCAAAATTACTTAATACTTTAAAATCTAATTTTAATAAGTAATTTAAATAGTAAAATCTTTTGAAAATTAATTGAAAATTTTAAAAAATATATTTAAAATTTTTTCTTAAAGTTATAAGTAAATAACTTTCAAATTTTTAAAATATTTTGTTGCATTTATTTTGATATAAATGTTTTTGATTGATCTGACTTTTTGGTACCCCCTTTACGACTTATTAAATATTTAGTAAGTAACGTGTTACATTATTTAAATTAAACTTTTCATATTAATTTATTTTTAACAATTACTTTTATTAATTTATTAATTTTTAATTATTTATTTTAATTACTTTTAATTAATTATTTATTTTTATTACTATTATACATGTTTAATTTAAAATATTCATAACACTTACATAATGGTTATTAAACTTATATACTTTATGACAAATATGACAATAAATGATAGCACTTAAATCAAATATACATTTATTAAATTGACTTAACAATGATTATCACAAATATGTCAATGAAAAGTTTGATAAAAATTTGGATGATCAATTTTGATGAGTTGTTAAATGATCAGTTTAACCCTACTATGCGTAATTTTTTTTGTCATGAAATAAATAAAATTTACTGCTATTCACTGTAACATAATGACCATATGCAATACTTTCATTTTCTTTTTTCAATTTTAGTCTGAGCCCGATAATTTACACCTTTTGTGTTTCATCTGTGATTGTTTTAATATTAATATTGTTTTAATATTTAATATTTTTATTTTTTGGGTTAAGTTGCTAATTTCTGCTGTTTTAAATTGAAAATTATTATTTGAATTAATCAAACTATGGAAATGATTATTAGTTTATTATGAAATGTGTTTATCATTTTCAATATTTTTCGATTACTTATTTTGTTTTAAAGATAACTTATTGTAAATGAAATAATTTTCCAACTAACAGTCATAAGCAGACAATGTTTATAATTTATTTATTTGTAATAAACTAACTGCGAACATTATTTCAACTTATTTTATCTAATTTCAACTAAAACTTATTTAAGACGAAGTACAAGCGCTATCTGTAGAACATGCTCTTCCACTTAGAGTAGCTTTCAGTAATTCTCGGGGATTCTACATTCAGTTACCGTTGACAAATAATTCAGTTAAACCTCGATTAAGTTTACCATTCATAAAAGTGGCGATTGTTAAAAATTTTATTACATGCACTACCGAAAAAATTGTAAGATTTAATCATTATAATATTCATTTATAATTTGATTTTTAATTTTCTAAATTTTTAGATGAAATTTAACGGTAATTTAGATTTAATTTTCAAAAATATACAATATAATTTATGAAATGCATAAAAATTTGAAATAACTTGTTCCATATATATATATATATATATATATATATATATATATATATATATATATATTGTACAAAAAGCTTAATTTTAAGAGCTTAAATTTATTTTATTTTTAAGCTTAATTTTATTTTTAAATTACCAGTGTTTTTTTCTCTTTTCGAAATCAAAATTTTGCAGCTGTATTTTTTTTATAAATTACCACAAAATTTTCATATTTCGCCATTTTACTAGCAGATTTTTTATTAAAATTGTTTCGTATGATGAAAAGAAGAAAAATAAATTAAGTAGAATACATTTTAAATTGGAAAATTACGTAATTTTAACCGGTTTTTTAGAATTTCGGTTAACGGTAACCGGTTTATTTATGAATATTTATTTCGGTTTCAGTTAAGGGTTAGTGAAATATTTAGAAAAATAACGGTTACCCGGTTTCGGAAAAAGGTTTCCATCCCTGAATAAAACCGTTTAATGAAAATTTATTTTGAAAATCCCCCCCGAAATTTTTTTCTGTGTACGCCCCTTGTGGTCTTCAAAGTGGGTTCCGTGAAATTTTTTAGGGTTTCCGCCAAAAAATTTACATTTTAATTTTTGGGAGATAAACCTTAATTAAACCGTTGTTTATATAAGGTAAATACCATTGTGAATATTTTTATTTAATTTAATTTATTAGTTTGAGAATTATTTTTGTATTGGCTTACATTTTAGTTTTTTTAATTTAAATTTTAATAAATTTAGAAAGGCTTAAAGGTGCGCTAGCAGAAATTTATTTAACTGCAGAATTGTTAGTTTACGTAGCTTTGTAAAATTTAGTTATTTATGTGTTGTTATTATGTATTTACAATATATGTACAACTAGGCTGCTCTCTGAGTTAATAAAGGCAATTCGGGTGCATATGGGAGTGTTATATAGGTTATCTGAAATATCTGCAACTTTAGATTTATTATTGTCGTTTGCTCAAGTTAGTAAAATGCAAAATTATAGTGAGTAATAATTATATTTATAATTGTACTTTTCACATGATACATATAATAAATTTGACATTATTGCATAGTCCGTCCTGAATTTACCGATACACTTGCAATAAAAAATTGTCGTAATCCTTTGCTTGACAGGTTATCAAATAAAGAAACAATATCTAATCACGTGGTAAATTTTTTTAATTAATTGGTAAATTTAAATATTTGTTTGAATCAATTTTAAAATCAATTTTTGAGATTATAAGATTAAAAGTACTTGTGTATAAGTCAAATTAAAAATTTAAAGCCTGTTTTTATTCCAAAATTAGAAATCCGCGTATAAGTCGAAGTAAACAATGAGGCCAAAAAATAATATAATATTGAAAAATGTTATTGTATCGTCTTCAGATTCATCCATAGCATTGCTGATGTCAAATTTTCTGAAATGAATGTTTGATCATTTTTTGATCATTTCAAAACTTTGAAATAAAAAGTTTCTTGGTTGGATAATTGCAGATTACTGGTTTTATTTCTTTGCAAATATCGGTTATTGAATTTAATTTTATTAATAAATGAATTTTAAATTAATAATTTAATATAAATGTCTTAATAATTAACAAATCCGTTGTTTGAATTCCATTTTTTTATTGAAAGTAATTAATTTGATTAAAAGCGACACTATTAAAATACCCATTTTCCAAAAATGTTTTTTGTTAAAAAAAAATAAATATGATTTTTGAATGACCCGTGCATAAGTCGGATTTAAAAAAGTTCTCAAATTTAGTAAAAATTTTTTCGACTTATACACGAGTATATACGTTACATATTAATAAAAAATAAAAATAGAAAAATTAATTTAAATTAAATTAAATTTCCTATTTGTAAAAACTTCATTTGATTTAAAAAATTCTTTTCAGTGATCCATCAAAAGTTTAAGTCGTTTAAGGAATTGTTGTTCTCTCTGAAATTATAAAACATAATTTTTTTGCCGCAACTCAATAAAATAGTTTTAAGGACTTCACTTTTAAAATTTAACGATTAACCAATCATTTTTTTCATTAAATTTACATTTTATACTTTTTATAATTATGCATTTATTTTATATATATGAATTAATTATATTTCATATTAAAATTCAATTAATGGCTAATTCTTTCGTAATTTATGCGCTTTAGTGTATTACAAAACATGAAACACAATTCTTTCAGGTATGTCTAATACGGATGGTGTTGAAACAAATGAAATCTAATTTGATTTAATGTCTTGCCGCTATCTGTCATGAATTATAAATATCAATGACAAGTACATCAATGTACTAGGAAACAAATATTTTATTATTATTATTATTAAAGTGCGAAGTAAATTTTTTGATCCTTTTTTAGAGTTTCGGCAACTAAAAAAATTATTCTTAAAAAATTATTCACATTTTTATGATTTCTACTTTATAAATATTTATATAATAATTATTAAATTTTAATAAAATATCTAATTCTGATTTTTTATTTTAAAATTTTTATTTTTATTATTTACAATAAGTGTTATGAAAAGTCAATAATAATTAATTTTTTAATTATAAATTCAATTTATATATTATTTTACCTACGTTTCAAATTAAAAATTATTTAATTATTCTAAATTTATAATGATTTTCAGTAATATTTAACATGATATATTTAATATATAATTATTAATAAAATTTATATTTTGTATGTGTGCAACGAATTTTATTTAAGATTGTATATTAAATTATTTTTAAATTAACTTAAATTTACAATTACAACATTCGTCTTATTATTATAAGTAGATAAAAGTCTACAAATAAGTTTTAAAAAAATGGCATTGACATCATCAAGTGTCCATAAATGAGGAATGTGTTAAAAATAGAGTTTCTCTCTTACTCGCATGCATTTAATATTCAAATTAATAAGCAAATGTGAAATGAAATTGTTTTGAAATAACTTGATATAAATATTTTGTTGGACTTTAAATTGAATGAAATTTGTTTTTATTAGACTTGTAATATTATTTTTCATTTATTTAGTATGCAGCAAATCTATCGAATTTTACCATCGTTACCGGTGCAAATATGGTAAGACATGAAACTTAAAAAATAAATGGTTTTTGACTTATCTGCTCATAACAAATTTAAGTGGGACAAATGCAATTTTTAATAAAATCTGTTAAATTCTCACGCTTTTTTATTTCCAACATTACTTGGAGTTGCTAAAATATTATATAGTGCCGCTAGGTTTGAAGATATTCATTTCCTTGACTCTGTTCTATTACTTATTTTTTATCGGTTATTCCTTATTTTAAATATATTTATTTATTACCAGGGGGATACATAACCAGAGAACAAATTATGAAGACTATCAGTTTGGTTGAAGTCAATGTTTAGAAAAATTTTATATATTGTCAATTTTGTAGAAGATAAAAGTTAAGAAAATTTAGAGGTTAGAACAAAGCCAAAAAATAGCTCAGTGTGAAATTCACACTGTGAATCCATAGTCATTTCATTCTTTGCGTACCAGAAGGGAGATCTCCTGTGGGAAGATTTATCCCAGGTCAAAGATAGCTATTTAAAGTGTATCAAATTTGTGCAGAGTAACGTTTTATTTGAAATTGTAAAGGGTTTGAAGTGTTATTGAAAGTATATACATTGTTATAACAAGGTGTGTTAATTTGTGCTGGGTGTTCGAGTCATTTGAATAAGAACACGAGGTGTCATAGTTTTTAAACCATCTTTTATAATAACCCAACACTATTTTTTGGTGCCTATTTATTGTTTTCGTTGAGTTATCCTTTTCGCGTTATCTTGTTTTGCAGCTAATTATATTTTTTAATTAATTTTTTTTATTATTGTTAGTTGTTGCTAGAACATTTTCTAAATGATCCTGAAAATCATTTACATTAAATGAACTCAGATTCCAAAAATTTATTAATACTTCCATATTGTTTAATATAAACAAACTTTCAAACTTTAATACCTAGAACCAAACAATTTGCTCAAAGATTTCAAGTTTTTCACATTTGCTTTTACATTTATTGTCCGGGAAATGAATTAAATGTTTGAAAAATAGTAATTTGAAGAGGAATTATCTGATCGGAATGACGGACGAGAATTCGATTGTATGGCCGCTTGTGAAACCTAAATGTAGTTAAATAATAAGTAAAATTTAAAAAAAACATTTGCTTAAGATAGAATTGAAAATTTGTGGTATTTAGAAAACTTAAATTTTTATCTTGAGTCATAAGGAAAATAAATGAAATATTTAGTTAAGTCATTTTATATATTTGAGAAAAGTTGTGTAAAATTTCTGTTAATGTAGAGTGGTAAATCAATGTATCTACGACAAATTGCTTTAGTTCAGATAATGGGCCAAATAGGATGTTTTATTCCAGCAGAATATGCATCTTTTCGTTTGAGCGATCATTTGTTTACGCGAATCGGAGTAGATGATGATATCCAATCAAATTCTTCTACTTTCACAATTGAGGTTTGCCATTCATTGATCAAATTTGACTTGATAATTAATTTGATGCACACTACTGGTCTTACTAATTTTCATTGAGTGCAGATGAGAGAAATGAGCTACATTATCAATACCATTACCGATAATTCTTTAGTTCTTATAGACGAGTTAGGAAGAGGTCAGAAAATAAATATATATTTTATGTACGATATGAATGATTTAGGAACAAGTTTTGATGAAGGCCTTGGAATATGTTTTGCTATTTGTGAACATTTATTACAAACTAAAGTAACTTTTGACTTATTGATTATTCTATTTTTGGTCTTTTAGGCATTTATATTCATAGCGACTCATTTCAGGGAGCTTTCGAAATTGGAAATTCTTTATCCAAACGTTCAAAAGTTATTTATGTTTTCGATGAAATGTTTTAACAGATTTTATAATTGAATAATAAGTAAAATTTAAAATTATATAAAAACAATAAAAATCATTTGTCGAATAAATTGGAATTAATCAGGCAGGGTCTCGTTGTTATGGAAACCAAATAAAATGAACCGTTCATTTCTCTAAAAATAAATCAATAGAGAAATACAAAATTTTCATTTATAGATTTATTGCCAAGCATAAACTTACGTCCTCATTTGTTCTATTTCAGATAAATAATAAATAAATTTTATTTATTTATTTGATGTTAAAGAATTCTATATCGACTGATGATATGTTTAATAACAACAATAAACACATGAAATATTCGCTCTTTAGGAATTGTTTGTCAGTTTCTTTTTCATAATTTCTTTTAATTTTCCAATGACATTTATTTTATTAAAAAATATTAATAATAATTATTGTAGATTTCTCTTTCGTTTGTGAGGTGTAGAGAAACTGTGCCCTCGTTCTATTAGTATTTTCATCAAATAATCTGATAAATCTCTGCTAGCTAAATTCATTGTAGAAATAGCTCGAGGTAATGCATAACTTTCATAAATTGGCACAGAATGTGTTTAACCATTTATAGAATCGAGAATGATATCTGTCGTACGCCCAGACACATAGAAAGAAAGAACTGTTTGAATTGCACCATACATAGTTGGTGAATTGAATGTTGCAAGCACAATTTGAGTTACCTTTTCGCGTTTCTTCTTGATATTCAGGAAGAATATTACCTCAAGACAAATCAAGTACAACAATCATTAATTTAAAAAAAGAATTTAATTAATAAAAGAATTTAATATCTTTAATTATATTCTTAAATAGATTGTTGCCATATTTCTCGCGCCGCATGAATTCACACATATAACTCTCTAGTAATTCTGAACTAGTTCCACATGCTTTTTTTATTTCTGCGTCTCGCGCACATCCACATATTCTCAACACGATTGGTATAGGCATGACAACAATTGTGCCGGGCCTTAAATACTTTAAGATGATTGGGATTAATGTGGCAGCATCCTTTTTTTGCACAGCAATCATTCTTTAGTAGCTCAATAAACAAAGGTTTTCCAAGAATGCTGTACTTCCCTCACTGCTTTCACACAGAGTAAAGTACAATTTACCTGTATTAAAAGAGGATAATTTTGTAAAATTCATGCCTTAATTTTCTAAAATAATTAAATTATTGAATTTATTTTTTAAATTAATTATTAAATCTATTTAATATTTGTGGTGTTTTTAATATGAGAAGTCTTCAGAAAGTAATTTAATTGCTAAAAATAAATTTATTTGTTACTCTTACCAGTTAACTTACTGTTAATAAATAATTATTAATAATAATTGATAGAAAATTTCTTGAAATCATTTATGAAGTAACTGCCTTTCTTTCTCCTAGTTTCTAATTTATTTTTCTATTATTTTAGTGTGAATTTTGAAGTAAAAAATTTATCCGAATCTGATGGCGATGAGAATCATTTGCTTTTTACATATAAATGTGTCAGAGGAGTTTGTCCAGATTTTACGAATGGTTGAATCTTTTTTTTCAATTTCATAAGGTATGACTTGTTTATAGCGATGAAATTGGCCAAATTATCGAATCTTCCGAAACAACTTTTATTCGAAGCTGAAAAGATCTATGGTAGACTCGGTGATTCTAACGAGCTGATAATTGAAGTAAAGTCTCAGTTTATAAGGAACATCCATAAAGGACGTCCTCTGGGAAAGGAGAGAGGGGTCTTTACAAAAGGGGGCATGATGGGACAATGGGTATGGGGAAAGAGTTAATATTTTGGAGATGTCCTTAATGGATGGGTCTATATTTTATTTTAACAAAATCCAACTAATATTATAACTATCCATCTTTCATCTTCATTTCTCTTTTATACAATCGATCAATATTTTGTTTAGTCAAATACTTGTGTTAAATGTAAAACAAAATCAGAGACGTACTTTCGCATAAGCAAAAGAGACTTTTGTATCAGGCAGCGTCCAAAGGCGTCAGGGGATTTCTGGTGCGATTGGGGTTACATGAAAGAATATTTGATGGACATAAAAGGGAATGCCGTGTGGTACAGAATTTGTGATGAAATTATAGGTAAATAGTATAACAAAGATTAAAAAGAATATTGGTAACAAAGAAACCTTTCTGTAATCAAAATAATTATCATGGAGTAATTCAGCATTCGACATTTCAGGGCCTGAATAATACTTTTATCTTGGTTCCTACTAGATCTTAATCGTCACTGAACTAAGAAAGTCATTAATTTGCATTCGGATTTTTTTCTTCAGTAATTTTAATTGAAATTTGCAGGAAAACGAAAAAAATACAAATTCAATTGCGAGTGATTATGAAATATGCAAATTATCTGCAAAAATAGAATATCTTGCAAAAAATGTTACTGTTGACACGCCGGAGGTAAATTTTTGTTTAAAATCTTTACAAAATCAATGCAGGGTGACTTTTGAAAAGTTGAACAAACAATAAATTGCATTTGTATTGTTGTTAAATACATTTTCTATTCCTACGGATTTCAAATATTTTCAAAGAATTAGTGATAACATTTTAAAATTAATATGATTTGTGCAAATTTTACATTGAAGACATGTAGGAACACAAAACTATTTTCAATAGGTTCAAATTGAGTTGATTCGATGTCGAGAATTTATCATTCAATCGGAAATTTCGAGAGTAAAGAGTAATTTATACGGAATATGAGGCTGATGTGACTGTTGAGGATTGAACGATAATGTTGACTGATGCGATAAATGTCTTGACTGATTTGTGAGCTTTGTAATGACATTGGTATTTTTACCGAATACTGATTCGTCATTTATTGGAACTTGAATTGTGTCAGTTTTCAAGATTGTTCTGCGTTTGGAATCTATCTAATAATAAGAAAGATTGATAGGAACATTTTTTTGGTATCCTCGAAATATATTGTTCACCACAGGAATCTTTTTTCCATATAAGTAGGCTGGCTGTTCTTTGTCATTTAAGATCATATATCCAGACTTGACTGGCTTAAATTCCTTAGTAGTGTAGATTGTGAACAGCAAGGAATGCTTCTTCAAAGCGAAGAGTGTGGAATTGGCCTGAGGATTCTTTGGTAAAAAAATTCAGAGCCTAATATTGGGTGAATCGTGTCTACTATATGGAAGTTGTGAGTGTAAGTTGAGTTCAATGTCGGTATCGTGAATGAAAGGTTTTTTGTTCACAAAAATTGAAGTGGTGTGAATGTAGTGAATGTAGATTTGAGATCTGGAGTTAAAGTAGTTGGAAGGATTGAAAAGGATGACCTGAAGTCGATGAAGAAATTAATGGAAAAGCTGAAGTTGAAGGTTGCTTCTGCAAATCCAGGGTTAACAGTCGGTGAAGTTATTTTTTTAGGATCTTTGGGTAGTTTTTGTTATGTTGAGATTTATCTAAGTAATGAATTACAAAAGTTAAACTGGAAGGCATTTTTCTGTATGTAAACCGAAGAGGTTGTGAGAAATACAAATGGGGATAATCCTTAAAGTGGGAGGAAGTTGGCCATGAGCATACTTTGTGGCATGGTCTAGCGTCAAATAAGAAATTTTTGGACGTGATGTGGGAGCGCTGTTATGTAGAACAGCAATGTCTTTTGATAGACTAGGATGAGCATTCTTAAATTCCCGTATGAGTTAGTAGTAAAATGATGATGGCATCTGATCAGCATATAGAATGAGTTTTGATAATTTCTCGATTGCTGAAATGAGTGTGTTAGTATATTTTTATTGACTCGGATAGGTTTCCTGCGTCTAGCGCATTAGCTATGAAGGTGTTGCCTTAAACAAGTGTTGTTTGGTCTTATGTCGCCTCTTGTCATGATGGAAAGTCTACTTATTGAATTGATTGGAATTAAATATGGTGTCTGTGATGGGAAATCCGTTATTCAGAATAAAAAAATCCCTCGTGTCTATCAAGATATGTTTTGATAAGTCATTGATAAAATCTGAGGTAATGTGAACTTGACACAAAAGGTTGTTAGGCGGACGGTGATGCTAAACGACTTAATATTTATTAAAATAGAATTTGGAAAATCTGGATATTGGTGGGTTGCTTGTGTTGGTAAATGAAATTTGAACGAAGAATGTTGAGTATGAATGTATGAAAAGTAAAATGGAAATTATAAGTTACAAATGCATTATTAAGAAATAGTCTTAAGGACATTTATAATTTTAACATGATTTAACATTTTAAAAATATAAACAAGGCTTACTTTGTTACTTCTGACACCAATTTTTGTTCAAAATCTTTACAAAATGTTTTTACTGTTGATGATAATAAAAAACTTGGGATGGTTTATAGATCACATTTAAATCCTACTGATTGTAATTTATTATTATACAAAAATCATCTTGTGTAAAAATATTGCTGTTTTTTAAATTAAAGCAAATAGACACATGTATTTCCATGTTTAAATTATTTTTCTTCATTCCGTTCTGAAAATGCATTTAACAAACATGAAACATTATGTGCTGAGCATGAAGAAGGAATTCCATCATTTCATCATAATGAGTATAAATCTTTTAATGAATTTCATTATAAAAATAATGTCCTATTTGTATGTTATGCAGATTTTGAATCTTGGAATAAAAAGTTGTTGAACAATTAGGGTTTTGTTATGTGATATATATAAAAAGTAATTACTAAAACTTGATCAAATCAAAATATATAAAATATTTTTGAGAATACGTTGTTGATAGATCTGCACGTACAATTGTGGGGTTTATGGTTCCGACAACCTCGACCCCAGATGTAAAATATTCACTGCGCCCAGTGGTTGCCCGTTGCTAGGCAACGTTGGTAATGTAACCATGAGTTTTTGAGGTAGCCAAAGGTGAGCGCCACAGAGGAACTACTCTGGCCCGACCTCAAGCTGGGTTCAACACACTACCGATAGAAGGCCTGCGTGTGCTTTATTCACTCTGGTCCTATCCTTATCTGTTTGGTCTTACGCAATCTATAAATTAATTACTGGACTTTCGTTATTTATTCTCGTTATGCAAACAATAGAAAAACAATTAAATGGAAAAAAACATGTATTCGAGGATATCAACTATAAATTAGCCTAGGGTCGAGCAGCTCGGCGCTTGGCTCGTTCCTTTCTTCTCGGTCGATGGATACTGGAGTTTGGGTAATCTTCGGAGCCGTCATCGTATCTCTATAAGCTAATTGAGCAGGGGCGAAGACGAGTGGGTACGTCACCGCTGCACCTTCTTGACAGGCTGACACTTCCACTTCCAGACTCCTTATTTGTGTCCTCAGGTTCTGGTTGAGTTGTTTCTCCTCCGAACAGCCCTTTTGTGCCGCTGTTATCTTCTGGTAGAGCGCTTTTACCTTCTTCGGCTCTATCCAAGTAGCTTTAACTTGTTGCACCTCCTTTGTCAGCTGCAAGATTTGCTCATAAAAACTTTTGTTGATTTTGCGTGCGTGGTCCAACTCTTGTTGTAGGATTTTAATTGACTCCATATCTACAAAAGAGTGTTATTAGATCGGGTTATTTCACCTCAGTTTATTTAATTATAACCATTAATTATAGAGTCTTATCGGCGTCATCGTTAACAATTTTAATTAAACAAGTATCCAAAGTCAACTAAGATGTTTTATTTAAAAGTTTAATTAACTAAGGCACTCATAATCATCCGAAATGTTCTATTGTCAACAATTAATCGTAATGAGTTTTCCGGCGATGCTCATAGGTATTCCGTTTCCGGGCCGTCCGAGCGTAAGAATGCTCGCGGTGTCCTTCGGTTGGCTCTTCACCCCTTCTCATATTACGGGGGAGAATCCTCCGAGGAACAACTACATTTATGGCCATAGATTTGGTATTTAACCTCTCGTCGTCGAGGTTGAATGATGTGTTGTACGGAGGAGAGTATCCGTTCGTACTGGCTATCCTACCCGCTGCGATTTCATCATTCACGTTAGCGAGATAGCGCCTGGCTCGATCCACTTGGATATTAGTCTGCTGCCGATGTTCCTCAAGACGAGCGAGGAGGAACTCAGCCTGACTGCGGATTTCTCTGGCCGGATTGCGGCCTGGTTCGCTTTATGGCGACAAACGGAGCTCGACCTCCTCCGCTTGTTGCAGGATACCAAATCTGGATTCTCTGACCTGGGATACGGTGAATCCCGCATCCCACATAGCTTAACGGCAACGGTTTGCCGCATGCACGGGGAAACGCACGGTGATCCGGGATTCATCGATCCATGAATCGTCTAAACGAAAACAATTTCAATATATTCATTCAATGTGCTTGGTAGTCTATTTTTCGGGTATTTATTCAGACGCGTGTCGGTAAATGATGTTGTGCGCTTCATTGGTTATTTTCCTAGTTTATTTACTTGACCTTCTTCAATAACTCCGTACACAGTCGACTTATATGGCGTGATGTCGTCTTTTAGTTGTACCTTGCGTGGTTCATCCCTATTGTCATTACTATAAACACAGTTTGATAGGTGGTTGTTTTCTACTAGGAGGGTTGATGTAAACGTTCTGTAGGGGGAATGTCGACCTACCCGGCCCAGCCGCAATGAAGAGGAGATCCGAGATCATTAGCGTTATTATCAACGGAACAAGTTTGACGTTATTATTATTTTCGGAAATCAATGTTTCAATTTATTTAACTTTTTATCTCCATTTAAAAACGAAATTTGATAGTGTAGGGAAATTCCAACTAAAATTACATTTTCCCTGATTAACGTTTTCTACAAATTAAGTTTTCGAGATGGTAAAAGAAAATAGATTAAATCAAACTGTAATTACTTAGAAAGAAATCAATTAAATGAACTGCACACGATACGGATTCTTCCGATTCTGAAATATTTAATTACCAATGTAGTGACCTACTGATTTGGTGTCCGTGGTTTTAATCTAGTTACTTTTAACTACGAAATTATTAACGCATTAATGTTTTGGAAATTTTCTTTTAGATAATGGATCTATGAGAGTACTAATTTTATTAATTTCATTGAGAATAATACCGAATGTTCTTAAAGATTATTTTCTGCAAAAATAGCTCATTTCGTTTACTAAAGAGGTTATATGATTTTATTTACTATTAATTAAATTAATGATATTAAGGATATCGAATTATTCATTGTGCTAATCATTCGTAATATTAAGATGAATTTTTTACTTGAATAATACGTTGGGTAACTCGAATTACAACCTTATTTTAAATTATCTGAATGAATGAGAATTAAATAAACTAGATCTAAAACATTTAAGAGTAACCTGTCAATGATATATGATTATTTACCAAAAAACTATTCCTATCTAGTGGGTGGTATTAACGAAATGATTCAATTTACTTTAATATTTTTTTTGGAATGTTAACTTAACAATAACCTGAAGTTGGACTTCTCGGAATGGGAGTATATTAATGGAAAATGGATGTTTCGTCATTCAGTAGGTTTAGGTCTCGACGTCAAACTAATTATCACCATTTGTCAATGCTTTATACGGTTCCAACATTCGGATCATCTCACCATTGCGAACAGGTCAAAGCATGGTCGGAAATCCCTGTGCAATCCTTTGATTGTCACCTAGGGTAATCGGAAATTTATTCAATGTCAGTTATTCTCTTCCGAATTCGTTCAGGCCCAAATGCATTCCGTCATAACTTTTACCTGCTTAGATTTGGTGCGTCTTCACGAAAGAAAAATAAGAGAAAAACACATTTTCCAGCGATGCAAAATTTTATTTTTAATAATTACTACTATCTGTGTTCTAGCTCGGGAATTTGACGTTGGGATCGGGTGTTTCGGTGTTTCCGTCTAAGGCTTGTATGAATTAATAAGACGACTTAAAAAGGTGAAATTTATTACTTGCAGAGTGGGATCTTGGCTCCACAATTATGTCTTCCTCCGGAATCCTAGCAGAAGCGTGCTCGTCTACTTGATTAGGTCAATAATGCATTTTTGATTTTTTGAAAATAACGGTCAGTCTCGATTTGTCAGCGGCTTTTATACTGGCTAGTGTGCTATTGCCATGATCGATTAATTGTGTTGTTAAACGGTTACGTCGATTATCGCTAGGTAGAGAATAATTTTCTCGAGTAAAGTGTGCGTGTTTGACATTACGATTCTGCATGCGACTGTCAATGATTATCTGCGAATTCATTGAATTTTTTGGCGGCATGGGATGCTTTCTCTAGTCATTTTTATTTATAAATATCGATCTACTTGCGCAGAAATGTCGAGGTGGATATGTATAAAGTAGACATTTATTCTATCGATTGCATTCGCCTTATCATTCCAATTTTATCTAGTTATCACTGGTTTGCTCGTCATTTGTCAGTTGGGTTGTTCTTATTAGGTCATTTCAAAGTAGGTGTTCGTCGTTAATTTAATTCCAATGAACTATTAAATTTTGGTCTTTCAGGGTTCCGTTCTATTGATGCACCAAGGTTTGGTGGGAGATTCTCTATGACAGTATTTCAATTATTGGTGCTAATTTATTTTACTTCTATTTATTAAATAAATTTTTGGAAACTGTTGTTCGTTGTTATTTTTCGGAAAATGGAACAATTTGTTGGAATAAATTGACGGAGTAGGTTATTTGTTTTGGTCGAGGAGTTTTATGTCACATGTCGTTATAATTGCTGGCGAGTTGTTTGGCAATTCTTATGTCTCACTAGCATTTATCTACTCATTGTTGGTATCTCACAATATTATTTTTATTTATCTCATCAGGTATTGATGGCGTTTGTGATTATCGTGTCGCTCTTCGCATAAGTTCGAGTTTTTATCACTATAAATATTTAAATCACGTTGTAAAATTTATGTGCTTATTAGGTATTAGGGGTGCTGACTGGGTTTCACCTAGTGGGTTAACATTTCGGCATTTACTTATTGAACTGCTATTTAACTGTGGAAGAGTACTATTGTAAGTTGTTATTTTACATAGAATTCAAAACTTGGATTTATTCTACATTTATCGGGGACCTTTATGAATTATTCTGGTTCGAATTTTTGTTTCAATTAACGTCATTATTTTTAAATTCGTGGGTTTAGTTCGAAATTAATATTTTTCTGAGGATTTTACACTAATTACGTCTCTTCCACGGGTTAATTTTAATTAATTTTATTTAAGACATAATATTAGAAGGCTATAACAACGATTTTATTTTCTAATTCCCCATTACCTTCCCTTTTAATTGATCTTAGGCGCATTGTGTTTATATTACAAATTAATGAGTGCCTACTGGACTACTCGGTGTTTTAAATTTTAGCCGTATATGAATATAATTTAGGTCGAGTTTATGGGAATTGGGTGACGGCGAAACAGCCGAAAGACTATTTCCCCTTCGCCCTTTTCCTCTATAAGGAATAATGATTTTACGTTCCAGCTACTGCGTTCTCACGCCGTAGCCTTCACGGGAACGAACTATTGGCGATTATACACGCATTTACACAGTTCGATAGGATGTGATAAGTTGATAACTTGAATGATGTGTCGGCTGTGGGCCGGAAAAATTTCGACGCAAAAAATTCATTTCATTTAAATATTTTTTATTGTTGCATAATACATCATAATTTTCGTTCATAAAGTTTCGTTCATAGTACATCATAACTCTCTCCCCACGCCGACGCCCAAGCAGAGCTCATTCGAGGTTGCAAGGACGCGACGTGGAGAGATTTTCGAACATTCTCTCACTCACATTCTAAAGTTTCTGGCGTCCACTGAGTAAAACTGATTAAAACGATTGAACGATTCAAGTTTTTCAAAAACTGATTAAAACGATGTGAAAATGGATCGGTATATATACCTATTGTACGACCCTAATCTTGCGTGTTAATTTTGATTTAGTAAAACAAAATTTGACCTTGTGATTTTCTAGTATATTCTTAATTTTATTATTTTGTAATTTAAATTGACAATTTTTCTTTTGAATTTTTGAATTGAATTGTTTCCAATTCAAATTATTTGACTTTTATTCCATTTTCATGGATTTTCGCATTTTTGGTAAATTGTCAAATTTCGGTCAAATTGTTAGGTTTTCGTGTTATTTTTATGTTTATTTCGTGCGGATCTTGTTGCACCTTGTTATTATTTTAATTTATTTTTGTGTTTTATAATTTTATATTTAATTGTTTTCTTTCTCATATTTTAGCAGGGTTATTTGATGTTTTATGGGTCCGATTTTAAATCTGTATATTTTATTTGCGTGTGTATTACCAATTCATTTAAACAATTTACAAGGCCGTTTGTGTTCTGGCCCAACACAATTATTGATTTAAATTTAGAATTCAAAGAATTATTAATGACTAACAATATAATAAACTTTACAAACGAACAATTATTAGAATATAACAATTCTAAGATTTATTGTTATTGTAAAAACTAATTTACAGAAGATAACAAGGTCATGAATCATGACCGCAGTAGTGGTAAAACACCAAAATACAGCCAGGACACCTTAAAAACAGGCCCCAAACCCCCATTTACGAGCGATTTTAAGGGAGGTTGTAAGATGAAAATTTGTACCCTAACCAGCCATGGTACCCCAGCGCTTCTAATTAACGGGCCTGGCTATATTTGGGTGTTTTACCACTACTTCTAATTGTAAATAACTGTAAGCGGGTAAAAAGCTTATTCTGGGTCTATTTCCTCAAATCTATTTATTGAAACATATTCTAAAAATAGTAACAATAAGAATACACACATACCCGGTAGCCAGAGAAACACACACATACATGGTAACCATAGAAACCACACACACAAGAGAGACTGTTAAAAGTGTATGAATAATTTAAATGATGGAAATGAAGAAAATAATGAAAATGAAGAAATTGATGAAAATAATTAAAGTTAAGCAATTGAATAAAATGATTAATTAAATGAAAATAATGAAAATTGATAAAAACTATGAAATTGATGAAAACTATGAGAATGATGAGAATGATGGGAATGATGAAAACTATGTGAATAATGATTTGAATGAAAATAGGGATATTAATGATTTAATTAATACAAATTCAAAATGTATTAATGAATTATTAAATTGTATAAAAATTGAATTATGAAATCAAATCGAAAATATTGCGAAACATGTAATTTATATATGCATAAATGTTATATTTATAGGCATGTTAAAACAATTAGATATTTAGAAAATAATCATAAAAATGTATTAAAAAAAGAAAAAGTTTTTCAAAAAATCATATTACAAAAATTCAAATTTAATAATCTAAGAGTCAAGTAAATAGAAATACCCACAATTATTTTTGTTAACCATGTAATCAATTATTTAAAAAAGAAATAGGTTTAAAATCTCATCAAAAAAGTAAAAAACATTTACAAATTACAAATCAATTAAATAATAAAAATTCAAAAATCTGTGAAAAATGTGATGGGCGATTTTTAATTTCTGGTTTTAAATCTCATTATAAAGCATGTAGAGGTATAAACCATCGTTGATACTAAGAAGATGGAAAGAAAAATATTTGAAAAAACAAGATGAATTAAGAGAAGCAGAAGAATAACAATATGAACAACATCAAAGAGAAATTGAAGAAAAAGGATTAGATGCAGTTCGTTTAATTGAACAAGTCGTATAGCCTCAATCTGGAAGAGAAGGAGTTAAAGAACATGTACTCTTTAATAAAGATAAAATAATTGAATCTATGAAAAAAGGTTTAAATAAATTTAAACATATTAAATTTCGCGTAGATTAAAATGTTGTTTATGATCGTGTTGAGAAACATGATAATCCTTTAAATATTACAGTTTCTTCAAAGTTTTTCTATTTATATAATAAACCAAATGATTATATAATAAATATAATATACAAAAGTTTAGAACAAGAATTTAGAACAAATTATGTTCCAGGTAGTGATATGATTTTAGTTGCATTTGAAAAAAGAGATTTACATTTTTGGAAAGTAATTCCATTCTCATCAAAATCATATATTCCAACTCCTAGAAGTATAAGAAGTAAATATATTATTAATGTACAAAATAATGATGATAAATGTTTTCAATGGGCAATTCTTTTAGCTTTACATCCACAAAAAGATCATTCATATTTAGTATCAACATATGAACCATTTATAAATAAATTGACATGGCCTGATAATGATGATTTAATCAAAGATAAATTTTCAATTAATCAAATAGAAAAATTTGAGAAACTAAATAATTTAAGAATAAATCTTTGGGTACAAGAAGATCCAAATTCAAGAAAGATTTTTCCATTATATATTTCTACAATGGATCATATTGAAAAAACTTTTCATCTATTAATAATTTAAATATATATCATTATGTTTGAATAAAAAATTTCCAAGGATTTTCAAGTCAACAATTTTCTAAATCTTCAAAAAATATTCATACATTTGAAAGATGTTTTCGTCATACATCATCATCAGATATGAAATTAAAACATGAACAACTTTGTAAAGAAAATAAACCTGCATTAATAAAAACGCCATCGAATCAGAATCATAAAACATGTATTATAAAATATTCAAAATTATTAAAGCCATTAGCAATTATTTATGGTGATTTTGAAGATATAAATAAACAGTCTAATACAATTGAACATATTAAAAATATTTTAGAGAAAGAAAATTATTCAAATTATAATTATATATTTAATGAAACTGAAACTGATAAGGAAAAATATTTTTTTAGAAAATATTTCTTATACAATTAAACTTGGAGAACAAATTCCATGAGTATATAGGTTTTATTTAATAACTAATTATCCAGATTTAATACAAGATAGTGAAATTAGTTATAGATGTAAAGATGTTTTAGATCATTTAATAAAAACAATTAATGATTTAGAACATGAAATGTTTGAAATAATTAATGATAATAATATTGAATTAAATATGAGTTTAGAACAAGAATTAGAATTTCAAGAAAAAAATAATTGCTGGATGTGTTAAGAATCATTTAATAATAATGAAAATGATAAAGTTCGTGATCATGATCATTTCATCAACGAAAACAATTTCGTGGTGCAGCACATAAAAGCTGTAATATTAATTGTGTAAAACCAGAAAAAATACCAATAATCTTAGTGGATATGATATTCATATTGGATAGGCACCATATTTTTTAAATTACTTAAATTAATATATGTGTGTTTTAATAAGATGTGTAAATTAGGGTTCTTTAAATATAGAATTTATTTGTTGAATAATTGACTTTGTTAAATTTGAAATTTCGTTCAAGAGCCTTTGGATTTCATTAAAAACTTAATAAAGGTTATTCAATAACCAGATACTGAAATATGAATAGCGATATTGGATCTGATTATGAACTATTTTGCGATAATGATTCAAATAATAGTTTATGGTAAAATGCCGAGTTTTCTAATACAAACTAATTTCCCTTTATTAAGAAATTAGATAAAGATGATTCTTATGAACAAATTCTCATTCCTGTTTCGAGTTTTCCTTAAATGAAAGTAAACAATTGTGAAAGAAATTTGAATACATTCAATAAAATTGAAAGTTGCTTTATTAAAGATTTCAATACTTTATTCTCTCTGGACAATAAAATAATTTCTGATAAAGTTTCATCTTCATTGATTGAAGAAAAGCTCCAATTCAATTCACCGATATGGAATAGCGAGTACTGGCTCAAATTGAATGTTTGGCGGAAACCTAGTACAGAAAAATTCCAAAATTCTTCTCTTTGCAAGCCGTCCTATAATTCTCGAAGTAACACTTTGTTCTGCTCAAAATTCCTTTTGGATGATATTCAAGATTGTTCTGGATGCAATGATTCTAATGCCATTGATAGTATAAAATCAGTGTTAGAAATTCGAAAAGGAAACTTGTTGAAATATATTAATTACAGTCAGGTAAAAAGCTATGAAAATGAACAATGTAAAAATGTCGACAGTAAATTACAAATAAAACTTATGTTTCTGCATTTCTTTTATTTAAATGAAAGAAGCATAATTTTGAGAGTCATGGATGAGAGTATAGGAAGCCGGATTTGGAAGGAGATTTAAGTGATCGGTATATTTCGGCTAATAATTCTTTCCATGTTTCTCCAACATTTTGTAACATGGTGAAACTACACAGCCTTTTTGATGTCAAATATTTTCGTGCTAAGCACAGATTTGATTCCCATTGGTATTGCATTAAGATCAGCTCGTATAATAATAATGAGATACAAACCCTAAGCAAATCAAGTAGACTTCTGCAAAATGAAATCATGATGCTTTCACTCTAAGTCATGAAAATATTATTAAATACTTTTCATCATGGATCGAATACCAAACTACTTCCGGTCAAACATGTGTTTATAAAAGCTTTAGCATCTTCAGCTAAAAATAAATTTAACATAATTGGTAAAACTAATGAATATATATTAGTATTGATTATGGTGTTTTAGATTTATAGATTCATTAAGATTGTTTGGAATGAGTCTTGAACACGTTTCAAAATCTTTATCACCAGGATATTTTAAAATAACTAATAATTTTTGTCAAGCATCAATATTTAAACAAAGAGGAATTTATTCATATGATTATGTGGGGTTTATGATTTCGATAACCTTGACCCCAGATGTAAATATTTGCTTGCTCCAAATGGTTACCCGTCGCTTAGCAACGTTGGAAATGCAATCATTGGTTTTGAGGTCGCCAAAGGTGAGCGCCACATAGGAACTACTCTGACCCGACCTCAAACTGGGTCCAACGCACTACCGTTAAAAGGTATTTGTGCGCTTTTCGTTCCTTAGTCCCTTGCTGATGTATCCGATGTTTTCATTCCGTACTTGTAAGCATTTTTGATTTTAATCCATGATCTTATTATTACTACAATTTGCATAAATCTCAAATAACAATCGTTAATATTTATTGAATGACACAGCGAAATGGCTATACTAGGTTCACATGTCTTTAGTTTGGGCGCTCGACGTTTAGCGCGCTCAGATTTCCCCGGCCGGCTCTTGGTTGGTCTACTTGTGATTGTAGATGTAGCTGCCACCTCCATATAGACTAGTTGTGCTGGGGCAAACACCAAGGGGTAAGTCACCGATGCCTCCTCTTGGCATGCCGACAGCGCTACTTCTAAGCCCGGGATTTGCGTCTTCTGATTCTGGGTGAGCTGTCGTTCTACAGCCCACCTCTTTTGCACCGCCTCCATCTTTTGGTATATAGCTTTCACTTTCTTCGGATGAATCCACGTCGCCTTGATTTGTTGGACTTCTCGGGTTAACTGTAGGAGCTGTTGGTGCAGGTCCCGATTAGTTGCGTGAGCCTTATCCAACTCCTGTTGTAGAATGAAGTATTGATGTGGCTGCATTTCTACAATAACAAATTCCAATCAAAGTCGTTTTACAGTTTGTAAATAGTTTATCAATTCATTGATATGGTTTACCACTTAATTGCACTAGGATGTTCCCTTATCTATTGCCCCGCACGTTTCCCAAAAAAAATAATAATAAATAAAGAAAAATGAAAACGATAAACTTTATTTCAGATTTTTGTTCGAATCATACGCCAGAATGTAAAATCTCTAATTCCATCTATTGCCATATCGTTCGCGTGCATATAGGTGATCACGGCGATTTTCTCTAAGCCTCCCTTCGCTCTCTTGGCAGGATTCGTCGTGGAATTACCACGTTGATCTCAGCGATTCTCTCCCGTAGCTTCGGGTCGTCAAATTCATAGGAGACGTTATAAGGAGGGGCATACCTATCAGTACTGGGTATCTTGCCTGCTGCAATGTCTGCATTGATCTGCCTCAGGTATTGTCGGGCTTTTTCTACTTGCTTGTTGGTCTTCTTCTGGTGTTCTTCGATACGACCCAACGAGTACTCGGCTTGGCCTCGCATTTCCCTGACCGGATTGCGACCGGGCTCCCTTTTGATCGCCACATAAGGGAGATCGACTTCGTCCGAATTTCGTTGTGTGCCGGATCTGGCCTCTCGCACAGGGGAGATAGAAAATCCCGCGTCCCACATCGCCTGCCTGCATCTGGCAGCCGAGTGTGTGAGGAATCGGGCGATTACTCGGGATGCATCGATCCACGAGTTTTCTAAAAGGAAAGAAACATTAGGTAATAATCTGAAATCGTGTATCATTTGCTTTTCCGACCGATCAGTCTCGGGTTTTGGTACGTCGATCTAATCCACTCGGTTAGGTGTATGTGAGTCAAGTGGGTGCGCCTGAGTCAAATTTCGTGCCATCGGGTCTCGCGCGAAAAACGCAGGCGTTTTGATTTGTCTGACAGGGCCACTGAAAACTATTATTGGGGTGGTTGTGGTGCGTTCACGTGGTAGTCCTAAAGGGTCCTGATCGTGGGTCATTCTCAAGTAGGGTTTTTCAATTCGCTTCTGTCGTTGGTGGTGGTCAGGAGTTCAATTACGGTACTGATCTATTTGCATCTTTCTCCGAGTAAATTGTTAAGGCTAATAAAATCAACGATTCATTAGTTCGTCTCGTCTTAATAAATCTTTGGTGATCAAATGTTTAATTAATATTTATACTAAACTTTACCTTGTCAAAAAATTGCTGATGATGGTAACATTTAAATTTTAAGCTGAATTTCATTCTATTAATCATTACAGATATTTTCAAATAGCCTTGTTCAATCAACTACTCATGACATATTGTTTTAAAAAAAAATAAAAACTTTAACTCTATGACTACCCATGAATTTATTCGAGTAAGTTTTATTAATAGTATTTTAAATATTTTTATTCTAATGCTTGTTTCTGATATTGATTTAACGACTTTCTTCTAATAATTATTAAGAATATCTTTTAACTAGCGCTATCTCAATAGGTACTAGTGGTACTTTCTAACCGTCCTCACCCTAATCAACTATCAATGCAAATGTTGAATAGGCTTTACTTGATTAAACTCTTGATAATATATTAAATTGTAAATAATAATTTTTCATAAAAATTACTTCATGTGCTATTAATGAGAATGTTGAACAGACTTTACTTTATTAACTCATTGGTAATGTATCAAACTATAAATAATAATTTTAATTAAGATTTACCTTATTACATTATTGATATTAAACATAAAATTTTACTCTAATAACGTGCTGACGCAAATACAGGATCAGCCGTCAATCATATAAACACTGTAATTGGTGTGAGGTTTAATTTATTCATATAAGATTTAAGAATGTAACTTTTATTATTAAAATTCCCAATAAAAATTTGATTTAATTATATTATCAATTTAATTGACCCTTTCTTGATGATTGTGGGTCCGACAAAATTAATACTAAGCATACAATTTCGCATTAAATGTCACCATAGATTTATTTCATTTGAACTCCCTGCCTCCACCAACGATCTCGAGAACGGATTTGGATCCTTACGCTTAGTGTAACAGTTAATTGAAGCTGGTGGCTGGTCGTTCGATGGTCACTTGAATTAATCTATTACTTTAAATTTATAACTATTTAATCCTTTGTAGGACGATTTAGGAAGTTCATCAGAAGCAAATAAATAGATCGGCTGGATGGATATATTTATATCATATAACAGAGTTTTGTCGTAATCTCCTGGCTGATATCGTTATCGGGTCCTCGTAGATGATGAATTGTTGGCTGCTTCACGTTTGGGTACTAGTGCTCGTGTATACAAATTAATGTCATGATCAATAAATTCCAAATACCTACCCTCATATGGAGTCCGGCTGGTGCTCATAGCCATAAGTCCCTCTTTTCCTTGATCCTTAAGCTATCTAGAAGTCTGCGAATTTCTCCTTGACATATTAGCGATAAACTGGGGATTTAAAATCTGTCCTCCTTTATATCGGGTGTGTGTGTCTGAAGGGACAGAAATATTTTCGGTGTGCCCACATGCTGGGTCTATAACAATCACCTGCCAGGATATCTCTGATTGAGAGTAAGTGCGGGAGGACACACACTGATTTTGTTTTGACCTTTACCAGTCGCCATTTTAGAAAAAGAAATCAATTCAATTTTGTGAACTTAGTTATGGCAATTGATTCTTATAGTTTCGACATCTTAGCTATTGGTTATATGAAATTTCATTAGCAAAACTTTTTCGTTTATCAGATTAATCCAGATGCCACTAGTTGAGAGTGAATCCCCTCCATATACTATTATTGGGATTGACTCATTGGTATCTACGTTGGTAAATTATATTTGAGAGTGAATCCCCTCCATATACTATTATTGGGATTGACTCATTGGTATCTACGTTGGTAAATTATATTTGAGAGTGAATCCCCTCCATATACTATTATTGGGATTGACTCATTGGTATCTACGTTGGTAAATTATATTTGAGGTGAATCCCCTCCATATACTATTATTGGGATTGACTCATTGGTATCTACGTTGGTAAATTATATTTATTATGGTTTCTAATTATAAAGATGTTAGTTCCCAGATCGGCTCTAGCCACGTATGCTCGGAAGTTCTCCCATCATAATCTACGGACGTCCTAGAGGATCAACGAAGCTGGGACATCAATTGCCGCGCAATTTGGAATTACTCTCATGTCATTGTGAAACTTTTGTGATACTAATTTTATATGAAATTTTATTTATTTGATGGTAAATACTTATGGGTTTAGTTTCACTTACTGGGTTCCTGATAGTTTTACTTTACGTGACGTTAGACTTTTAGACGAAACCTGCGCATTTTCTTTTTATATTTACGGATGTACTTTCGGGTTTTATTTCGTGGTTTATTGCGCCAGTTATTTCGTTAGGGTTTTGTTTGAGGGACAATCTAAAAATGATGGGTAGTTGGAATTGGGATTCCGGTAGAAAAATTGTTGAAGTATCTATTTAACCCTGTAATCTTAGGGGATTGGGTTCCTGTTACGGTGAAAGTCATAGTAAACTGAGAATCTTTGGTTCACCAAGTTTTAATTAAAATCTTGATATTTGGATTTTGGAAATGCTAACAGCTTGCAACTGAGTTTCCCTCAAAGACCCGGCATTTTAACTTTAAAGGTTATGGCAACTCGAGGTTTAGTTTCCTTTAAACTCTTGATATTTTAACATTTAGAAATTATAGCGGTTCGGGATTTAGTTTCACTTGCAATCTTTGTATTTTAGCAGTTGGAAGTTATAGTAACTCGAGATTTAGTTTCACTTAAAATCTTTATATTTTAATTGTTTGGAAGTGATAGCAACGATTTTTTGTCATTAAAATCCCCGTTATCTTCCCTTAATTGATCCTAGGGTAGAATTATGTTAATGTTAGGAATTTATGAGTGCCCACTGGACTACTCGGTGTTATGGTTTTTAGCCGTTTGTTAATACAAAATTTAGGTCGAATTTATAGGATTTGAGTGATGACGAAATAGCCAAAAGACTATTCCCTCTTCAACCCATTTCCCCTATACGGAATGATAATTTACGTTTCAGCTACTGCGGTCTCACGCCGTAGCCTTCACGGGCACGAATAATTGGAGGACTTACACCGCACTTACTCGATTCAATAGGGGTATGTCTAGTTTATTTTCTTGCGGTGATGTATCGGCTGTGGGCCGGAAAAGTTTCGATAAGAGTTCATTTATGAAAACTTTTATTGAATATAATATACATTGTTTGGAATTATAATTGACATTCATCTCATACTCAAACCTTACCCTACGCCGACACCTCAAACAGAGCTCATATGAGGTTGTTTGGGTACGACGTGGAGAAAGTTTCCAAAAACATCTCTTCACTCACATTGAAATTGTCGTTTCTTTCACTGATTAAGACTGAGAACTACTTCGAGTTTTAAACTGATTCAAGTTTTTCAAGACTGATTAAAATTATGCGAAAATGAATCGGTATATATACCTATTGTACGACCCTAACCTTGCGTGTTAAATTTGATTTAGTAAAACAAAATTTGACCTTGTGATTTTCTAGTATATTCTAATCTTAATTTTATTATTTTTGTAATTTAATTTGACAATTTTATTTTTAATTTTCAATTGAATTGTTTCCAATTCAAATTATTTAATTTTTGTTCCATTTTGTAAATTGTCAAATTTCGGTCAAATTTTCGTGTTCTCATGTTATTTTTATGTTTATTTCGTGCGGATCTTGTTGCACTTTGTTATTATTTTATTTTACTTTTGTGTTTCTTGATTTTATATTTAATTGTTTTCTTTCTCATATTTTAGCATGGTTAGTTGGTGTTTTATGGGTTCGATTTTAAATCTGCATGTTGTATTTGCTTTTGTATTACCGATTCATTTAAACAAAATCGTGTCTTTGCCCAACAATTATATTGATTCATTTGAAAGAATTAATGAAACAGAACTTTCACAAATATCTAAATTTTATTTTATTTTAAATCAAAAAAATATTTAATGAGATGAATATGAACGTGCACAAGAAATGGGGAGAAAACTTAATTCGATGAATCTTGGGTATTATACTGATTTATATTTAAAATTAGATGTATATATTTTAGCAGATCGTTTTGAAAAATTCCGTTCTATATCTTTATTAGAACCAGTTAATCTTATATCTTTACCATAATTGCTTGAGAGGAGACAGTTTGGGATTTGAGAAGATCCATCAATGTTTTACAAATGTTTCTCCAGCGGATCTAATTGGCTCGAAAGAGCTTCATTTAAACGAGTTTTGATTTTCATTTTTTTTAAATATAACATTTTTAAAACAAATTGAAACTTTTCTATTGTTTTATTTTGAATTTGAAATTATTTATAACAAAATTTGAATTGAATATTCTAAAAATAATTTTTAATTAAATTAAAAAGCAATTTATTGGCATTTTAGAACGCCAGAGACATGATAATGCCATTTTCTTGAAGAATTTGCAATGTGACCAAAAAATCAAAAGGATATTTAATATCAACCATAAGAATTGTCTTTTACTCATTATTAGTTATGATCAAATCGGCGCATTCTTTAGAGTTTGATACCAAGGAGCAAGTGTTGTCCACAACAACAATCAGTGAAGGATTTTTCAAATGATTTACTATTTGTTAAAGGTAATCGTTATGTCGATTAAGTGCAAGATCCACAGATCCACGCAGACCCACGCCATCATCTCCTAACACGCCTACAAAGTCGTAGACCTAACAAAATCACTCACTAGAACTATTCATATTATTATTATACTGCTTACTTCATATAAACGTACGATTTTCTTTGATCTCATTGATTTATATTACTTGAATGTGATATATTAAAAAAATAATAATTACATAAAATTTTCAATTGTTAATTATATTATACATAAAAAATTATAAAACAATCATTAAACATAATAAATTAACATCAAACTCGTCTTAAAATAAATATTCAATCTTACATTATTTAGCTAGTAGTATATTATGTAATTATTCTATCAAAATAATCATAAAACTTTAACAACTTTTATGAAAATTTAAGTTTACAACAATTAAAGTTTATTGATATTTTATTTAATTAAAAATAAGTCACTCAAACTTTAATTTAAACACAGGGTTTACAAAATTCAAAATTTTAAGAAAATAATTCATTAGTTTAAAATTTCAACTTAACTAAATGTAAAAAAAACTAAATGATACAAGATATACTTTACCAATTTCTATAAAATTTGAAATTTAAAGCAAATAAAATATACTGCTTTATATTCTATTAAAACTTTAATTTTTGAAAATAAAAAATACTTCGCCCACGCTAGGATTTGAACCCTTGACTCAAATAATTATTACCGACACCACTGATGTAAGAATTTAATGATTTTGAAAATAACTCATTTAAGATAGGATTTAAACATTGGATTTATAAATTTTATGAAAATAGCCCATCATAGTATTATTTACTTATATGTAAATACTTGACTAAATTCTATAAATTTATAGTAAATATACTGATTCTATAAAAAAGCCAATATTTTGATAATAATTCACCAAGTTAGGATTTGAAAATACTAATTTACAAATTCATTCAATATCAATATTTTTTAAAGGTTCACGCATAGTGGATTAATTAATGCTAGCAAAATTCACACAGTTTTAGTAATAATAATGCTATTGATCATAATAATTTAATTTAGCTTTCACGACAATAAAAAAACAAATAATTGTTCAAACGTAAATTTATTACAAACACATATTTGGTAAACATCGTCAATATCAGTCAATTGAATACTAATGATATCTAAATAAACTTTTGTTTTTAATAAGAACTTTGAAAATATCTAAATACTAATTAAAACTCATCATTTTTAGTGTTGATACCAAAACATGTAAAATTAGATTTACATTCATTAACAACTTGCTAATTAACCCATAATTTCAGACATTAAAGCTTTATGTAACCAAACACTGAATAAATAAGCATAAAAAATTCATCAGGTCTTATGTGATACCTGTTAAATATTTCAATAATTATTAACTTATGATTCAAACTAGGTATATTATAATACTTTTCGATGAAATTATGAATAAACGATTACACGATTTGTTATAAAGTTATCTAAAAGGTTAAGAATTTTAACTCTATGTGAAGAAATAGGTAATAATTTTAACATTGTAATGAAAGAAGTAATAATATTAACCCTAAATAATGAAAGAAGAAACAATTTTAAGCCTAAATAATGAAAGAGGTAATAATGCTAACCCTATGTGATTAAAAGTTTGAACTATTATAACCTTATCAGACCAATAATTACTAAATACCAAGTATATTATCACACATGTCTTTAATAAAGAGTAGTTGCTTAATTGGTAAAAACATATATTTTAAAAATCATTCAATCGTTTTCAATTTTTAAGTACCTGTTAAAGATTTTAATGGTTTGAAAATATGAAAAAATTTATTATATCTTAATTTTATAATATTAAATTTTGAAAATCTTTATTGAAATTATCAAAATAATTAGATTAAAAAGTATATAAATTTGTTTATCATCGATGTAAATAAACTCATAAAATGGTTGATTGAATTGATTAAATTTAATTGTTAATTAGAAATATTAATTGGAATATTATTGACTGACTTTATTTTTAAATAGAAAGTTATTCTTGAAAAACCATAAAAATCATATTTCAATAACTTTTCTTGAAAATAATTTTGAAAAAGTACAAATAAATACTTGATTTTGATTGGCTGTTACTATTTACATATCGCTATTGACCTTATTTTTCGATAGATTTAATCGCTAAACTCATGTTAAAAAAACTAATAAATTTATCAATATATTAAAATTATTACAGTTTTCATGAAAATAATTTGAAAACGTACAAACCATATTGATTTTTTCAATAAACTTATTATTTAACTTAAACCGGTTGTTGAAAATACTAATAAATTTATCAATTAAAATAATTACAATTTTTCATGAAAATTATAATTTGAAAATGAAATTATAGAATTCTTGATTTTAATTGGTTAATTCTATTTATTACCAATAACAACGACTCAAATTAATTCAAATTTTAATGTTCCAAAACAATACTTTATCACTTCAAATATAAATTATTTTCTAAATATTATTAGCACCACATTGATTAGTCTATAGGAAATCATACTATTCAATTGAACAAAATTTCATTAATCTTTATAAATAAATCAACAAAACAGAAGTCATTTAAAAAAAATTACCGCTAAAGTTATAAATATTATGACTGTAATTAATGAATTACATCATACCACATTGAAAGTTGTTTACATAAATCCTGCAATAGCTAGATTTATTAAAATTCAGTAATAATCTTTAATGAATTTCTCTTACACGCAATAGTAATACCCTGATTGATGAGCACTGATATCCCAACAAATATTTGATTAAGACTCTTCAATCGTAACCAATTATTAAACTTTTCACCTTTATTTGGTAAATTACTGATAATTTCATAAAAAACCTTACATTTCTGTACATACATAATATTTAGCCAAAATATCTCACTTTAAAATTGATATATTACTGATAATTTTCATTAAAAACCTTACATTTATTGAATTAATCTACACATAATAATTAATTAATCCCTTAAAATTGATATTATACTGACAATTTTCATGCAAAATCTAACATTAAATGAATATTTCTACTCAATATTTACCCTTAATTAATTTCTTTTAACATTGTAAAATATTGAAATTACTCATATTGATATCCAAATAATTATTACGTCATAATTGATAGATTAAATTTCTCACTCAATATTTCCCCTATTAATTTATTACATCTAAACTCGATATTCCTACTTTTAAAACATACTAGAATTGATCAAAATCCCAATATATAGTGCTAAACCTAACCTCTGCATGATATCTAAAAATCTGAAATATTCATACGTTGGAATACTCTCTCTAAAATTGATACATTACATCAAATTCACAATAAATTCTTTAGTAATATCAATTGACATTCGATTAGATATAAAATTGATTAAAACTATATCGAGAATCCTAAATTTAAACTAAAATATTTAAAAGGCTCTATATTATACTAAGTAGACATACATGATAATTTAATATACTAGCTATTATTCAATACCTTATTACAAGTTTTAGTCTAATTAATCACAATTTCCATATTAATAAAATAAAAATAAATGATGCCAATTTAACGATGTATGTGTAAAAAATATTTCATCGAATATCAAAAGTTGATAAATAACTCTCAAAATAACCAAAGACGTAGTATTTTCAAATTAAATACTAAAATTAATTAATTCTAAAACATAATTACTTAATTTCAAATAGTTTTGACGTCCAAAATTTTGGTTCATTTAATTTTCTTATCCAAATTTTCCATCTTAATAATTAGATAAATTTCTAAATAAGTATCATTTGCATATATGTACCCGTAAAATTATTTAAAATCTGTTTAATTCTTCTCAATTATTGCTGTCAACCTAGATCAACTTTTATTTATTTGAAATAATACTATGACAGTTGAAAGTAATTAAACTTATGATGGGCCAAGACACGAGTTTGTTTAAATGAATCGGTAATACAAAAGCAAATACAACATGCAGATTTAAAATCGAACCCATAAAACACCAACTAACCATGCTAAAATATGAGAAAGAAAACAATTAAATATAAAATCAAGAAACACAAAAGTAAAATAAAATAATAACAAAGTGCAACAAGATCCGCACGAAATAAACATAAAAATAACATGAGAACACGAAAATTTGACCGAAATTTGACAATTTACAAAATGGAACAAAAATTAAATAATTTGAATTGGAAACAATTCAATTGAAAATTAAAAATAAAATTGTCAAATTAAATTACAAAAATAATAAAATTAAGATTAGAATATACTAGAAAATCACAAGGTCAAATTTTGTTTTACTAAATCAAATTTAACACGCAAGGTTAGGGTCGTACAATAGGTATATATACCGATTCATTTTCGCATAATTTTAATCAGTTTTTGCAAACTTGAATTAGTTAAAACTCGAAGTAGTTTCTGATAACTCAGTATCAATTAGTGAAAGAAATTTTCAATGTGAGTGGAGAGATGTTTTGAAAACTTTCTCCACGTCGTACCCAAACAACCTCATATGAGCTCTGTTTGAGGTGTCGGCATGGGGAAAGGTTGGAATGTGAATTATTGAACAATGAATGACAAATACGATTTCAACCGATGTATATATTATTCAATAAAAGTTTTATAAATAACCTCGTGTCGAAATTTTTCCGGCCCACAGCCGACACATCACCGCAAGAAAGTAAACTAGACATAGAATCTTGTAAGTGCGGTGTAAGTCCACCAATGATTCGTGATCGTGAAGGCTACAGCGTGAGAACGCAGTAGCTGAAACGTAAAATCATCATTCCGTATAGGGGAAATGGGTTGAAGAGGGAATAGTCTTTTGGCTATTTCATCATCACTCATTTCCCATAAACTCGACCTAAAATTTCTGTAACAAACGGCTAAAAATCAAAAACACCGAGTAGTTCAGTGGGCACTCATTAATCTGTAATATAAACATAAATGCGCCTAACATCAACTAAAGGGGCAAGTGACGGGAAAATAAAAAGAATTAAAATCGTTGCTGTGGCTTCTAAAAAATTCAAGGATTCTAGTATGATAATAAACTACAACCGAATTTTTTTACCTCAATCGCTATATGAAAGTAATATAAAAGATTTTGAATGCAGTTTAATAAAACTTACCTACAAGGGCCCTGTTCATGAAAAAATCCGATTACGTGTCATTTAAACTAATATAGAGACCTAAAGATTTTAGCCTTTGCTTAGATCTGCGAACCTGAATAGACTCTCGACCGTTTCATTCTTTATAAGAAATGTACATTCAATTTAACCCCAGCCAATCGATGAATAATTGTGATGCACAAATACCAGAGATGATATATAGAATATTAATTTTAAATCTTAAGTTAATTATCAAACCTCGGACAACTAAATAAACTAGATTCTATAACCCCGGCGACAAAAAATCTATTAAGTGACCCATATTCGCACATCTACACAAAAAGGGAGAAACGATCCTTAATAAAACTCATGGCAGTTTCTAACATGACAAATGATTTAGGAGAAATCGTCTAGAAATTAATCATATTCGAACAATCATCTTAAATGTTTTAGAAAATTGGGTCAATAATTAAATAAACTACATAGTCACCTGAATGAATTATATTACCATTAATACTATAGTCGAAATATTAATCAACCACCTCCCAAAAATCTTATTCACGATCAATTTAAAACAAACGACAATCGAAATTGTATTTTCAAAATCAATGAAGATCAGATGGGGAAATATCCAAGGCTTCGAAGCAACAGCAGACCAGCATTGGGCATGTAATACCTAGAGATTCCGTAATAAAAATACACGTGAAAAAAATAACTCACCCCAGGACATAAATAGATATTGTTGCAGACAATGATCATAAAAGGAGTATAAATCCAACGGAATCTGATAAATTTCCAAATAAAATAAATCTAGTAAAGGCGACAGAATAAATATATACGATGTGACATTCGTAAAGGTCAATCGATAGAAAAATAAATGATGGATCGGCATACTATTTCCAAGAGTCGAACATGTATTGGCACGCGAGGCACACTAACAGACATTAGGTAAGCAAAATCAACGAAGCATGCATTCACAATTATATATATATATATATATATATATATATATATATATCGGCGCGTATTGTGAAGGTAGCCATTTTCTTGTATTAATGGCTAGACATAAACAAAACATCGAAGTACTCACCGAGGAGCCAAGGAGAAAGAGAGTCGAACATCAGGAAGGTAATTTAACAATTTAACCTAATTATTAATTATTGGTCCGGAACCCTAGCTACACCATCTGAATTGACGCTCCATACACTAACTGCTGACGACGCGGGTTGGGCCGAAATGAAACCAATGAGATAAAAAAATTTATTGTTTTCTTTTGGGAAAAATATATCGTGTATAAGCCGCGTATAAGAAAGAAATACGAGCCCAATACCCAATCAGCTGCTCCGTTAAACTAAGTCACAGGCGCTAGTTTTCCTTAGCGACCGATTTTCGAAGTCACGATAATCGAATAGACTAAAGCAACTTAACCAACTATAAGGAAATGATGTTTATTTGGTACAACTATAATAAAAACGAAAATTATTCCAATTACTGAAATCAAGGAAGTATGATGTCATTACTAAATAACAATAATATTTGGAATTGCATAAATTGTCTCTCCTGTAATAATGGTGATAATATTTAACGCATTCTAAGCTAACCCATGCGTAATAAGAATGATAATTTTTTGAATCTTATGTCATATATAATAGTAATGATAATATTTAGAATTTCTATATAGAATAATAATAATAATAATAATAATAATAATAATAATAATAATAATAAAAATAATATTTAAAAACCTTGTAAATGGTATGTCATATAATAATAATGGTAATAATATTTAGGATTTCTATATAGAATAATAATAATAATAATAATAATAATAATAATAATAATAATAATAATAATATTTAGAAATCTTGTAAATTGTATGTCATATAATAATAATGGTAATAATATTTAGGATTTCTATATAGAATAATAATAATAATAATAATAATAATAATAATAATAATAATAATAATAATAATAATAATAATATTTAGAATTTCTTTATAGAATAATAATAATAATAATAATAATAATAATAATAATAATAATAATAATATTTAGAAACCTTGTAAATGGTATGTCATATAATAATAATGGTAATAATATTTAGGATTTCTATATAGAATAATAATAATAATAATTAGTTAGCCAAAAAGTTGGAATCTTACAAATTATCACTTATATAGTAATAATAATAAATTTATCCTTTTGATTTTACCACCCCGGAAATCATAAATTGTACGAAAAAACTCGAATTGATCCACCAATAACACTTTAATAATAGTAGCATTAGCATTTTTTGATATTGATGAATCAAAGACAGTCTTAGCGAACTTAACTTGAACTAATAATCATATTCCGTGAAAATGTTGTTTAACCGTTGTGGTTTTGAATATAATGACGCTGAGATTGATATTCCCGCCTCCCCTTACAATAATTGTGATGGGCGGCGGAGATATTAATTTGTATTATCTGCAATCCCACTCACTCAGGCTATAGTATGGTAAATTGAGTTCGAAATTGACGTTCCACTTGAATCATAAATTTGTGACAGACGGAAGTCAAATAAACAGCTAGGCCTTCCAAATATCAAATACTGTTCACCAGTAGATTTGAGATATACTGTTGTGCTTGAAATAACATCACAGTTAGTCTAGAAAACTCTTAAAATCTCCATGAACTATGAATAGGTTTTGAAATCCAAATTAAGGGCGCTCTGAGCAATGTTGCGTTAATGATACTGTAAACATTCAAGTAATCTCAACCCGACTTACAATAAGTGTAGACGAGTAACTGATGGTGAATAGGAATCGGTGAACGCGTCGGAATCATGGCAGTTACTTACAACCACCCCGACAAACGACCTCGATAGGTATACCACTCGACCCTTTAGCCTTCTCACGCGAAGCATGATACTAAGAATTTCCGTAGCCAAATCTCTTGATAACAAAGACCAGAACGGATAAAAATAGTGATTGATGCATTATAATTTAGAGGACTCCTGGATTGATGCGTCCCGGTTTATCTCACGTTTCCCTGCACACTCAGTGGCCAGGTGCAGACAAGCGATGTGGGACGCGGGATTTTCGATATCCCCGTTCGAGAGAAGAGATCCGGAAATCAAAGGAGTTCGGAAGACGTTGAACTCCCTTATGTGGCCATAAAGCTAGAACCCGGCCCGGGAGATCCGTGGCCAGGCAGAATTCCTATTAGCTCGCCTTGAGAAGCATCAAAAAGAAACAAATCGTCAGATAGACAAGGCCAGACGATACTTAGCGCAAGTAAACGCGGACATTGCGGAGGGCAAAATACCCAGTACAGGTGGGTATGCTCCCAGTTACAACGTCTCATATGAGCTAGACGATCCGCGACTTCGTGGCCAGACTGGAGCAATGAACGTAGTGATTGCACGAAGAATTCTTCCTCGCGAACTACGAGACGCGGAAGAGGATCCGGACGATCGTCATGACCACTCTTACGTTCGTAACCACCCAAGCCGAAGATACGATTAAAGTGGTCCTAGATTGAACCGGCGCTGACTTTGATAAATTTTGTGTCATTCTTAATAAATATTCAATAGTAGTCCTTAAAATGGTGTTTCTAGACTGATTCCGTCAATATTTTGTTTTGCAACATAGAATATCTTTTAGCGAAAATGAATTAGTGAAATAGATTTCCCCGCCGATGTTTATCAGTATACGGATTGAGGTGCGACGAATAAATAACATTTGACGATAGGTAATGGGAGTAATAAGTATAATTTTCATTTAGACATGAGCTTGGTTCAGATTTTGCAACAGAAGCTCCACAAAGCCCGCACGGCCAACAAAAACTTACAACAGCAACTGGCACAACTCAACAAGGAGATTCAACAGACCAAGGCCACCTGGATTGAACCAGGAAAGGCCAAGATGATTTATCAAAAGATTACCGCGGCACAACGAGGGTGGACTGAGGAGAAGCAGCTCAACCAGTCGCAGAAGATCCAAATACGCGGCCTTGAGGTAGCTTTATCGGCGTGCCAGGAGGGCAACGCGGTAACCTACCCTCTCGTTTTCGCACCCCCCCCAATTAGCCTACAGAGAGTCGACGTCCATTGCGGTGCCCGCAACGAAAATACCTTAAAACCAGAATCTAAACCACAAATAAAATTTGAAAGAATGATGTTGATGGTTCCATCAATAACTTGTAACCCACATTTGAAAACTCAAATTCTTGAAAGATTAAAAATGATTTCAAAACCAATCAATGTAGATTTTCTTCAAAGAATACCAGGTAGTATAGACATTTTAGGAGGAAGTACATTTTCATGGAAACCAACAATGTTAAATACGAGACCTCGATTTATTTTGATTGGAGTTAAAGATTCAACAATTAATTATTCAACTAATAATTCAAAATTTATTCAATCAATATTTCAAATACTACTTTAATAAATTTAATGTGTGATTTAATAGAAGGAACCTATGAGAAAGGAAAACGAGATAATTATTTATATAGTCTTCCATATGGAACTGTTCCTTTTTGATCCCTATGCTTTCAGTTTTATGTTATTATTCATTGCAAATTAGTGTGACAATAGTAGTTCATTCGAATGAATAACAAATCTAATTTAGAAAATATATAGATTCATACAAACTTTCAATACTTGAAAATGTTCAGATGAATAGCAATTCTTTATCTTATAATACAATAATTATAAATAAAGTTAATCTGACTTGGATTCCTAAAAAGCTAAATAGTTAATAAAATTGCGTTTACATAAATTTCACTAAATTTTCATTTTTTTATTTATTCAAAGGTAAATAAATTGGATATATTATTAAGAAACAGCTACAATGTTAAAATAAAATAGAAAAAATATCAATACACTAATAAAACTATAAATCACTAAAATACAATATATTTTCTCCTCTAAAGCCTTTACATATATTAAAATTTCATAGTTAGAACAATAGCAACAGTATAGCAATATTATTGCAATTTCATTTTTATTGTCTAACACTTTTGATTCCAAAATTACCAATAACATTTATATAAATCATTTATTTTTACAAAAATCAGTTTAAATAATTTCTTAACAATTTACAAACAAAGACATAAACAAATAGTAAAATATTTATTTTTATAAATTCAAATAAAGCCATCGATAGATTCATAATACCGATTCTCTTGCCAGATGGATGTCAGACCAGATTCATAAAATAAGAGACCATACCAGTTATTAAATTAAAATTGGTCTTCAAAATAAACCGAAAAGCTCTTATAAAATATATGAATCCAAATAATGTTGAACTGAACAAACTTGGTCCGAAAAAGAGAAATGCAAATAATGCAATTAAAATTGGCCATACAGAACTAAATCCAAAATTTTGAAGAATGACTATGAGAGGTTTATATAACATCCAACTAGGCAGCATTGAAAATACAGCAATCAGTATAAATAATCTAAATAATAACCCGATCATTAAGATAGATTTTGAAAGTATAACTTAATTAATATGATATTTAAACAATTTATATTTATATATAATTTATTTTAAAAGTTATTTGATTATTTAAATATTAATTTAATTTAATATTTATTTGTTTTAAAAATTTCTTGATTATTTAAATATTTAGAGAAGGTTAATTTAATTTAAATTTATTTTAAAAATTGTTTGATTATTTAAATATTTAGCGATGAATGTAGTTCAATTATATTTTAAAAAATTCTTTTTATGATTAATATATGTGATTATATAAGATTTATATATAAGTACTACATAATTAGACGTTTTAAAATATAAAAATCAAGATATAACAAAATGTTATTTATTAAATTTTTGTAAAATAAAATTTAAAGCATACTAATATGTAGTGTCTCTTCTGTAGAACTCTTCATAATTAGGGTTTTATATGAAAATTTATAAAATACTTTACTTTAATAATGATAAAACAAAATGTTGTTAAAAGGATGAGTTTTGAACAATTAACTTTCGGTATTGACTCAATACTATTGAGAAAATCTTCCCTTTGTAAAAGCAAGTTGTATATACAAAAAAGAGAACTAATACATAAATATCAATCCAAAAAGAATACGAAATTTACACATGGAACCATTTTGAGTTTTTTGAAAGGAAAGTAAGTTCACTGAAAAGTAAATACTTAAATTCTAAAAAATTGAAAATTGGGAAATTATTCTTTTTAATAAACTCAAAGCTATGCTATCGTGAGAAACTCCATAACTTTAAAAAAGATGAATGAATTTCAATATGTCTTACATTATTTGTAGACCCGAATAATCAATATTTTAAAAATTAAAATTTAAAATATAACTAAAATAATCTTTGATGTAATTTTATAAACTTTATTATGGAATTTTTATCATGTTATTTGAAAGGAATTCTAGAATGAAATTGTACAAATATTAGATAATACAATAAACAATAAATAATGACTTTTTTAAAAAACACCGTTTAGTTGTTCCGTATAGAGAGAAACGTTCTTCAGATCAATCAATAACATTTATATCAAAATAAATGTAACAAAATATTTTAAAAATTTGAAAGTTATTTACTTATAACTTTAAGAAAAAATTTTAAATATATATTTTTTAAAATTTTCAATTAATTTTCAAAAGATTTTACTATTTAAATTACTTATTAAAATTAGATTTTAAAGTATTAAGTAATTTTGAGTATTAGGAAAATTTTCATCTATTTCATGAATATTTAAAGTTCATTGAACAAAAAATTTGAAATCTAATATAAATTATTAAATTATAAAAAAACCATAAAAGTTTAAAATAAAATTTTCTATGAAGTCATTAAAATGTAGTATATATTTAAGAATTTCTTCAAAATTTTAATTATTTTATTATTTATTTATCTGATATTTTAATTTATGCTGCTACCAAAGAGTCACCGTTTTATACTTTATTTGAATATTATGTAAAAAAATATAACATTGAATAGGATTTTTACAAATTTAGGATTAAAAAAATAAGTATAATTAAATAAATCTAAAGATTATTTGTTATCTGTTTTTTCTGAATTTATTTTCAATTTAACCCGTGATCTGTATTTCATTTGCACTTTAACAAAAAATTTTAAATATATTTTTTAAAATTTTCAATTAATTTTCAAAAGATTTTACTATTTAAATTATTTATTAAAATAAGATTTTAAAGTATTAAATAATTTTTTATTAGGACAATTTTCATATTTTATCAAATAATCTATATTTCACGAATATTTAAAAGTCATTGTACAAACAATTTTAATTCTAATTTAAATTATTAAATTATATAAAACCATAAAAGTTTAAAGTAAAATTTTATAAATAAGTCATTAAAATGTGGTATATATTTAAGAATTTCTTCAAAATTTTAATTATTTTATTATTTATTTATCTTATATTTTAATTTTTATGCTGCTACCAAGCAATCACCGTTTTATATATTTTTTGAATATTATGTAAAAAATATAACACAATAGGATTTTTACAAATGTAGAATTAAAAAAATAAGTACAATTAAAGATATCTGAAGAATTTTTTGTTGTCAGTTTATTTTGGGTTTATTCTCTTGACCCGTGATCTGTATTTCAATTTCAGTTTCATTTAGCTTCATGTAGTTTCGAGTAAATACCACTTACAGTAAAAAACTAAACGAATGCTATTGGTTGTTACTAAGTTTTAAATATAAATATTCATTTAACACGCTTTTATTTCTAATTAACCATTCAAATTATAAAATAGTAATTCAGAAAAAATTAAACACTTTTAAAGCATTCGTTAATTTCAAAATTTCTATTTTTTTGTACAATATAAAATAATAAAATCAAAATTTCATATACAAAATATCTAGTCAGAACTGGAGAGAATATAAATGTGTAATTTAGTAATTAATATATAGTAAATCTGTTTATGTAATAGAACAAATTCTATGTTTAAAAATTCTTAATTTTAATTAATATTTTTGGTCAGTAATGTAATACAAATTAATAAATTAATTTCAAAATAAAAAAATTATGAATCTGAAATTAAATTAAAATTATTTAAATATTAATATTTTTAATGGAATAATATTAAGTGAATACAAAAAAACCATTTGTACTTTATAAATTTGCTTTATAAAAATAACTTTGTAAACTAAAATAGATAAATGTACTGTATAAAAAAGAAATGAGCTTAATATTAATCTTATGATATTTATTTTATTTCCCTGCTCTTTTTAATTTTATTTTGCCAAACTAACATTATAAATGGCCATTTATAATTTGAAATGATAATAAAAAAATTAAATACTGCTACTTAAAATAAACATTTGATCATTTTTATATATAATAAGCAAAATAAATTCAATTCGTTATTTATTTAAAATAAATGATCATTTATATATTGTACAGAGAAGTAAAAAATATAGATAATATTTATTTAAATATTAAAATATATTTATTATTGCAAATTTTTTTAAGAATCATAAATATAATTGTCCAATTTAAAATTTTAATACTCACTTTCTTATTTTTATAAAGCACAAATATCTAATATAAATTACAAATATATTTAAATAACTATCACTTATGTTATTGTTTTAAGTTCGTTTAATTTTTATAACGCACAAAAAAATTTTTTTAATACCCAAAAATAATTATTATATCATCAAATTACATTTTTTTAAAGATCATTTCGAATTTTTTAAAGAACGGTTAATTCCATGCCATTTTTAATTAAATTATTTTAAGAATAATTAATTTGTTTTAATAATTTCATTATTATTTATATATAATTCGATAAGTTAATTTAAACAAATCATGTCTTCAGCAAATAATACTAGCAATGGATTCGAGAAATTTTATCTTGATCAAACTGACAAATTGGAAATGATAAAGTTAGAAAAAGAACGAGCGATAAGAAGATTAGAAGCAAACAGAAATGAGATGAATGAGAAAGTGAAATCACTTCAAACCGAAATTGAAAGATTGATGAAACCTCCATCAAAAGTAGGAGAAATCATCAAACCGATCAATAAAGCAAAAGTGCTAGTAAAATTGAGTCACAACACTCAACTAATTGTTGGGATTGAAAGTGAAATTAACATGGAGAAATTGAAACCTAACACAAGGGTAGCCCTACGAGACAGCAGTAACAAAGTTCACAAAATCCTTCCAACCGACATTGATCCATTTGTGGCAATGATGATGATGGAAAAGGTTCCCGATTCCACCTATGAAATGATTGGTGGTCTCGACAAACAGATTCAAGAAATCAAAGAAGTTATTGAGTTATCAATTAAACATCCTGAATTATTTGAATCTCTTGGTATTTCACATCCAAAAGGCGTTTTATTATATGGCCCTCCCGGAACCGGTAAAACATTAGTAGCTAGAGCCGTTGCACATCATACTGATTGTTCATTTATTCGTGTTAGTGGGTCTGAATTAGTACAAAAATATATTGGTGAAGGAGCTAGAATGGTTAGAGATATATTCAAAATGGCAAAAGAACACTCACCAGCCATTATCTTTATGGATGAAATTGACTCTATTGGATCATCCAGAAATGGAGGAGGTCAAGGAAGTGATAGTGAAGTGCAAAGAACAATGCTAGAATTACTAAACCAATTGGATGGTTTTGATGCTACAAACAACATTAAGATAATTATGGCAACAAATAGAATAGATATTCTTGACAGTGCTCTATTGCGACCTGGAAGAATCGACAGAAAAATTGAATTCCCTGAACCAAATGAAGAATCGCGTTTGGAAATTATGAAAATTCATTCTAGAAGAATGAACATGAAAAGAGGAATTGATTTGAGAGTAATTGCAGAAAAGCTGTCTGGGGCAAGCGGAGCTGAAATGAAAGGAGTCTGTACAGAAGCAGGGATGTTCGCAATAAGAGAGAGGAGAATTCATGTGACACAAGAAGACTTTTTGGCAGCAGTTTCTAAAGTAATGAAAGAAAACTCTGAAAAGCGAGTCTCAGTTTTAAAATTATGGAAATAGATTTTAATTGTTGTATAAATAAAGATTTGAAATTTCGTAGTTAAAATTTTTTTTCATGAGTTTATTTATCAGTAAAATATTTACTTTTTATTATTAGATCCAAGATAAACGTTTTTATTACTGCTATTTAGCAGTAGAAATAACAAGAAATATTTCAAGAAGTATGAGTAGCAAAAATTATTTTATTTGTAATTATTGTCTAATAATTATTAATATATACATTATAATTTTCAAATTAAAAAATATAAATAAATTATTAAAATAACGCTGAAACTGTATGAAATGTAAAGTATTGTCAGGTAGCTGAGCATTATACATTTGTTATTACGCATCATTTTTATAATGAGTTTGTTAACGAGCAATGCCATGTAAAATTTTTAATTTAGAACAATACGGTTCAAATATGTCACTGATTAAAACGAAAATTACATTTTATTAATATTATTATTATTTTTGTTTTAATTAAACATATATAAATAAACTTTACCCCGCAATGCTTCAATTTGTTCAGAATAAGAACGTCGAGCTATATCTAATATGAAATTTATTCCAACCTATGAGTTAAAAATGTTGGGGTATTACGGAAAGGCACAGTAAAATCAATAAAACCAAGATGATAAAAGTGCAATATTAATTAAAAAATTTATAAAAATTCGAAAGTAGTATTGATCTGGGTAAATTGGTATGGTTGAAGGCCAAATTGAGAGACGAGTCCAGAAATAGTAATAAAAATTTAGTGAAGGGTCCCTAGAAAATAATATAAGACAAAAAAAGAAATTAATTTTTAAAAAATTAATTACAAATGGAAAGCCCGAGTCAATGGAAAGCCAGAGGAAATGGGAAAACCGAGAGATGTAGAAAATCCGAGAGCTGAGGAAAACCCGAGAGATGAGGAAAACCCGGTGGATAGACGAAATAATATAGCAGGATAAATTGGCCTAAACAACATTAAATGGGCGCCACTGAGTTACGGAGAGGTAATTAATCCGTAATTAGTAATTTAGTAATTTAGGTCTGGAAAGTAATTATTATTAATAATTTAATAATGTAGAAAATTTTGTTGACAATCGTCGGAAAACAGTCTGAGCAGGAGTATAAAAGAAAGAGTGAAAACACGAAAGGACAGACATTATTAACCATACACGAAGAGCAGATATTATTAACTAGAGTGAATCGACGTGAACGAGCAGTAACTAGATTAGTAGAGGAATCCAAATCCAAGTAAAAAGTCAAAGTTATCTATCAGAAAGGGTGGTTCTCCCTTGGACAACCTAACTTAAGATAATCAGAGTCATACAGTGGTTAAAAGGTGCAAATCAATTAGTGAAATTGTGATTACAAACATTGAGATAAAACGGATTGATCTGTCATTGTGATAAAGTGCAAATAAAATTATTCTGTGTTGGATTTGATTATTTGATTGAAAAAGGACACGAGGAGTCAGAGGGAACCGACTTTCAATAATAATAACCCAACAACATAAAGGCCCGGAAAACCACCAGCCTGTTGGAACAAAGACATATAGACACATAAAGTTTTGTATGACAAAGACAATGACTTATTCAAATTCATTGGATGAGTCATGGTCTTTGTTTAAATGACATGAGAAAATTTTAAATTATTTTGAAAAATATTATGACTCATCTACTAACCTTGAATGAGTCATTGTATTTGTCCTATAAAAATTTGTACTTTTAGACTTAGATAAAAAATTTGACTATCTGGGAGGGGGGGTATATACTTTGTTCCAACGGTCGATAGTTTTGCGGGCCTTTATGTCGCTAATATTTTTATTCCAAAAATGCTTTTAATAAATAATTTTTACTTAAAAAATTATTCAAATTTTTTATGATTTCTACTTTTTAAATATTTATATTATAATTATTAAATTTTAATAAAATATCTAATTCTGATTTTTTATTTTAAAATTTTTATTTTTATTATTTATAATAAGTGTTATGAAAAGTCAATAATAATTAATTTTTTAATTATAAATTCAATTTATATATTATTTTACCTACGTTTCAAATTAAAAATTATTTAATTATTCTAAATTTATAATGATTTTCAGTAATATTTAACATGATATATTTCATATATAATTATTAATAAAATTAATATCATAGGTTTTTCTATGCTATTTAAGATTGTGTATTAAATTATTTTTAAATTAACTTAAATTTACAATTACAACATTTGTCTTATTATTATAAATAGATAAAAGTCTACAAATAAGTTTTAAAAAAATGGCATTGACATCATCAAGTGTCCATAAATGAGGAATGTGTTAAAAATAGAGTTTCTCTCTTACTCGCATGCATTTAATATTCAAATTAATAAGCAAATGTGAAATGAAATTGTTTTGAAATAACTTGATATAAATATTTTGTTGGACTTTAAATTGAATGAAATTTGTTTTTATTAGATTTGTAATATTATTTTTCATTTATTTAGTATTCAGCAAATCTATCGAATTTTACCATTGTTACCGGTGCAAATATGGTAAGACATGAAACTTAAAAAATAAATGACTATTTATTTATTCCTGATTTACTATATATTTATTTATTATAGAGGTATTTGTTTATTATGGCTGTATTTGTTATAGTCACTATAATAAACAAATACCGCCACAATAAACAAATTTCGAAATAATAAGCAAATATCACAACAATAAAAAATATTACTATAATAAATAAATCTCGAAATAAAAACAAATACCTCTATAATAAAAATTGAGAGGTAAGGTATTTGACAGGAAAATGTTTCAAGATGTGTCAAAAGATTACAACATGGAGATTTATTATTCAAGTCCATACCATTATTCGGCAAACGGTCAAATTGAACGTCAGTTTCGCACAATAAGAAACTCTGTACAAATATCATTCATGCTAAATCTCATATATCGGAAAACAATTAAGGCATCTCCAACCAAGATGATATTTGGCTAAACCTTAAGTAGAGAATGGATTGATGATAAAATACAGAAATAGTAGTAAGTAGTTAAAGGAAATTCGTTATTGGTATTGAAGCTTCGATAAAGAAAAATAATATTAATCAATGAGAGAACAGGTATGAAGATCTTATTACAATTGTAGTAAAGAACCACGAAAAAAGTTATAAAATTGAATATTGGCTCTATAATAGTTAGGAATATAGAGTGGCTAAAACATTTTAAAGAAGGGGATGAAGGGTAAATATTAAAAGTAAAATTTATAAAGATTTAATTTTAAATAATCTAATAACGATAGAGAATTCACAGAATAAAATTTTTAAATATCCTCAGAACGGGAGATTTTAGAAAGAATTTAAATTTTTTATATTAATAAGTATTTTCTAATAATGGATGTTCTAACTCGATTTAATAAAGTATAAAGAAATTAAACGCAAATTTTGCTGAATGAACATAATTGGAAAGTAGTTGGGAATTAATAGAAGTAACTTTAAAAATATATAAGCTCTTGGTGCATAAATTAGAGGAAACATATCGTGATGTTCAGTGCAATTCCCAAAAGGTATATGAATAATTTAAATATCGGTACATAGTTATTTTCTTACATCTAAAAGATTATTAGGTATAAAAGCAATAATTAATGTACAAAATAAGGATAATTTGTGTTTCAATACTGTTTCGGCAGAATAATAAAGTTTGCTCGCATTGGTGAGCCCGTTGGTGAGCGCGTTGGTGAATGCTGTGGATTTTTAGGTTAATCGCGTTTGTTTGTGCACAAATTGAATTTCAGATTTAATTGATCGAAATTGTCGAATTTGGGGAAATTAAGTAAAATTGTATTTAGAAAATTTTTTGTTTAGTTAAAAATATATATTCTTGTTAGTGGTGTTGTGCTAACTTTTTTTTACCGGAACGCGTATGTATAATTATATAGACAGGGCCGATCCTGGGTAGGCGGCCGCTCTGTGCGGTCTCGTGTCCCAAATTTAACGACTGGGGGTGATTTTCCATGATAATCCTGGCGGCGACGTTTTTTTTTAGGTCTCATGTCCCAAATTTGACGACAGGGGGAGATTTCCTCCAATTTTCGCCCGTCGCCGGGATCACCCCTGTATATAGCATAAAAAGGAAAGGAAACGAAAATCATTACGAAACCCATTTTGTGTATATATATATATATATATATATATATGTTTATTACAATAATAGGAACGTTTAATAAAAATTAGTTAACACATTATAAAATACGCATATTAGATACTCAAACAATATTGCATAAATATTTTTAACAATACGTGAAATCAATATGTCAGCCAAAATGTCATACAAATATTGACGATAAAACAGTACGGGTAGGAAAATGAATATATGGCAAATGCTTATAATATGACAGTAAATATCAGTGTTGGGTTTTTATATAGAAAGTCGGTGCTTAGGTCTGACTCCTCGGTGACCTTCTTTAATCGATTTAATTAACCCAACACAATAAGATTTATTTCCAATTTATATATCACAACTTTCACAAAAATCGATTCAATTCACAATACTCTACAAAATTACTCTACACGATTTCACAAAATTCAATCCAAAGGGAGATGTGCCTGTCTGGTACGCAATTTGTTTGACTGGTTGATTTATCTTTAAGTTTATTACCTTCTTTATTCCGCTCTCTGAAATATTTTCTTCGAACAATTGGCAATTTTGTTGATCTGCCTTTTCTTTTTATACTCATCTCGTAACTCAAGTCACCCACAAACTAAATTGGTTTTGGTCATTTTGGCATCTCTGTCCAAAACCAAATTAGTTATTTCTGGGCTCCCCGGGTTTCCATTTGCTTACAATAGTTATTTTGGTGCCGGTTTCTCTTTTATCCCGGGTTTTCTTCGTCAACCAATTTCGTTTTCCGTAATTAGAAAATTTGTTGAAGTTCCGGGTTTCTCACACTATTCGGGTTTTCTGTTGGCTCAGACTTCCCATTAGCTCGGGTTTCCCATTAGCCAATTAATTTTTAATTAATTTCTATTTTTATTAAATATTTCCTTTTGGGACCCCCACTCGATTTAATTTTATTATATTTGGATTTGTCTTGTCATTTGGCATCCGCCCATACCCGTTTCCCCCGATAAGTATTTATTTTAAAAAAATTTTAATTGATTTTGCCTTTTTAATTATTATTTCGAATATCAATGTTTTTATTGATTTTCCATTTTCACTTTTGTGCATTTTGTTAACCCCAACAGCAGTAAGCTAACAGAGCCATCATCAAACTGGTCAAATTGGTTCTCAAACCATTAATTCAATTGCTCATCAAACTGCTCATGAAAGCTATCATCAAAATGTTTATCAAGCATTGTTATAATTGCGATTATCATTGTTTTAGTCATCGATTTAAAAATGTATATTTCTTTGTGACATAATATTTTCTACAAATAGATTTCACTTGTAAAGGCTGTGCCGAAAGTTCATGAATGCCTTAAATAAATCTTATTCATAGTCAAATTTTGTATAAAATATTATATTTCTTTATTGTTATTATTTATTGTCATTTTCGTAATTTAAAAAAAATAACTATATAAATTCTATATGAATACTATATGAATATATAAAAAATAATAATAATAAAGAAAAGAAAATATGTTAAAAATAATTAAATAGTTATTAAAAACCAATAAATTCAATAAAGTAATTATATTAAATGAGAATAATCAATAGCGATTAATTTATACACCTAGTGTAACATCAAAATTGATTTAGTTTTATTAAATGTAAAATATTTATTATTTAGTAAGTTGTAAGAGGCGGTACTAAAAAGTAGCCCAGATTAGAAAATATATGTAATTAAATATAAAACCCTCGAGATTCCTAATAATTTAAAAATAACAAATCACTTAATAACTGTCAAATTAATCATTGAAAAATGTTTCTAGTATCAAATTTATAAAAAATACTCAACCCATGCCTTGGGTCGCATTAACAATTTTAGACTTTTGAAAAGCCGCACAAAAATAAATGTTAAAGATTTTAAAATAAAACAAAAACGATATATTTAATTTTATAATATTAAATCTCAATTTTAATTATGATTTCCTGACTCATAGAATGTATTAAAAATGATATAGTTTACTATAATTATGGTAATTACGGTATTGGTCTTTATAATATATGCACAAACGGATCACGGCTCTTATTAACTACATACGTGGCCACCTCTGCTATATTAGATTATTTATTCAATTCAAATTAATTTAACATCTATTGTATGATTTTATAAGTGTTTAAATTTCAAGATTTATTATAATATCACAAAAAATAATAACTTACATGATCGGTTTCAAATTGTTTTAAGTATTGTTTGAATAATAATAATAATAATAATAATAATAATAATAATAATAATAATAATAATAATAATAATAATAATAATTTTGAGTAATCTTCATGTAACACATATTAAATATGATTGTCAATCAATAACAATACATATTTTTATTACATGTATTATTTAGAAATAGTCCTCAAAAAATTATGAAAATTTATTCAACCAATTCTGCATCATTCGGTGGTTTTATTTCTTCCTTTGTTTGTTCAGTGATCACTATTCTGTGAATTCTGCATCTTTGAATAATATCTTAAATTACGTTTATCATATTCCAAATTTCTACAGCACACATGACCTAACTTCTTGTGATAATTTTCGATAAATGTCTCTTGTTTAATTTCTGTTCTTTTGTATTCATCAATATTTATAAGGTTCTTGGTGCCGCAGCTATTCCAAACGGTATACTATTAAAACAATTTTATTTATTCTTCGTGAAACATGCTGTTTTTAGTTTATAGTATTTTTTAATTCAACTTGATAATATGCATTTCCAAAATCAATTGTCGAAAAATACTTTGAGCCATTTAGAACATCTAAAAATTCATTCATATTCGGCAATAGAAACACTGGATTCTCTGATATATTGTTTAGCGCTCTCAAGTCTAAACAAAGTCTTATGTCATCATTTCCTTTTTTCCTTACACACACTAGCATTGTATTCCACGGTGATTCACATTCTTCAATAATTCCATGCGTTTGATTTTCAATTTTATACCATAAATGAGCTGGTTTCATAAACATGCTACTGCCTTTTATAGCCAATTTATTTATTACTTGATCCTCGAATTTTATTTTAGTCATCTTATTCACCAGCTAATTTATAGCTATATGTATTATTTGTACCTTTTGTTAACTTAACTTGGTCAATTATCAAATGAATGCAAATGTTTTCAACAGATTCACTCCATAAAACAAAATTGTAATAAATTGTCCAAAAAGCAAATGATAATCAGGAAAATGAAATTCTTTAACAAATTATAAACATAGCATTATTTGGATTTTTCAGCGATTTTTATTGAAATTTGCAGGGAAAGGAAGACGATCATGAAATATGCAAATTATCTGCAAAAATAGAATATCTTGAAAAAAATGTTACTGTTGACGCACCGGAAGTAAATTTTTATTTAAAATCTTTACAAAATCAATGCTCTTGAAAAGTTAAATAATCAATTAAAGAATTTTCAAAGCACTAAAGTTTTAAAATTTATATTATTTGCGAACATTTTACTTTAAAGACAAAAATTATATTATACTGTTGGTGTACTGGGACTTTATTTATACTGGTTGTTACCTTTCGCCAAATCACATGCCTCTCCTGCTCTAGGGTTCGATTTTCCTCACACACCACACAATTTACGGATTACCATCATACACCCATGGTTGAAGCCATGTTGGTAATGTGTATGATAGCCGAATGCCATTCGAACAGGTGAGCACTGTTACCAATACTATTCATCGAATAACCTTCGTTTCAGGTTCAAGCCGCCGCTAGAAGGTCTTACGCGTTATTTTATGTTCCCTTGATTCCGAGATATACCTCGTTCCTTAAGTTAAGTAATGAACATGATTGGGAGGGTATCGAATATCAATGATACCAGTCGACTTTTAAATTTTAACCGAAGGCTATAGAGTTGTAACGGAATTCGATCGGTATTTTTATTTTACCATTCGTTAATACGATAAGATAATTTACATATTAATTTATTTTATTCTGTTACTGAGGAATATACAATCTTTATTATATACTTATGCCAAATTTGGAAATCGATAACATTTAATTCGCGAAATAAACTAGTACGTAATTCAAAATTTTAATTACTAATATTTAATTTAGGAAATAAACTAGTATGTGATCTATTTAAATTTTAAAATTACAGGAGATAACACAGCAATAACACAAAAAAAACCTTAGTGATAACACGATATAAGTCTTGGAAGTTCAAACCAAAACATTCATGGTCGCAAGGAAGTCTTAATTACTCGTCCGTGTCAATGTCGACAGGCAGACAATGACGCTTGGGGCATCTCAAGGGCAGATTTAGGGTCTATCGCCTAGGTTCTCCTCTTTGTGTGATCATTGGCTCAACCACCGAAATGATTAGTGGCTATGAGCGTCCGCTTGTCGGTTCAGCTTCTACCACCGGGTGGTTGACATCGTGGAGATGTTGACCTGAGTGGGGGACTCGGTGCCCGACGTACAAATTGTGATCTGGATATAAGCAGGGTGCGAGAAGAGAGGTTGCACCCGCGCGTATATTATTTCTAAGTCAGAGGTGAGATTATTATGTTCCCCAGAGAACGCAATTTGATACTCCGTCGTTTCCGAAGGTCAGTTATGTTGTAAATTAGCCTGTAACAGGCAACGGTTCCTGTTCGGTTTATGCAGTCGATTTCCCGGGGTATTCTCGGAGATACCGTCGAAGGGTTTTGGCCGGATATTTGAGCCTCCGCCTGAGTTGGCAAGTGATGGGCGGGAATTATGTCTAATTTCTGTGCCAATTTTCTGCTCGACAGACGAGCTAAGAGTTCTCTTTCAGTGAATGTTTGCCGGAGCGCAGCGCTCTGCTCGGATATAGTAATCCGCTGGCTCATGTTTTCAATAATTAAGTCGTCGCGGGCTCGAGGGAAACGTGAGATTTTCTGATAGAGCCCCTTGGTTGCTTCAGGCGAGCACCAAGTGCCCATGACTTTATGGTATTTACGTTCTACAAAACTATAGTTAGGACAGGAATTTAATTCAAGTCTACTTGATGATTTATGAATTTTAAATCGATCCGTTGGGCTTCTTTCTATTGTTTTAGTTAACTTTCAAATCTATTAATATCGATTTGTTTCTGAGACTTTACTAATTTTACTATTGTAGTTATGTCGATTATATTAGACTAATTTTAATAGTAGGTGGTGAATCATTAATTTAACCTACATTAATATGAAGCTATTACCTGCATATTTTTAATCAATATTATTTTTTTGAATAAATGGTCAATTCTAGAACTATGCCACTTTCCACTTGGGTCATTAGTATCGGGTGGGCGGAGTTATATCTGGGAATTTCGATGTTCATCTGAATGGAATCGTCATACCGTTAAAAAATTTTGGTCATATACCTTAATAGTGGAACCAATTTTTATGGCGTTTCCCAACTGTTGGGGTTACAGTACTTATAGTACTCTAAGCGCATTTGCCTCTCCTGAATTCGTTTTGGGCTCGGTTAAAAGTTTGCCTCAGCTTTTTCAAGGTACGATTTTGTTGATAGTTTTACTGATACTTGTTTTTCCTTGTTGGTTGATATTCGCTGACTCAAATCATTTGTGAGATTCCTTATCCGTTAGTTTGCCTCTAGACGTTCCTATTTGCGACGAACGATTTGTACTTAATTAATACTTAATTAGTAATGTGCGTATGACTTGGTTAGTTCATATGTTATACTCTTTTGTTGATACCCTCCTGCGTTCAGCTTCGCAACAATACTTTTGATTTTAGTAATCGTATGATTTATAATCTACCCCTAGCTATCTAGTCGTATTATGACATTGAAGAGGGTTTTATAAAATTTCAATAACTGATCGACCAGCGATCACCCTTGATTCCCTTAACTAATAACGCTTTTCCGTGATTTTAATTTCTGCTCGTCTCGACCGACGTTTCCATCAGCCGTTACGAGTGGTAAAAAGGCGCCCTGTGGGTAAAGTCCTGCGTCTTACGAATAGGCCTTGTCGCGAACAGCCGAGTTTTCAAGAGTGCGCGGACAGTAACCACAACTAACGAAAGCTAACTCGTTAGCCGGATCACTGACCTACCCTCTTGAGATCTATTTCGATACTTAAGTATACATATTTGTCGGGACCTCTTCATAGAATTAGTCAAAAAACATATAAATGAGCATCCAAAACAATTTATAAAGATTTATTTAACTTATAATTATGTTAATATATAAATAACAAATAAAGATAATGTTGAGTTATTATTATTGAAAGTCGGTTCCCTCTTGCTCATCGTGTCCTTTTCGAATCAAATAAGCAAACTCAACACAGAATAATTTTATTTGCACTTTATCACAGTTACAACTCAATCCGATTTATTTCAATGTTTTGTAATCACAATTTTACTGATTTATTTGCCCTATTCAACCACCGTATAAATTTGATTATCTTAAGGTAGGTTATCCGATGGATAATCACCCTTTCTGATAGATAACTTTGACTTTAGATGGGTTTAGATTCTTCTACTGACCTGACTACACTACTCGTTTGCTTCGACCACTGGCCCTTTCGTGTTTTCACCATTCCTTTTATACTCCTGCTCAGACAGTTTTCAGACGATTGTCAACAACATTTGCTACATTATTAAATTATTAAAAATAATTACTTCCCACAGACCACCTTAGCCGACATTTGTCAACAACGTTTGCTCCATTACTAAATTACAAATTAGGAAATAATTACCTCTCCATAGATCAGTGGCGCCCATTTAATATTGTTTAGGCCAATTTACCCTTTTATATTATTCCGTCTACACTCCGGGTTTTCCTTATCTCTCAGATTTTCCTCATCTTTCGGGTTTCCCATTGCCTCGGGCTTCCCATTAGTAATTGATTTTTTTAAATTAATTTCTTTTTTTGTCTTATATTATTTTCTAGGGACCTCTCACTAAATTTTTATTATTATTTCTGGACTCGTCTCTCAATTTGGCGTTCAACCATACCAATTCCCCCCGATCAATACTACTTTCGAATTTTTGAAAAATTTTTAATTAATGTTGCATTTTTATCATTTTGGTGTTTTATTGACTTTACTGTGCTTTTTTCGTAATACCCCAACAATAACATAACAAATCAAAATACAACCCTTACTTCAACTAAAATTGATCAAAATTTTGATTTACTAGTGATAGTTAATTTTTTGAGTTATAAAAGTTGAAAATGATGAATTTGGTCACTGTTTATATAGTAATTTTATGCGTGTGTGCGAACAATAAGCGATTTTTCGCCATTTTAAAGGGTTTTTATTATTTTTATTAATTTTTAAATATTTTTATAATTTTTTATGTATTTTTCTTTATTTTGTGGTATATTAATTTTTTGTTGTTGGATATATTTTTTATTGTTATTTTTATACGATTTTCTTTTTAGCCATTTAAACCATTTTCCTTATTTTTATTTTTTGTTTTTAATTCACATTATAATATTTGTTTTAATTTGTGGCTTTAAGCCCAACAATACAAATAAACTATGGCTTCCAATTCCTAACAAAATTCCCGATCCCGGGAGATCCGGGTCACTTTTAGTAAATACCTGGATCCTGTTATTAACTTCCTTGTAAATCATTAATATTAAGTAAAAACTCCAAAAACTGAATTTAAAATTCATTATTAAATTAAGTTTTTTGTTTGATTAGCTATTAGTAATTCATATACGGTTATCCCTCCTATAACACAGTCGACAGGTTCCTATAATATGTTATGTGAAACCCTGCTGTAGGAGACTGGAAGCTGGTACAAAAAGAGGGGTGATGGTCTTCATTTAAATTTAGGGGTTTTGCAATGCTTTGTCTTGTTTTAACATACATTCTAAAATTTGTATTTTTACTTCAAAAGAAATCAACTTTCTCTTCCAAATTGTTTTTCTATCTTCACCAGACATTGTTTAGGGCTGAAATTTATTTTTCAAACTTAATAACAAAAAATTAGGTCCCTATAATTACCTAAAAAAATTAATAAAATTGATTCCTTATTGATTCATTTAAATATTTTTGCACAAATATCTTTATTACACAAAAATAACAATCGTGTTGTAGAAATACCGCGTTATAGGAGGTTTACGATAATTGTTTTAATCGTGTTCCAGTGAAATCGTGCTGCAGGAGGGTTTCCCTGTATTATAATAGAAATATGGCGATAAAATGAAATTAATGCAACTTGACAACTAACAAATATTGAAATCAAAAAATCAAAAACATGCCGACATATATTTATTAAATTATATCATGAAATAAACTAATAAAATTCCAACTCAATAATTACTCAATGTAATGATGATAAATGTTGTTTCTTTCAGGAAAATGAAACCATTTTAATAATGAAAAATTCAAGCACGTTTAGGATTGCATTTGAGCGGGCTCCTGTTTGCTTAAAATTGATTTTTTACCGTCATCTGGAAAAAGTTGACGAGGAGGAATGAGAGTTAGCATCATGATGTGTCTCTTGAATGCTGTGCTGTTGCGGAATAAATTATCAGTTCCATGAAGTCGATCCAGTACACCAAGAACTCCGAAATTGTTTACAAACCTCAATAAATGAATTTTTTGTTAATTTCAAAAAAAGTGAAAAATTTGAAAAATACAAAAATAATAACGAAAGAGAAATCAACAATACTTAAAGATAAATGTAAAATTTCAAGTACAATGAAATGCTTCGTATTAAAATTATACCAAAAACTGTTTCAGTATTTATTATAACAACCTTATTGCAGATGATACAGTAAGAATTATGCAATTTGTTGTGAAGTAGCAGTATGGAATTTTGGTCTAATTGATGGTGTTGCCGATTTGAAGAGCGTTTTCATTATTTTGAAATTGGTGTTATTCATCATTTAAATAAAGAAAATGAATAAATTTATCATTTTTTATAGTAATCATAAATTTTTTTTAATTTAAACAAACTGGAATGAATTTATTTGCGATGAACTAGCCGAATACCGAATTTTTATACTAACTTCTGCAGATTTCAAAACCAAATTCCACATAATTAACGCTCATAAGGATCAATGAAAAAATCAGAAAGCAAATTTTTCTATTCTTTATGTTTTTTATAAACAAAAGGACATTAAATCTTGTAACAAATTACTTGCAAAAACCGGCTGAATGTCACTTTCTTGGTAGAAAGGAAATATTTGTAAATATATATTCGGTTGTATTTACATATATGAAAACAAAATACATGATTGTATGTATTAGGTCTGATGCGTGAAAAGGTTTTTGTACCAGAGTTAACTCATTATGAAATTATCTGATGTAATAAAAGCGTCGTTTTACAATTGTAAATATTTTAGGGGCACATTGCTAGTCATAAAAGTATCATCAAAAGCAAGATAAGAAGTCTGACGAAACATGGTGAAGGAAATCACGATACCACCTCTTAAATTACTAAGAGTAGATTAAAAATTACTATACAATCAATATACATAATTAAAAATTTACTAAAATAGAATTTTGTATTTCCTAAATTAATAATTATAATAATAAAAACCAAAAATAGTAATTAATTAAATTATCAAAATTATTTAGTACTAGATGTAAACCGTTAAAATTTAAATTGCTTTCTGTGATTATATTTGGGCATAATCATCAACGGACATAAAATTAAGTTTTAAAATGATTAAAATTAAAAATGAGATTTAAATTAAGTTTTAATAAATTAAATAAAAATATTTTAAAAAGTTCGATTAAAAATGATTATACTATTAAATAAAATAAGTATTTTATTATATTTTTAAATAAAATTAAATGCCGTTGTTAATTTTGTTTTAATGTTCGGAAATACCGAAGATATATTTTCGATTTGAATAAATTTTGGACTTTTTAATGACTAAAGATTTTGAACTAAACGAAGATGCTTTCACAACATCTAAAACTTTCGTTTTTCAAATTATTCATTCCAACCCGTTTAAAGATGATAATAGGTATTTGCAAAGATTTTGCTTGCAGTAATGTATCACAAGTTATTATTTACGTCAAAAATATCAGAACGGAATAAACTGTTATAATGATGGCGCGTTAAAAGAATTTTGTCTTGCAAAGTAGGCGGTAACCTAAAAAAATTTTCGAACAACTGGATTAAATAATTCAAAAATTACATCTGCATTAATTTAGCATTTAATTAAAATTTTAAGAAAATGATAATTAATATAAATAGCAGCTAAATTTAGAGGAAAAGCAATCTTAATAATAATTGGAAAACAATTAAAAACAGTTGTCGATCAACAGAGAAAACATTCTTGCTCTTTCGATTTCATTGAGAATTTGTTCTCTAGTCACCATGACCGTTGTTCTTATTACCTCTTCATAGATTGTTTTTATAGATTAGTCAACATTGTCCCTGTATTTCATTCGAATATATTGTTGATAAATCTGAAATTTATTAATGATCCGCAACTGCATTTCACTAAATTCTACAAAATTCCCTTTATTAAAAGAATCTTGTTATTCATCTCTTCCATAAAATGATAGCTCTTGTCTCGTATAAATGGACAAATTCAAGTAAATAAAGCATATAATTTCTGTTCTCTTCTTTCAGAAGCTGACGTAATGGATCAATTTGTTCGGCTATTGTGATATAAGCTTGTTGAGTTGTTTTGAATGTTTTATATATCACTTGATTTGTCACGTGTTGTTTGCACGAGTTATGTTAAATGAAACTGGAGCGTGATGTGTCAAGTGCTTAAGGCCAGTTTTTGTTGCCCTTTGTGATGAATGCGTCTTCTGTCAGACAACGAAGTGTTTGATAAAAATACGACAGCAGAAACAAAATACTTTGTTTAATACTAGATCAAATTCAACCCATTCAAATCAGGAATACCATGTTGGTCAAAAGTATCTTGTTCTTTTAGTACATACATTTTGTAAAATAGGATATTTCGAATTGGCTGTAAAGGACCACTTTCTTTCTTCCAAAGTATAAAATTCAAATCCTTATGTTGCGGCCTTACGGAAATTCTAAAAGAACATTGTGTGCTATTTTTTTCCTCAGGTCTATCAATATCATCATCACTTTGCTGAGATGGAGAATGATGGAAAACACTAGATATGTTGTTGTTTTGGAAAGAGAGGGGTTCAATGATCACTGGTTGTGGCTGTAACCTGGATAAGTCTGACTTGGGTTGTGGTTTAGTTCCAAATTCCAGGATACATTGCTTAAATTTTTTGGAAGGAGGTTTGTTAGATTCCATAATATAAACAAATAATAATATATAAAGTGTATTTATATGCCCTTTCACAGATGCGAGAATGACACACAAATATTTGTTGGATAAAGTTTGAATAATAACTCATACATCTAACTGTTAGATGTATAATTTCGAAATTATTTTTATGTAGCAAAATCTGTGGGGTGCGCATTCCCTCCTCCCACTAATCCGGCTCTGTGTGTAATTCTTCGCGTCGTTAGCGTTTTGAAATAAAATATTGTTAATAAATTATTTTTTTCTTGTTTTAGGCCAGATGCTTCATTTTCTATAAATTTTGTACACAGAAATATTTAATATATTTATTCTGTAAATAAAAAATATAGAAAATTATCTTTATTTATTGAAATGAGAGCAATACCGATTCTGTTAACCCAATATAAATAATTATTTTTAAATATATTAATTAATAGCCATATTCTATATTTTTACAAGTGGAGTCAGTTTTATGTTAAGATTGTTCCCAAACTTTTTTGGTGTTTTTATCGAATATGCATAAATCTAAGTTAAATAAAAGTTTTACAATGTCAAAATTATAATTAGAACATAATATACATTCAAAACTACCAAATTTGTTACAATTGCCGAATCATTTCATTTTTAAAATTTAAATTTGGACAGTAATAAAAAATGTGAGATCAAACGCTACCAGACATTGATTGAAATAAACTGTTATTTTGATCAAATGGTATTTGACAAAATAAAAGTAAATTTTAATTATTTAAATAAAAAAGTCAAAAATTTTATAACGGCACACTTTTAATTTTCTTGTGGCTTTACCTATGTGCCACGGCACTTTTTGTGTACCACGGGTCGAGGAAATCTCTGTCCCTTGTCGTCAAGAGATTTCAACTCCGGTTACATTCGATCGCACTAAGTTTTAACTGACTCATTTTTGGTTGGGTTTTTAATAACGAATATACTATCATAGTAAGTTAATTATATAACCATATATTTTAATCAAACTAAATATATATATATCAGTGGCGTAGCCAGGATTTGTAAAACGGGTAAGCTTACTTTAAGCACAATCCGGAGACATCAGTGGCGGAACTTCAAATATTGCGCGGAGCACACCCAATAGCGCTGCAGGAGAAAATTTTGTTGGGCACCTTGCGGGCCACAAAAAGGGCACAACGCCTTACAGGGCCGCTGCCACATTGTAGTTCTGAACCTCAAAACCCATACAAAACCCTAAACTGGAGAAATGTTTCAAAAACTGTAACAGTACAATACAGCCAATTTTCATCAAAGCGCAACACACAATCAAATCAATATAAAACAGTATCTACTGACTACTGTATGATGGTTAACTACAAAACACGTCTTGCTCGCCTAAACTTATTTCTGGTACGCAAAAACATACGGATCATGTGCACGACCAAACTTGCATCTGAATTGTATAGTCACTGCGCGCCACCCACTAAAAACACAATTAATATTATACAACTTTTTTGAAGCAAACTCCTTTTTATTATTTCTGTTTTAATTTTTAAATTTATTTTTAAACTCTAAATATGTTTGTTTGCCACCTTATATATAATTATAGATATACTATTTATATCTATATATAAATGAATGTTTGTCTGTTTATAAAAAAAATTTTTATTTGTTTCATGTACGTTTTTATAACATTTATCTAGAGGCAGTTCGTGTGCGACATAACAGGTATTTATTGTGATATTCAAATGCCAAACTATATTGCATGCATAATAGATATCATATAAAAAGCACTTCAATTAACTGAAATTAATTAAAATACATTCACTTTCTTTCTTTAAGTGGAATGCGTTGCAATGCCACTCAAAGGTGGAGCTTATTTTTGAACTTTTGAAATATAATCTTCTTACCCTCTGATTATGTTCCTATTTATAAAAAATTCAGGCAAAATATGAGAACAATTGAACAGCATTTAGGGGTAGCTCAATGAAGGCGAAGTTTCTGAATTTCTAAAGCTGCGGTTGCAATAAAGCATTGTCCTTTGTTTTATTACATAATACAAATGTTTGCATTCACTGCTTGATTTATTAATTCAAAATTCATTTCCGTAATTTTGCTGATTGACAAGTGACGCGAACACAGTGAGCCTTATTGATTCTTATCTATTGGTGAGTAACATAATAAATGTTTTAAGTGTAAAATTATATGATAAGATATCAACATTTGTGTAAAAAAGTACATATTTGCTTATCTACTTATCTATCTATCTGTTTCTGCATATATATATATATATATATATATATATATATATATATATTTCCTATTTGATAATATCTTATTATATAATTGATGATTCGAAATATTTCAACCAATGTAATTTTATAAAATATCTTTCAGATTCATATCACAGAAAATTTCCTCTATGGCAAAAACAACAAGATCTCAAACCCAGTTATATCTCGGCCAGCTCAAGCACTGGTCGGATCACTGGTGCCTGTGTCCTCCTTGAGCAAAAGCTCTTGTCACTTGTCACATTATCGAACTGATAATTGATGCAGTGTTCCAAGTGTGCATGGGAGCGATATATTTTCCGGATATTGCACTTTTCAAACGCTTCCAAGAATACTGGAGTTTCATAGACAGGGCCAACTATCAGCCATGGATCGCAGATCAAGATGTGGCAAGTCTAGTCGAAGACATAAAGCAAGGCACCATCGATTTTGCCAACCAGCATCTTGAACAGTCAGCCGAGAGATGATTTTAAAGAATTTTTGGAACTTATGATTGTCTTTCTTGAAGCTGCTCCTGCAAGAGTAGTAATTGGTATCACCTGGAGCAATGCACTATGCTCAGTGGATGTCTAAAGTCACATACAGCCTCAAAATCTGGATGTTCAAGTGTCAATTCAAACTTCGTTAATTAAGACAAACTGGAGTAGTACTTACAAAATATCATATGAAAATTTTCAGGCTTCAGTTATTTTATTTTTATTATTATTATTATTATTATTATTATATTATTATTATTATTATTATCATTATTATTTATTATTATTTATTATTATTATTATTATTATTATTATTATTATTATTATTATTATTATTATTATTATTATTATTATTATTATTATTATTATTATTATTATTATTATTATTATTATTTCCAAACGAGCGGGATTAAACCTATATAAATAACGATATAAAAAGCAATAAAAATTATTAAATGTTATAAAATGTTTACAATATTTATATTGAACTAAATCTAGTCTAATAATTCATGTGATAAAATTCGAAAGCTCTTGAATGAGGTTATAAAAACAACGAATAATTTCACAGAGTTTTGTAAATAATATATAATAGAATCAATACAAACTTTAAATGATGGAAATCGTGGGCTTCTGGAGATGGGAGAAAGGGGAAATGGTAACCGCTGTGAGAATTAAGCGTATTAGCAATGGCCAGACAAAACCACATCCATGCAGTCGCAATATGAGATCCCATCAACAATGGACCGACAGCAATTGGAATAACGTTTGATACCAAATATTCAATCGGATGAGCATAAACTCCGACTAGACCAACCGAGGCTGTCCATTCATGATGCAATTTATGAATGCGTTTGTAGAATAATGGATGATGTAATAACCTGAAATGAAAATGTTGAAAAATTATCAATGCGTAATAACATAAAAATTTAGATTTAGTGAAAATGATTTTATTTTAGATTTGCTTTAGTTCAACAATCTCAGGAAATCATAAAATTTAATTTTTAAAAAATTTAGTTATCAATGAAAATTTAAAATATAAATGATCGTTTTTAAAAACAATAAATAAAAATCTTGGGTTGGATTATGTTCGGATCAATTTTAAATTTTACATGTAATTGGTGAAATACTATATATATTGGAGAAACTTCCCGTTATCTCTGTACTCAGGTTCTTGAGCATTATCAACTAAAGGGATTGATTAATATCAATGATCATAATAAAGGCTGTATATGTGACATTTTTAATTTGAAAATATTTTTTACAAATAATACTAACTAAATGCTAAATTAATTAATTATGCTAAATTATAGCTGTAAATAATATATTAAAAACTTACATATAAATATAATTACAATAAAAATATTTAATTTAAAACAATAGAATGTATGTTATTTTTTAGCTCAAGATATTGTTGGCGTAATACAGCGATTCTCAACCTGTGGGGCCCCCCTTGGTTGAAGATTAAATAAAGGAAATTGTATAATTAAAAAATTTATATATATATATATATTTAAAATAAGAATACAGTTTATAATTACATATTACCAATAAATAATTTATTATATTTATTATTTAAGTTTATTAGTATGAAACAAATACCAGTTAAATATGTTATGTTATTAATTAATGACTTCCTTGAGCCTGTTTCTCATTGCAAAGTTTTTGAAATGAAAGACTAATACCAGATATGGATACCCTAAGTTCTTTTTCTATATTTAGCTGTGATCTGTATATTGTTTTCAACGAAGCCACTGTGCATTTATAGCAAACAGTCGCATTTTACCAATAAAATTAAATGTACGAATATCCGACCGTTTTCATTATAACACTTTAATTTTCGATAGATCAAGGGGGGCGCGAGAATATTTACGTTGGTAAACTGGGTCGCAATAACAGAAAGGTTGAGAAACGCTGGCGTAATATAATTCTAATGTTGTTGTTTTAATAATTTTTGAATTTTGAAAAGCATTTTAAATGGACACTATCATTACTATATGTCTGACAGTAACCATGTGTGTTTTTAATATTTTTAAATAGTTTGGGTGGGTTAAATTAAAGGAATGTGGTTATTTTAAAATATATAAAATAATTTTTTAATTTTTAAAATTTCTTTACATACTATTTAAATTAGAATTATAAAAATTTAAAAACTAAAATAAATCTTATAAGTATATTTATTAAAATTATATTTAAATAAAAATAAAAAAATCAATAAAATTTGTGTAATAAATCTATAATATATATAGTTTTTTGTCCTATCTGATTATATCAAGAAATCTGTCGAAATATATTGTAAAATGTGTGTTTGAGTGACACTTTCTTATGATCAAATCATTGTCCTGTTTATTTAATTATCATTTTAAAAACAATAAATATTTGTTTAAATTTCGATAATTTAAGATGTCGAATTAAAAGCAGATAAAAAGATTATTTAGTGTAATATAACACTAATCCCATTCCAAAATCAAAGTAACTCGAGACTATGATACATATTAATACGGTAATGGAGTAAAGAAAAATATCAAAACAATATTCAGTAAACATTTAATGTATGGTTCAAAATTATTGGTGGTAAAGATTAATTTTAGTTTTAATAGTTAAGTTTGAAAAATTAACAATTAATTAGCATCTAATTTCGATTAAATCACAAAAAGTATGGTAGTTTCGTGCATTACATGTTATAAAAGCCTGAAATATGTTTGCCATATATCATTATATTTTACACTTTTGATATAACTCATCAATGCCTTTCATTTCTTAAAGATGTCCAAATATCAGCAATGATATCAATTTACGAGAGTTTTCCAGTGATTCTTTAACACGCGCACTTATCCGCCATACATACCATACCGGTCATCAACAGTCATAACACGATATTTATTGTAATTATTGTTTCTATACTTCCAGAATATTTGTTATTGATGAGTGAACATATTTAATGATTGCAATCAATAAAACAATCTAATATTTAATTAGTGAAATATCTGTTTTTCTTTTTTTCCTTTGCTTTTTCAAATCGATCTCAACACCTGTTTTGAGCAACATATTTGATGATTTAGTTATTCGATACGATTGCACTGTCATAAAGTCATAACATGTTCGAAAAATAGTAATGAAATCGTGTTGAATCTTTCAGGCTTCGTTTTTTCCATCCGGTTTAATGCATGAATCACATAGAGCATTAGACATTGCTTAGTGTGATAAATAATTCCAATTTTTGCATATATTAAAAATTAAATTCACCATCATTAACGTATTTATTAATATACTGAATTAATCAAACATCAATTTTCTCAATGTTATTCATTGTGCTTTCTTCACAGTAATTTGTTTTTCAAATGTATTTATTAACCCTTAAATGCATGAATTTTTGTATTGCCTTAAAAAAATGTTTATTATTGACAATTATTATTGACAAAAAACATAGACAAAGACAAAGACATATTTTATTTTTATTTTCACTTGAATCCATAAACAGACTGTTTATCTTATTGCCAGACTAAAAAAATATATCGCTGTCATTAATCATAAATAATTATATTTAAATATTTGGTACGATGGAAATTCAAATCACAATGCATTTAAGGGTTAATTTATATATTATTTCTTTATTAAGGTATGCTTATTGTATTACAATTGGTTAAGCACGTCATTTGCATGTCTAAATACTTTTATGGTTTTTTACAAAAAGTTACCTCGAATAAAATGATACATTGTATAAGTACATAAAAATAACTTACCTATGTGTATAATAGAACAGAACTTCTTCCAAGAGCACAAATACAACCAACTCCAATAAAACCCATTGAAATGTCGGTAAAGGACCGCTGAATGAACATTCTCGCCACATATAAATAAGAGTGGAAAGATAAGTAAATGGTATTCCGATACAAAATTGATTGAAAGATACTATTTTTAATAATTTATTTACTTTATCGCGAGGAATCTAAAATTAATCCTCATAAAAGATTACAATAAAATTATAAAATAAATATTTAGAAAGAAAGTATTTTATTAAATAAAATTGCATAGTTATTACGTAACGTGTCATTAAGAAATTTTATATTAGATGTAATTATTTTACAAATAAATATTTAAGCAATAACTTTATATTTCCAAATGACAAGAAGCCATGAAAAATTACTTTAACTTCCCTTCAACATTTATTATCATATTCCTTTCCCCACAAATTAGTAGCTACTTTCACACATAAATATACCCATCTCAATGAATATTTATCTCTTGTAAATATATTTTTCCTCTTCAGTGAATAATTATATATTCATTTCTTTCAATGTGTGTTTTATCAATGCATTCCTCAATCTTTAATGGATATTTCCTCTTTTCATGGATATTTCCTCTCCGTATAAAAATTTTAAATGAAAAAAAAAATTTAGGTAAATGCTATATTTAAATCAATGTCTTGTTTTAGGATAAATCCAAATTTTTTAAAATTCATTAAAAAAAATCATAAATCAATTTTAATTAAAATTTTACATAATTCAAAAAAAATTCTTACTTTTAAAAGCATTTTAATAATTTCATGGTAATATTTAAATGTTCCTTGGTGTAATTATGTATTTATAATTAATTCAAATTCAAATTGTTGTGGTCAGTGAAGTAGTAAGTCTAGGAATTTTCCATATTTTGAAAAGAATTTTTCGAAAATTTTCAAATATTCTTTTCTAGTCAAGTTTTGCTCTTTAAACTTTTCACTAGAAGAATCTTGGTGAAATGAAAAAGTTGTGGTCAGTAGGATGCAAATGACGTCATCCTCTATATTTTAGCTGAAATAATTTTTTGATAATCTCCAACCCTCGCACTACAGCGCGTAAACAAAAAAATGCAATATAAAATCAATAATTACATTTGTTTGAAAATTATTTTTTAATTAATTAAATTAATAAATTACTGATATTTTCATAGAATATTTCGAGTAATTCTTTATTAACTGGTGAGTATAATATAATTCTATATTAGGTAACGGAAAAAAATAGTTCGATACGATAAACTTATATTTATTCAATAATTCAGCCATTTTGCACAATTGTCAATCAATTACAATAAATGTGCAAATATTAATTAAAAGCATTTGTCAATGCTAATTAAACGTAAATTTATCAACACAAAAAAGACTTTAACGACTCAAACCATTTTTATTAATTGAGGTGACGTAATCAGAGTTTAAGATACAGATAAATATTGTATATAATTGTATATAATATAAAATGAAAAATATACATCGCTAATCAGCATTGTTTACCTTGTCAAAGGCATCGGGCTGTATTTTGTATTGCTTGAGAAACTGGGGAGTATTAATTAAATCAAAGCTTAGTAACAGTAATCCATAACCCCAATATACAACATTTGTCAATAATAATGTACCTTGGAAATATAGCATTAATAATCTTTGAAAATCAAGATTTAATACCAAAAAATCCAACATAAAAATCATCATTGCCCATCGTTGCGTAAAATTTATCAAAAATTGACTGCCATAACTCTCCCGATGCACCCCAAAACTGTTGTAAATGCCTAATTAGAAAAAAAAGATAAAATTCAATAAAATGTTATCAGGATACACTATTTTTTATTATTATTATTATTATTATTATTATTATTATTATTATTATTATTATTATTGTTATATTTATATTTATTATTATTATTATTATTATTATTATTGTTATTATTATTTTTATTATTATTATTATTGTTATTATTATTTTTGTTATTATTATTATTGTTATTATTATTGTTATTATTATTATTATTATTATTATTATTATTATTATTGTTATATTTATATTTATTATTATTATTATTTAGATAAGTTTATAACAATTATAAGTCCTTGCTGCGAAGGGCTTTTTTTGTTATTCACTTATCTGATATATTAATTTATGCTGCTGCCAAGCAATCACCGTTATATACTTATTATTATATTTATTATTTTATTAAAAATCAAGCATTTTATACAATCAAACCCGGTTATTGTCACTCCTTTTATGTCACACTCCGCTTTGTGTCACTCCGCTTACTGTCATAAATCAGTTAATATCACACACATTATAGTCCCCCCGGTGGCTGACTTTACTTGCCTACTGTCACAAATTTTATGGTCTCATCAATCTTAGTAACATAACATAAAGGCCTTACATTGAAAGTATGCCAGACGTGACTGACGATGTATTTGATGCTTTTGCCTGTGTGAATGACTTCATACTCAATAGGCCAGTGACTGTGCTAACTGAGTTTATACATACTATACCTCCCCCTATATTTTATGACTTTGTTTGACAGTCAGTTAGAGCAGACCATATAATTTTATCATGTACTGTACTAATGTAGATGTTTAGTTTGCCTAATAAAGTTAGTGGTCTACTATGCATGCTTCAAATGCTAGTGTCCTATGTATTTCAGGACAAAAATACAATAGTTTTTCTGAGTGCATGCGCTACACTGCACACATCACCACCATATAGACATCCTACAACCTGCACTGCACAACTCCGCTTTATATAAACTCCGCTTATAGTCAATCGTTTTTCGCTGTCAATTTGATGTGACAATAACCGGATCTGACTGCACTATGTAAATAAATTTTTATCATTACTTTTAATTTAAAAATAGTTAAACATATATTTATTCTATTATTTAACAAAGAAATTAAATTAATATTGGTGAAATTAATTTGTTGTTGCTAATTTTATTATTAATAAATTTTAAAAAAACAAACTTTATTTGATCTAATTTATGAAAAAATAGTATAAAGAATCAGTATAAGACCTCAATATATTCTATTTATCTTTTAACAAATAATGCCCATAAATGTTTTCTTTTCTGTTTTATCTTTTGTTTTTAAGATTGTATAATATATAATTTATATTTAATTTTTAAAAATTGTTTCAAATAATTATCCAATCAAAATAGTAAAAACTTTATTATATTTGTTTATTGCTTCAATTAGCATTAAAAATAAATGAAAAATAAAAACAAATGGAAATGAATGCAATTAAAAATAAAGAAAATATAAATAAAGTTAATGCTTCTGACAGATTAGAAGCTGTCCAGAGATATGCAAATGGTGAGACATTGACTAAAATTGCACATCTGTATAATACAAAACCTGCCAATGTACGTTATTGGATCAAAAAGACTAAACCAACTCTGTTAAACAAATTAGAAAAAGAAAATGCTAACAATTCTTTGGCAGACCAAGTTAAAACAAAAACTTTATTAAACGTAACAAATAAAAAAAAGAATTCAATGAGAATGTTAATGAAAATGAAATGTCAGATGCAGAAACAAAACGCAAATTGGCAATAGCAAATAACATTTATGACGACAAAGAAATTAATATGGAAGAATTCCATCACGTAAGAGAGATTTATCTCAGCTACGGTGACATGTCCATCAACTTGTTAAAGAGGAGAGGAGAATTTTTAGGAAAATCAACTAAGGAATCAACCGAATATTTCAATGATGTAAACAAAATGAAGAATATGTTAAACAGTAATTATTTTGCAAAGATTAAGGAAAAATATTTTTATTTCGAAAATATTTTAAATAAAAATAATTTTGATTAGAAAAAAATTATAAACTTTTAATTCTTATTATTGTAAATGATATTAAAAATTATTAAATTCTAAAAAAAGTTTTATGCTATATTAAAAAGATTTTTAATTATTATTATTAATAAAAGTCAAAAGTAATTATTTAATATTAAATAAATTTTAATATATATTTATTTTATTATTTTAGTCAAGTTTCTAAATAAGATTAATTTAATTATTCAAAATTTAAATTTACCCACCCAATTTTTTTCACATATTTATCCAAAAGCTCATCTTATTATTATTATTTTATTTTTTTATTTTATTATTATTATTTATTTTATTATTTTATTATTATTTTTATTATTTTATTTTTTTTATTATTTTTTTATTATTTTATTATTATTTTATTATTATTTTATTATTATTATTATTATTATTATTATTTTTTTTATTATTATTATTTTATTATTATTATTATTATTATTATTATTATTATTATTATTATTATTTTATTATTATTATAATTATTATTATTATTATTATTATTGTTGTTATTATTATTATTATTATTATTATTATTATTATTATTTTTATTATTATTATTATTATTATTATTATTATTAATTACTGTTATTATTAGTTAAAGATAGTTAAAGGTTTTAAAAAAGTTTTGATCATAAAATTTTTTAATTTGCTTTGAAAATATAACAGATTTTAACGTAAGCACTGCATTATGTTCTGAACATGCATCTCGCTTTTTAATTTTGGTTTATTCTTTATTCTCATCTAGTTCAAAGATTGGGGAAAAGATTCTATAATATTTGTGAATATTTTTGGGGGTCTCCATGAGGCTATATTATGACTGGCAAACTTTTTACCTTGTTTTATTATACGTTTTGTCTTAAAAGTATTCCACTTGCTTGGACTAATTCCATTTCTGAGTATGTTATTAGGTAAGAAACAGAGAAAACTAATAACAGCCCATTATGGGGACTTTACAGCTCTAGGATGGACAATTAGAATGTATAGGTAAAAGATTGATAAATACTGGACTAAAAAGAATTTGCATCAATATTTAAATTAAAAGATTAACCTGCTGAAAAATCCGATAGCTAAATAAAATAATTATTACGGTTTTATTATTCCCAATTTTTTTATTATCCAAATTCGATTTGTTTAGCAAAAATAGAATTTGCTACATCAACAAATAATAATTAGTAAATTGTCCAATTGAATACAATCATGCAACTTTGAAACACATTCAACATATCCAAACAACGGTATACGTTTCTATCAATGAAAAATATTATGATTGACAACTTGGGTCGTCAGATTGGCTTATTTGAATTGTTTTTAAGTATTCACCGTTATATTTTGAAATTTTCAATTGTATCTAAGAAATCTTTGAACAATAATCTTAGTAACAAATAATTATTGATTCTATATTTAAGAAAAATAATTATGTTCTCAAGGAGTCTCTGAAACTCCAGCTGACAGTTATTTCGCTAATAAATTTCAATAAAATAATACATTAAAATCATATTTAAAGATTAATTATAATTAATGGAAAATTCTTATTAATCCATACATTTATAAAAAAGATTTTAAGAATAAATTTACCATGTTAGAGTATTTCTTGTAGCTATAAATCCAATTAAAAAAGTGCCAATAATAAAGGCAGCTTTTCTAATAGAGTCAAACAATCGAGTTTTTGATTCTTTTACTACTTCTTTATTTATCTCAAATTTCATTTTTACTAATTTTGACTAGTTTTGAAAATATGGTGAAATTAAATTTTTTAAATCAATATAATACTACAAATATTAATGACCTTAAATTTCCAACTTTTATATAATAAAACAATATTGTAGAGAACAATGTATAATTTAAAATAAAAAGAAGTTCATTGTTTTCAAATGAAAATTTAAATAAAAATTAATTTTCAATATTTTTTTTGAAAATTTGAATTTTAACTTTCTAAATAAAAAATATGAAATTCATAATATAAGAGATTATAATCAAATTCAAAAAAATGTTGCTCACAAACTAAGGTTTTAAGAATTTTGTTCATCTGACACGACCTCCGATAAGATCTGGTAGCGAAAAATTCAAAAGAACGAAAATTTACCAAATATCGTCCATTTATTGTTAAACAAAAAAAAATTATAAAAAGTATAATAAGTGTGGGGTTAGTGGTGTGGATGACCTTCACCCCATACATACAAAATAGTTTTGCGCCCGCCAATGGTTACCCATCGCTAGGCAACGTTGGTACTGTAACCACTGGTCGCAGGATCTCCAAAGGTGAGTTCCGATATCAGAACTGCTAAGGATTAGTCCTATGTCGGGTTCATCGAACTGCCGTTAGAAGGCCTATGTCCGTCTTCTGTTTCAGGTCCTTTTATTACTTTCTTTTTAATATATCTTTTCTCTATGTTTGCTTACAAACAATAACATAATAAACTAAACAATTTTATTTATTATCAAACGAATCAGCAGTCATGGGTTTGTTATTTCATTTGGCCACTCCTTGGGCGCGTCGACGCAACCGTTCGGTTCGACCTGGTCTAGCGTGTGATCGAGGTTTCTTGTTGGTTGATTGGGATTTTTCTTGGTCGCGATAAGCCAATTGTGCCGGAGCGAATACCAGAGGGTAAGTCACTGCACTTCCCTCCTGGCACGCCGACAGGGCGACCTCCAATCCTTTGATTTGTGTTCGCTGCGATTGGTTTAACACTCTTTCCTCTTTCCAGCCCTGTTGTGCTGCAGTAAGGCGCTTGTATAACGCTTTCATCTTTGCTGGTTCGGCCCAAGTGGCTTTCAATTGTTGCATCTCTCGACTCTGTTGTAAGAGTTGTCGGTGTAGATGCTGGTTTTCTCGTCTGAGTTCTTTTAATTCTCGGTGCATTAGTCTCGTGGCTTCCATTTCTGAAATTAAAATATTCAATGATTTGTTATCTGCAACGTTAACTTAATCCTATCGGCCCTTTTTCCGAATTATTTTATGGTCAGTATCGTACATTAACGGCCATTCCTCATGCGTCTCAACTAGTTGGTATTAGCCCTCTGGTTAATCAAGGTTTGGTCGAAAAAACGTTTTACCTTTCTACCTTATTTATTGTTTAAAAATTTTCTAAAAAACTTACTGAAAAGGTCAGATACTTATATCATTCATTTATACTAGTATAAAAGTATTTAATTAATAAAACTAAAGATTAAATAACGAGTAAAACATCAATATTTATTGTTACATAAAACTAATCAATGTATTTCTCTGGTTTATTTTGGGTCCATTGGGGATGTCTGCTAGCGTACGTGTGATCTCCAGTTTGGCGGGATCCAAGTCGATTCCTAAGGGTGGTCTGAATTAGCTTTTCTGGTAACACCAGTTTAGTCGGTGCCGTCATCTGTAGAGTCTCGGATCATCTAATTCGAAAGAAATTCCGTATTCTGAAGGAAATCCATTGGTACTCGGGATAGTTCCACTTGCTATGTCCCGGTTCACTTGAGCTAGCCGCTGTCTGGCTAAAACTGCCTTCCGGTGATATTTTCTCTCTAACTCCTCCATCTTTATGGCCATGAATTCGGTTCGCTGGCGGGCTTCTCGAGCTGAATTTTTGCCGGGCTCGCGCTTGATAGCGATACTCGGTAGTTCGACTTCTTCGGCTTGATATTCAGATCTTCGCGGCCAACTTGAGTCTCCATAAGTGGATAAAAGGTATCCATTATCCCACAGCACTTGGCGATATCGAGCGGCGGAAGCGCTCGGAACTTGGAGTGTTACTCGGGAATTATCGTTCCAACTTCCATAGGGGTCTCTGCGATCTGAATGCATAATAGATTTAGTTACAGTTCATCTTTACAAAATGTCTGTTCGTGAAAACTATGGGTGTTAGTAACTTATTCTACTTCAATAGTGCGATTGTACGGGTTAATTTTAGTTAAAGAAAAAAAAATGTAATGTACGAAAGTACCTGGTTGTCTCTCCCTACTAGGCATTCGAGTATTGTTCCTCGAGATTCGTCCCTGCATAGGATCTCTGGTTCGATTGCATCCACGATCGGTACTTGCTAATTTACGATCCATCGAGATTTATGCAGTATGAATGGTGAGTTTTTGTTAGTCCTTTTATAGTCATAAATCTATTTGTTAGGACGTGATGGCGTGGGTGAACTGACAGTTAATTTATATTTCTTGCGTTGTAATGTTATTATATTTTTATCGGTTACTTGTGGATTTATTGTTTATGTCGACTATTATTTGTTATTCATTAACTTTTTGTCGGTGAAAGTCCATTGTCACCGATCACCTTATCGTCTTTATTTATCTGCCGATCAATAAATGGACTTTAACTAACGGCAGATATTTCTTCGGCGTCACGATCTTGTTTGGTCAATGTCATTGACCCATCGTTCGCGTTGGAATGTAGTCTGTTTACTCTGTTACAAACTCAGACTATGACCTGTCTGTAGTTTACCTAGTTATATTACCGTTGCGATCGGCTTTGCTCTCTATTGATTCCATGGATTATTACGTGGTTAATTTTGTTGTTAATTCGGTAAATGGATTTCTAGGATGTTCTCTCTCTGAATTATTGCTCTTTTTCAACTCCGGCTAACTAGAAGTTCACTCTATTATGATTTACTCCGGATTATGCCGTTTTTCGAAAAGGTTCAAATGTACGTACTCGTCATGGAGAAGACTACTAGGTGGAATACTCAACGACTGCGATTCGATGCAGAGTATGCTGCGTTGTGGTAGAGTCTAAATCTTTGCTCTTTATATACTCTAATATTTCATTGCGTTGTGATGTTAAATTATATTGTTCGATAATTTAGTCGGGAGTTTTTATTCTATTATTTCTATCAATTTCAGGGCGTCTCGTTAGATATTATTTGGATCTAGAGGTTTAATGCTATCCGTGGGAAATTTATAGTGTTTGAATTATTACGAACTATTTTATGAAAGCTGAGCTCTTTTGTTATTTAACCGCGAATCGTATTACGATATTTATTACTGTTAATTTACTACTTCTTTATGGATCATTCTTATTTGGTTATTTATTTACGTTAGATTTAGTTTGATAATGTTATTTTATTGCCTTTGCTTGATTAGTATTAATACAATGGTCTCATTTGAATTATTGAGCGATTGAATTATTGGATGATTGAATTATTGAATGGTTGAATTATCGAATGATTAATTTATCGAATGATTGAATTATCGAATGATTGAATTATCGAATGATTGAATTATCGAATGATTGAACTATCCTCTGATCAAGAAATCGCATCTTTATCCTTCAATTGGTTAGAAAAATTGAGTTCAGTCGTTAATTTAGTTTACTATCTATCAATGATGAATACTTTAATCATTTTTCGAAAGGTTGTTGATCTATTAGTTACTTCTACTCTATCATTTGAAATTTTATTTTCCATCAATTTAGTAAGGTTCGGTTTCCTTACGCTATCTCTCTGGCCTCGTATTCATGAACTTTATCATTTTAGATTAATCAGAGGGTAATCCAATCATTGATCACTCGTAAAAATTTACTTTCTTGTTATTATTTAAATAGTTTGATCATTGATTTTATTTCATCGTTAACTATATCGTGATTACTTTACCAAATTTATTCTTTTATATTTAAGTTACAAATTCAGTTTTGGCTCAATCAATTTATTAATTTATTTACATCGTGTCGAGTTTTAAGTCATAGATTTAATTACTTTAGATCAGATTAATCACAATTTAGTTAGTAAATTTATTTGCATCGCATCGGTTTCAAGTCCCCACTACCCGAGCCTTAATTTAGTCCTAAGGTGCTTGTGTTTACATTAGATTTTACGAGTGCCCACTGGACTACTCGGTGTTATAATTTTAGCTGATTTGTAGTTAGATATTTAGGTCGATTTTACGGGAGGTGGGTGAAAGAGAGCCAGCCAAAAGACTAGTTCTCAATCTTCCCACCGCCCCTATAATGGATAGAATATTTACGTTCGAGATCCGTCGTTACGCACGACAGAGCTCTCACGGGCACACACTTTAGGCGGAGAAACCGCACTTACACAGTGTGACTAGTTGTGTTTTGATTTTACTTTCTTGTGTGATGTGTGGCTGTGGGCCAGAAAAATTTCGACTCATTAAAAAGATTTCATTTTCGAATACATATATTAGTGCATTTCAGTAAAAGCATAGTTGACCATTGATTCATCTCATTCATACACAATGAAGTGGCAAATAATTCCCACATACACGAGTCAGTAGAGCTTACCTGTAAGATACTGGGTTCGTGATGTGGAAATAGTTGCCGAGAGTTGTTCCTCTAATTGAAAAAGTTCTTCTGAATAGCAATTATTCACTGAGTGAAAAGGCATTAAAACTTTGTGAAAATGGATTGGTATTTATACCTGTTCTGTGACCCTAACCTTGTGTGTTAATTTTTATGTGTTAAAACAAAATTTGACCTTGCTATTATGTGTCTAATTTATTTCTAATTTTTTATTATTTTTCCGATTTATTTGACAATTTAATCATTTATTTTTAATTTCAATCAGTTCTGATTAAAATTATTTTATTTTTGTTCGATTTATTCATGAACTCTTTTAATTTTTCGTAAATTGTCACTTTTTCGGTCAAATCTTTTGTTATTGTGTTGTTTCTATGTCAATTCGTGCATATCTTGGTGCCTTCCTTAATATTTTAATTTAATTTTTTGTTTTCTATTTTATATGTTAAATTATGTGTTTTTCTCGCATTTTTAGGTGGTTACTTGATGTTCATGGGTCCGATTTTAAATTTTGCATGTTATGTTTGCGTGCTGTTTCCAATCCATTTAAACAAAATCTTGTACTGGCCCAACATAAGATACAAAAATGATATAAAAATGATTAAAACATTAAAAAACAAATTGCAAAACAACATGATTGTCAAATTTCATCAAATCAGCTTTAAATTCATTAAAAACGATTATATTTTGGAAAATAACTATGAATATTAAGCTTAAATGTATTTAGAAACTTTAATAAAAAAACAATCATGAAAATTTGACATCTAGAGGAAAAGTGATGAAATATGGTAAAAACGTGTAGGTGTTTTGTTTTACCGCATCAAAAAATTGCGTGAAACTCGATCATATGTAAGTCGATGTCAAATCGACAAAATGGTTACACTTAAATTTAAAAATTTTCACAAAAAAAGAAAAAAATAAGAAGTAAGAACGATTTGGTTTTATTTATTTTTTCATTATTAACTGTTGTCAGTAAATTTTTAAGATTTAAAATAAAGCCAAAGGCAACTTTTGTTTAATAATTTCAGTCGATATGTGAATCTTTTATTTAGGAATTGTAACCTTTGTGGTTTTCATTAAATTTTATTATCCAATTCGATTTTTTTTTATTATTTAATTCACACTGAAATTTAACTATTAAGAATTTATAGTGTTGGGCTCAGAGCCACAATTTAAACAAAATAAGGATAAAAATTAAAGTTAAAGAGCGGAAATAATGGAAGGAATCACTGCACATAAACATGCACCGCACCAAGATATTAATAATCAATAAACAACATAATAATTAAAACAAAATAGAAACATAACAAAAATTAAATAAAACAAATAATTAATTAAAATTCGAAAATGCCTACAGACGCAAAAAGAAAAACATAAAGGAATAAAAATAAACTGCCAAAACCTTGCAAAATAAGGTTTAGAAAAAACACAGGCAGAAGAGGCGACCAGAAAACAAGATATTGGGGTTTAAAAATAATATTTTAAGAAAATAATAATAAAAATAAAATCTAACAATAAAATATTAATATATCAAAAAATAAAGGAAAATATATAAAAATTACAAAAATATTTTAAAATAAATAAAATAATTAAAAAGCCCTAAAAATGGCGAAAAATCGCCCATTGGTCGCACACATGCACGAAAATACTATAAATACAGTGATGAATTTCATTAAATCTAATCTTATGCTTTATTGAACACATTCAATTTATAATCTGAAAACTAAGTAAGGAGCTTTTTGTTGTTGTATAATATTTTATGATGCTTTAAAATTTTTATTTGTATTAAACCGTTTTGATGTCAACTTTTCATTTCACTTATCTATTCATATATATATCTATTTACATGTTCGGACCCTCTAAAATCCTATATTACGTATGGAAATAGATGGTTCATGGGACCGACCGTGTGTCGGCTAGTGGGTGAAAACCCTTAGTTGAGCTCGTGGGTCATGCCTCGTGAACCCCTTGGCAGTTCGCAGTCGGTTCCGGCTTTGTGCACGGGACCGCTACGCAGGGCGCCATTGTACATTCGAAGCGGCTGCTGAAAATGTGGCCGGAGCGAATCGTTTAAAATCTCGGGAAGAGCGGAGAACTTCAGTTAAGGGAAGCTAAGGCGGATCATACACTGATCTAAAGTAATTTTTAAATATTCCGAACAGAAAGGTATGAATAAACTGGGCAGCAAGCGATAGATTTCAGATTAAAATAATGGAAAGAGTTTGGTTTTTGTACAGATAGCAGTTAAAATTGAACCTTACGTAATATCAAAACTACCTATTGAAATCAAAATTATAACAATTACCTGGCCGATAAATGCTCCACAGGAGGGCAGCACGTTTTACCCTTCCACATCTGTTGTCCGCGGAAAATAGGTTATGATGCACCCGTGACTCGAGAAGTTGCCTGGTAAAAAATTCCATCCATCATGTAAGCAAAATATCCATCGTAAGGGTAGGTAGACGACGAGAGTAGTGGGATGTGTCATATCCAGCACACTACCCCCTCCCCCCACTGAGAGAAAATTTTTCTAAGTCCAAAAGTACAAAAAAATTTTAAGACAAAGACAATGACTCATTCAAGGTCATTGAAACAAAGACCATGACTCATTCAAGGTCATTGAAACAAAGACCATGACTCATTCAAGGTCATTAAATGACTAATCATATTTTTTCAAGGTCATTCAAAATTTCTCAAGGTCATATTACTTTTTAAACATTTTTAAATTTAAATTTACTACTTATCAAAATAAGTAGTATATATTTTGTAAATTTATTTTATTATTATTAAATTAAATTGTTTGTTTTAATCAAGTCAATTATTTTATTATTATTATTATTAATATTATTAATATTATTATTTTTATTTTTATTATTATTTTTATTATTATTTTTATTATTATTATTTATTATTATTATTATTATTATTAACATTATTACTATATAATGAAAACCACGACATATACAACAAATTTATTATAAAGAGATAATTATACTATAGTTGTATTGTCGAAGAGCTTTATTCAAAGCCCATTCCACATACTTCCGATATCGGGAAGCGCAGCAATGACATCCATCACCACAGGGGTATTCGGGTTCCATATCTTTTGACAAATTGTTTTGTTCGATATCCCATAGGAACTCATCGATTACAGTAAATATCCATATTGATGTATGATTGAATATCAAGTCTGGAATTATTGATGCTAGCTTATCCATGATTCCATGTATTCCAGACGTTCTTTAATAACTTTAAAATAATCATCTAAAATACAAGTAATAATAATAATAGTAATAATAAATTACCATAATGTTTAATTTCATTCATAGCTTGAACTGCGCTCGGTACAATCATTTTAATGATAAAAATTGAAATAACAATTACTTTTATACTAATTTAGACACACACACACACATCTTTAGCTATAAACAATAAATATTAATTTATAATGTTTTGAATATGATTAAAGAAATTTTAATAATATTATTAGTTTTTAATATGGCCAACTCAATTGTTGTAACCGTTCAAGGTAAAAATTCAACAAGATGTGTATGTCCTGATACCGCTGTATTGATGGATATTTTGTATATGATAGATAGGCCTAGATATTTGAAAACTCCAGTCAAAAGATTATCTGAAAGAATGAGTAATTTAGAATTCCGATTTGAACATACATATGAGACTTTAAAAAGAGCTAAAAACGAATTATATGATGATATTATATATTTAAATAAGACCATTGGTACTATCAAAAATGAATTAAGAAAATCAATATTAGAATTGAAAGAAAATCATAAACTTAATGAAAAAATGATGAATCAAGTTCAATATAGTATAAAATTTTATTCTAATAAAACAACTGATCAGTTCAATCGTATAATGAAATTACAACAACACCCAGTTAACAGTGGCAGCAACAGCTTGAAAGAAGTTAACAGTGCCAACAAATCATCATTGCCATTTCCATTATATATTTTTACATATTTTCTTAGTATTGCATGATTCTGATTGGTCGAATATAGTATAAATACGCTTACACTTTCAAATATTTTTATAAAATGACAGAAACTAAATTTTTTATAACTTTGTTGAATGAGCTGGTCTCTAATAATAGTGAAGAAGATGAAATCATTAAAAACATGAAATTTATGGTAAACCGTACCGAGAAAATCGTTGAAGACATCCCATTCGATTATGAAAAAATTCTCAATTTGCCACCATTGGAGAGAAAGAAGGCATTCCAATCAATATTTAGTTACATGTTTGATGAAAATAATAAATGGATGCGAATAATAGTAGGATTAATGTATATGAAACACATGATATTAAAATCTGGATCCGACTATGAAAATTATTTCCAATGGTCTATAGAGGTATATTACTTTATATTGTTAATAATTTATTATTATTTAGGTGATAGAAACAAAAATTGATCCTTGGGTAGAATCAAACGGTGGATGGACAGCTATTATTCAAGTTGCCGCAGAAGCCAAACGCTCTGATATTTATATCGAGAATTGCAAATTTTTTTTAAAACTATTCACTGGAGTATCTGTTTTATATTTATGTAACAAGGTTTATCATAGATTTTAATAAATATTTCTTTGTTATTTTTATTAATAAAAAACTATATTTTAAAGATTTATTGATTATTACATGCACATTCTTCATCACCACAAGATTCTATCATAATATTTTCTATAACATGATCAATACAATTCTTAAAATCAGTAGGCTCATCTTTAATAATTTCGGTAGCTTCTTCAACATTAATAATTTCTTCAGAATCATTAATAATTTCAGTATCTCCATCATGAACAATTTCATCACTCTGACATTCAGATTCGCAAACCGATTCTTTACTCAATGCTTCAACTAGAGTCAACATATCTCTAATTTTTACACCGGTTATTTCTTCAAGTTTATCAAACAAAAAGTTTATTAAATATTCTAAACCAAAATTAATTAATTATTTATATTTTATATTTTACCTTTTTCAGACATCATTTTAACACTATTTTAAAACTAATTATAATTTTGTTTATAGAATAACAAAGAAACATTAATACATTTATTAAACACTAAACACTAAAATAACTGTGAAAGTCTAGCAGTAACAATTTTCCAGATTGGAGAAAGCACATCGTTTTGATCTGCTTTATATCCTTGGATTGTTATTGTTATATACCAGTTTTCCTGTTCTTTGAATCCAATTTCTGTAAATGCATCATAATATCTGGTATATTGACTCGTGAAGAAAGCATTTTCATTGCATTTTAAATTCGAATTGATCTTTTTGAATGTATTATCAATATCCTTGATATCTAACATTGAGAGAGTACCAGCAAGAGATTGAAATTGCGTTTTATTGAGTTTGACTGGATTTGCCAATTGCATATTGATAGGCTCCTTTAAAAAATACATTTTATAATTGTGGAACATCTGAACTGGTTGGACACTTATTTTCTTGGTCATGTTTGATTTATGATCTTTATAATGTGGTGACGCACATTTATACCCTTGACAGATAATGATTAACCAATAAGAATCATGCATGATCACAAAGACAATGCATGATAAGTGCATGATAAATGCAAGATAAGTGTGTGACTGGAAAACTGTATGTAAATTAACCCATTGAGTTTACATATATGATTTTACACATACCATCTATATAAAATGTATTATTAATATCACGTGTTTTATTATCATTATTATTATTATTTTTATTATTATTTTAATTATCATGATTTTTATTATTATTATTATTATTATTATTATGATACTAATAAAAATACTATTTTTATTATTGTTACCACCATCAAAATAAAACTATTACTATCAAAAACATTTATTATTATTACCAAAATAAAACTAACAAAACAACAAAAATAAAATACAAAAACATTTATTATTAATACCAAAATAAAACTAACAAAACAACAAAAATAAAATACAAAAACATTTATTACCAACAATAAAACTACCAAAACAATCAAAATAAAATACATTTATTGTCGTAAAAGTTTCATTTTTTGAAAATTTCGTATTGAATTTGTAAGATTCCATTCGACATTGCGCTGATATCGGAAATCACAGCAGCTACACCCCAGAATACAGGGGTATTCAGTTTCCATCTCCTTGACCATTCGGTTTATTTCATTATCCCAAAGGGCTTGCCTAATCATATTGGAAATATCGATTCTTGTTTCATTGTATATTAGCTGTTGATGCATTGACGGTTCTTGATTCTTCAAAATCTCCTTTATTTGAGGATAGTAATAAATAATGCGATCTATTATCATTGGAGCATATTGGTCTAAATAAAATATAAAAAATGAAATAAAAAAAAAGATAAATTTACCGTATTCAGCGATATTTTTCTTTGGCATAGCATACATAATATTTTCCATTTTAAAAATGAAATCAAATGAATAAGCAAGTTGTTTTAAACAATCATTGGGCAATCAGATATCGACCAATCCAGTGATTTCATTTTGTATGTCACAAACAATATTTTTGTACTCTAGATTTCGCACCCCTAATATGACTATTTTGCCACTAGCAAACACGTTAACACACATTGGGTTGTATTTTAAAAGCCTCAGTGCAGGAAATAATTCTGGCTCGAACATACAAAAACATTTTGTTGACATGTTGTATAGATTGATAGATTGTCCTATATCCATGGTAACTGTAATTGACTGTATTTTAATATCCTTTATTCTATATTGTAATTTATTGACATCTAAAGGTTTCTTACATCCCATGATTCTGCATTTGCCGGATTTGAAAAATATTATAGGATATTTTCTACTCCTATCTACAATTTGCTGTGGTTTACCATTTGGAAACGTCATTTTTGATACATCGAATGTTCCTTTATAATTTATATTTGATAACATAATTAAACAATAAAGAAATATTAAGCTATATATATAATTTTTAGGAAGAGTTCATTAAATTATATAATATAAACAAAAACCTATAATTATACAAATTAATAATGGAATTAAGAAATGATGCGGTATATCAAATCGTCGGCCCAAGTGGTAGTGGTAAAACTATGTTTGTGTGTAAATTACTGAAATCTAATTTATTTCAAACAAAATTCAACAAGATTTATTGGCATAGGGGTGCAGATGAAGAACATGGATTAACTCAGGATAATTTCTGTAAATTGAAAAACATGAAAATAGTAAAGGGTTTCGATAAAAACTGGTCAAGTCGATTAACGAAAGGTGATGTCATCATTATTGATGGATGATTTGTATCAGGAAGCTAATAAAGAAAAGGATTTTAATAATTTATTCACAAAAATCAGTAGACATGTCGGTGTTACTGTGATCTTTATTACTCAAAATCTATTTCATCAGGGTGGCGCCCATCGAACAAGGAATTTAAATGTTCAATATTTAGTTATTTTCAAGAATCCTAGAGATGCAACAGTTATTGATTTTCTTGCTCGACAAGCATACCCTAATAATCGTAATTTTCTCATCAGTGCATTTCAAGATGCTACAAAATCACCACATGGATATATATTTCTTGATTTCACACAACAATGCAATGATGATTTACGGGTAAAAACAGATATTTTCAATAAAGAAGGTGCCATGGTATATAAACAAAGCTGAAAACTTTAACATGTAAAAATGTTTATGAAATCCAGTCTTAAAAATATCCGAAAACTTAGACAAAGTATTAAAAAGACTATAAATAAAGTTCCACCAAAAACCAGTTATACACCATCTAAAAAGCTAATAACTGAGAATTACCCTGCAATGAATCTAATTTCGAAAAACATTATTAAAAAGAGTAAGAAAACAGATAAAATTGTAAAGAATCATAGGAGTTTCCCATATTTTAATGCATTGTTAAAGGCTTCGAGTATGAAAAGAATGTCTATTTTACAATCTTTTCCAACTTTCGTTGTCGATGATTTACTCAAAATTCTATTAAAAGTTGTCAGAAGTAAAATTAAAATCAGTAATTCTAAAAAAATAGTATTGAATAAACATCGTAAGCCTTTGTTATCACTAGTAAATAATAAAAATCGACAGCAAATGGGAAAAATCATATATAAACAACAAGGTGGTTTTATCGGAGCAATGTTACCATTAGCATTATCATTATTATCACAATAAACGATGGGACAATCATTACCTAATGTTAAATTAAAATTTAAATCATCTTGTTGTAATGGAGAAGATTTGGACGAACCCAGAAGACGAAGCAGGTTTCGGTGGAGTGGCAAAGTTAAAGAAAAGAGTCCCAAAGTCGAAAAAGGAAACGCAAAAGTGGTTGTCAGATCAGCTTGCGTACAGTTTAAACAAACCAATGCGGAAAAGATTTCCAACAAGAGCTTATAAAACATTCGGTATTAATGATTTATGGCAAATGGATTTGATGGAGATGATACCGTATTCGAAGATTAACAAGGGTTATAAATATATTTTAACGTGTATTGATGTTTTCAGTCGTTTTGCTCGCGGTGTACCAACAAAGACAAAATCTGCAGAGGAAATATCTAAAGCAATTAACTCAATGTTTAAAAATGAGCATCCAGACAATTTGCAAACCGATTTAGGTATTAATATTATTATTATTATTATTATTATTATTATTATTATTATTATGATTAATATTATTATTTTTATTATTATTATGATTTTTATTTTTATTAATATTATTAATATTATTATGATTATTATTATTTTTATTATTATTATTATTATTATAGACAAGGAGTTTTACAATAGTAAAGTTAAGCAAATCCTGGATCGTCTCAAAATAAGTCATTATTCTGTACATTCTCAATACAAAGCCGCACATGTTGAAAGATTTAACCGGACATTGAGGGATAGATTGAAGAAATATTTCGTGCATCAAGGTAATAAAATATGGATAAATGTATTACCGAAAATACTTGTTAGTTATAATAATTCATCACATCGAGGTCTGAATGGTTTGAGACCCGTAGATATCAGCTCGAAAACATTAGCTAAATCAGTACGATCTAAAACAGTTGCTATTACAAAACCAAAATATAAAGTTGGTGATTACGTTAGAATTAGTAAAATATCTGCTTCACCTTTCATCAAAAATTTCGATAGTAATTTGAGTTATGAGGTATTTCAAATTACTAAAATTAATACTAAACAGAGTCCTGTAATGTATGTTATTAAAGATAGTGATAACAATTTAATACAAGGGAAATTCTATGAACAGGAATAACAAGTTATTTCCAAACCTACAGTGTTCAGAATTCAGAAAATATTGAAAACTAAAATGGTGGGTAAGGATAAACAATACTATGTCAAATGGCATGGATATCAAAAACCCTCATGGATATCATCAAAAGACCTAGTAAAATGAGTTTCTATACAATTTTACCGAGTAATAGTTGCCCACTAATCCATCCGATAAATCAAGCAAGTAAATTTATGGTTGATCTTCAAAATCCCATTTATTTACATGGAAATTGGGAAGTTGCTTTGCAAGACTTTACATTTGTGTACAATACATTTCCATTTTATAGTCATTGTAAAATCGGTTACAAGAAACGTGTACCCAAAACCTGTAGTGGTATTTTCTCAATCAATAATTTTGAACGATATTGTCATATTCCGAATCAGATTTTAGATGAAAATTGTGGCATGTTTTTCAAAGATGGATTGAATGTTAGTTGTGATTATAGTCCATTTACAATAAAGTTTGAAAGTATTGAGGATGCCAAGCGAATGGGTTGTGATAAGCTTTACATTGTTGTTCCTGGTACTGAATACCTAATACGTTTCAAAACATTTGATGAAAAAAGTGTAACAATTGAAAACATCAAAATATCACTATCATATATTAATGAAGTTGAAGAGACATTTACATTTACTAATGATTTATATATTGAAACACTTGAAGAATTACATAAATATATTTCATTCAATTGTTTACATATATTTAAAACTATTGAATTTGTTAAAGATGGATTATGTAAATTCAGTCTGAATAATAATATTTGTGAAGTTACATTTGATAAGAATTTGGCTAATACATTGGGATTAGATAAGCAAACGTATAGAGCAAGTGCTTTTGGTGTACGCAAACCAAAAATAATAAAAATTCATAGGCAAATGTTCATATATACTAACATCATCGATCCTATAATTGTTGGTGATTCTTTGGTTCCTCTTTTGAAATCTGTTTGGGTTGATAAACATGACCAGGATGAAGTTGTCAATATAAATATCGATAATCCCATGTACTTACCGGTATCAACATCATGTATAAACAATATAGAAATAAATATTCGTGATGATAGCGGTAAATTTATTGAATTTAGTAAAGATACAAAACCTCATTTGACATTACATTTTCGTAAATTAGATGGCCAATAACGATATTATTAGTATGTATAGTGGTAGCCAAAGTGGTGGCGAATTACCATATTTTATTGGTAAACAGTACGGATCAGGTTGGTTGAGAACAATTGGTAGATTTGCACTTCTATTCTTAAACGCCTTGGTAGTTTTGGTATGAAAACTGCTAAAGATGTGATAATGAGTGAGCAGAAAGTATTACCATCTCTGAAATCAAATGCATTATCCGAGTTAGGGAAAGTTCTACCTAGTGTTGCAGGTATGTTTCAAAAACCCGAAGCGCCAGCTCAAAAACGTAAAAGACCTCATAAACATATAAACAAACGAATGAAAGGACATGGAACTATATTTCAAAAATGATTTGTGGTAAATCTGAATTGTGTTTATTTGATAGACCATCTCCCCAAGCAGTAATTGAAATGGGGGCCTTTAAAGAGGTATTCCCGATGAATTCTATTATGGATAGTAGAACCGATATTGAATTTTATATTAATGGTTCCCAAACTGAATATTTATATTTGAATGATACATTGTAAACTGTTCAGATCAAAGTTGTAGATAAAGATAGAAAACTGTTGGGTGAACCTAGTGATGTAATACCAAACAATTTCTTGTTTCAAACACTTTTTAAAGATGCAGTTCTCGGATTTAATAATATCAAGATTGAGGGTGGAAACAGTACATATATTCACAAAGCTCTAATAGAAACTATTATAAATTACAATAGTGATACTAAAATACATGTTTAACTCCTATGGGTTATGGTAGTGATGATGATAGGAAAAAGTGGATTAAAGGTTCGAAATTATTTACCATGTGCTCATCATTACAACTCAATTTTATGGATCAACCGAAATATTTACTCCCAGGTGTTAATGTACACATTAGATTGAAAAGATCTGATTCGGCATTATCACTAACAAGTGCTACCACAGCACCAATTCTTCAATTAGTTGATGCAAAATTATTGGTGAGAAGAGTTCGGGTTGAGCCTTCTGTATTAGCCGGTCATCAATTGGGGCTTAATTCTAATCATGCAATATATCCATTGAAAACAAAGGAAATTGTTCAATTTGCTATTGCTAAAGGTTCAGCTTCTTTCTATAAGGAACAAATATTTGGAGATAGAAGAATGCCCAACTTTATATTGGTAACATTTCAAAGTGAATCTCAATATAATGGATCATACTTAACATCGAGCTCAATTTTCAAAAATTTTGGAGTAACATCGCTAACTTTATCGAAAAATAGTGATTATAGAGAAACATATACTCAAGATTTCGATAATGATAATTATTGTGCTACATATATGCAGAGTATAGTTAGAAATATGGGTTATTTGGATAAAAACCTTAATTGCGGTATAACTCTTGATGATTTTAAAAACAAATATCCATTCTTCACATTTGTTTTGGCACCCGATTTTGATTTAAATCAGAGTCAATTACCTCAAAATGGAAATTTACGATTAGATATAAAGTTTGCTAAAGCTACAATTGAACCGGTACATGTTGTAATATATGGAGTATTTGAAAATGAGGTTCAAATAACTGCAAACAGAACTGTATTGGTTTGGACAGAGTTCAAACATTATTGGTTTGAACGAACATTATTGGTTTGAACGAACATTGTTGGTTTGAATGGTATAAATGTATAGAGAATTTATGATAATTTGTCATGGAGTAAGTTTTTAAATGTATTATTAATATTATTGATGTAGTTCTGTTCAGGTCTATCGAATTGGAAAACAAATACTAGGACATGAATTTTTAGGGGTTTTTCCTCTTGATAAAATTCCATATTTACGTAATAATCAAGCCATAATCGTCAATACTCAATCATCTCATCTCGGTGGAGAACATTGGTTAGCAATATATATGAAACCTAGCAAGATATTTGAATTTGATCCTATGGGTTTCTATTATCCGGCTTTAATGGTTTCGAAACTGCAAACAATGGGTAAACCTATTGTCTATAATAAAACTATGTATCAAAAACCATGGACCTTAACATGTGGTCAACATTGTTTAGCTTGGTTATTATCCAAGAGATTTGATGATTAATAAATGTATTAATGTTTATTGTTATGTTTTAACTATTAATATTTTTTTATTTATTATTATTACTTTTTATAAATATTATTATTTTTATTTTTATTATTATTAATATTATTATTATTATTATTAATATTATTATTATTATTAATATTTTTATATTATTATTATTAATATTATTTTTATTATTATTATTATAAATATTATTATGTGTTTAATTAAAGATAAGCTAATGCATCATCACAAAGACAGTGCATGATAAGTGCGTGATCACAAAGACAGTGCGTGATCATCACATGAAAAGTGCATGCATACACAAAATTGAATAAAGAAAACACATGCAAACAAAAGTATGTATGTGATTTACAAAGAAAACACATACAAACAAAAGTATGTATGTGATTTTACAAAGAACGCATGCAGTCACAGTGTAGACTGCATGTGTTTTACAAAGAAAACATGTCTAAAAATCTGTCACCTATATGTGTGTATTGCTTAAATGTGATTGGCTAAATCCTGAAAATATTATTCTCTTTATAAACATTGACAAATGTAGAATTTGTCACAATTATTTCAAAAATTTCTGAAGCGCTATTTTCAAAAATGAACAATAATATTTTAAGAAGTATTCTCGAGAATGAAACTGGTAAGGATTTTTTATTAATTTTTAATTTTATTATTATATTATTCTAGATTGGTATACTTTAACAGAAATACAAGATCAGTTAGATCGTGAAAATGATGTTATAATTATTGACGATGATGGTAAATTTTAATTTTATATATGTTTTATTTATAAATTATTTTAGAAGTTATTTTAATCGAAGATACAATTGTTATCAGCGATAGCGAAGACGATATTATCGAAGATGGTAAATTTTAATTTAATTTTATTATATATTTAAAAAAAAAACATTTTAGTTGATTTGGATGCAGATGATCATCATAATGCCACCGTTTTTGGAGATGCCCCTATTTCTGGGGATGACAATAATTATACCACCGTTTTTGGAGATGCCCTCGTTACTGGGGAAGATATGGAGGACCTCTCTTCTATAGAGGATGATGATTCGTCGGAATCAGGAGATAAATGTTAGTTTTTTATTTATTTTTATTTATCGAAATTAAGTTAATGATATTTGAAGTATTATTAAAATATTACATCAAATATCAATCATTTATAATAATTTATAATAAATTTATAATAAGGATCTATTTATTTCAAAAGTTTTATGATAAATATATTTTTAAATTGATGAAATTTAAAGTATTATTTTAATAATACTTCAAATATCATTAATTTATAATATATTTTAAAAAAGTATTATTACTGAAACATATATTAACATAATAAATTATAAACAAATATAGTTGAACAAATAGTTTTTGAATTATATAGGCATTTTTATTATAGATCTTACGTAATTGAATTATATATGAATTATATAGGAATTATTTTAATAGATATTTTATAGCATATTTAATAGTTTGCAGTGAGCATGCAAATATTATTGTATTTAAGGTTTTATTTATTAGAATTATTAGAATTATTTAATAGTTTGCAGTGAGCATGCAAATATTATTGTATTTAAGGTTTTATTTATTAGAATTATTAGAATTATTAAATAGTTTGCAGTGAGCATGCAAATATTATTAGTTACTTTATATAGGTTTATTTGTTAGAATTATTAGATATTTTATATCATAGTTACTTTATATAGGTTTTTAATTTAATATTTTTATTAGGCACTTTTTATCCGAGATATTGCATCTCATCATTGCAACATAATGAAAGTTGCCATGAAGAAATGAAAAAATATTACCGCCATAGATTTAATGGCATCAAATTTTTTATCTGCGCCATATGCAAAACATCCCAGAACATTAAATATAAAGAATTTTATAGGGAACATGGGGTTCATTTAAATTCTTTCAAGTCTAGTAAAATAAATATGTTTAAGAAAATTAATAAAAATAACGTCGATATTTTGAATATACTACAAAATAAAAAAACATCAAATAAAAAGAATAAAAGACCTGCTGCACCTATTAAAATTAATATCCCAAATAAAATAATTAAAAAAGAAGTCATCGAAATCAGTGATGATGATGACTCTAATAATGTAAATAATATAAATAATGAAAATATTATAAATAATATACCTATTATAAATAATGAAAATACTATAAATAATGAAAATATTATAAATAATATACCTATTATAATTAATGAAAATACTATACCTACTATAAATAATGAAAATATTATACAATTCGGAGGTTCTGTATTAGAGAATGAGCCGAACATTTCAGTAAATTTAAATGGCGCTATCAAAACTTTACGTTTTGATATATCTAACGCGCAACTAATTACAGTAACTTTAACTGAGCGAATCAGTAATAAATTAATTTTTGAGATAAATAAAATGGGAGCGTTAAAATTCAATTCGCGATATTAATTAAATTTGAAAAAGATGGCGAGATCCGTGACAATTATTTTTCGAATAATGCGGAGACATTTTCAGATAACTTTTTAAGCGAAGGGGTTAATAAGCTTAATGAAAAAATAGAACAATTCACCCATTTAGGCAGTGGATGGCGTGTTATTAATATTATGGAAATTCACTTTATTTTAACAAAATATGCTCCTATTAATCGTTTGTCTGGACGTAAATATATTAAAACCCCTTCTGCATTGAAAAATAAAGGAGCTATAGTAAATATAAAAAACAATGACGACAAGTGCTTCCTTTACTCTATTCTTTATTTATTAAAGAAAGATATAATTGGTGAAAACCCCCAAAGAGTCTCTAAATATACAGAGTTTTTAGACGAATTAGAGTACGATAAGATCACGGATTGTCCCATGAAATTAATAAACATACCAAAGTTCGAAAAGAAAAATTCGACTTTAAAATTAGCAATAAACGTGTTTTCGTACACACCAACTATTATAATTGATGAGGTTCCAGATAATTATGTCTTTCACCATCCTCATTTAAGTTTGATCCATAGAAGCAAAGTCACTGACGGAAACCCTATTTATTTATTATTACTTGAAAATAATGATAGATATCATTATACCGCTGTGACCAATATCAACTGGTTAATGAATTGCCGTCAAAACCCTGACTGTAACATTCAAATTAGATGTCGTTGGTGTCCACATTGCCTTAATGGGTTTAGATTAGATAATGCATTCAATACACATGTTGCATTATGCGCCAAAAATCAGACTGGCACAACCCTATACACGCTCCCCGAAAATAAAAATTTAGAATTCCTAAATTATTCTAAACATATCACCCCACCTTTTGTGATTTATGCCGATTTTGAATAGGTTTTACCTCCTGATGATAGACATCATCAAATTCATATGCCTATTGCAGCAGGTCTTTTATTAATTAATAATTATACTAACACAAAATCATATTATTACTTTTACGGACTTGATTGCATTCCTGATTTTCTTAAGAAAATTGAGGAAATTGCAACTGAAATTGTTATTCCGTACTATGATTCGGAAGGTGATAAATTGATAGGGCCTATGTCTTTCAGTGAGGTTCGACAGTTTAAATCTTGTCGAACCTGTTATTTATGTAAAAAAACCGATTGTAAATCCGGTTAGAGATCATTGCCATTTTACTGGTAATTATCTAGGGGCAGCTTGCCGAAAATGTAATATAGCTCGTAGGATTTATCGGTTACTACCTATAGTCTTTCATAATTTAAGAGGGTATGACCTTCACCATATTTTAAAATATGGTCTCGATCGCTTTCCTTCATGGAATTTAGATACCATACCGACCTCTACAGAAAAATTTATTTCGTTAATTGTTCACATTAACAAATTGGCTGTTCGCTTTATCGACAGTATGCAATTTGTTAATTGTTCGTTAGCTAAGGCAGTGAAAACGCTAACTTCTCTTCCATTGACTTCGTCTGTCTTTCATGGTTCTATAGTCGACTGTAAAGATATTTTTCCGTATAATTTTGCTGTTTCGGAGGAAGTTCTTGAGACTACTTATGAGTTGCCTCCAATTTGGGAGGGCGTAAGTGAAGATGAGTACGATAGGGCACAACTAATCTGGACGCAGCAAAACTGTATGACTTTGCGTGATTATATGTTAATTTACCTTAAACTTGATGTATTCCTCCTTGCGGACTATTTTCAACAATTCCATGCCAAGGCTATTGTTTACAATGGTCTTGAACCTCTAAACTTTTATGGCATTCCGGGTATGTCATGGGCTTCAGCGCTTATGACATTAACGGAACCCATTGAACTTTTACAGGACATGGAAATGTTCAATTTTTACGAAGGTGGAATACGGGGTGGGTTAACATTTGTTAACAAACATTACATTGCTGCTTCGGAGGATACAGAATTATTGTACATAGATATAAATAATCTGTACGGTTGGGCTCTCAGCCAAAGTCTTCCTTACGCTGATTTTACTTGGGTGTATGATGGTTTGGATGAGGTTTTGAATGAATGTGCGAATGTTGTGGATATTGAAATCCTTCCATATGGATATACTATGGAAGTTGATATCGAGATTCCAGATAATTTACATGATTTTCTAAATGACTTTCCGATTGGACCGGAAAAGATGTGCCCACCAAATTCAAAAGTTGAGAAGTTAATGCTAACGCATTATCCTAAGAAGAACTATGTTCTTCATTGGAGGCTTCTCAGGCTTTATCTTTCTCTCGGGGCTAAGGTTACACACATACATAGAGCTATTAAATACAAGCAAGCTCCTATTTTTAAACATTATATCGATAAAAACACTAACTTGCGTGCAAATGCAGTTAGTGAATTATATAGAGATTTATTTAAATTGTATAACAACAGTCTGTATGGTAAATCTGTTGAGAACCTTAAAAAGAGGATGAATTTGCGATTATGTAATTCAGCTGAAAAGTTAATTACATATTCGTCAAAACCGGCATTTAGAAAAACAATAGAGATTACTGATGATCTTTTTGCCGCTCATCTTAATAAGGACTCAATATGTTTGGATAGACCTAGTTATATCGGTCAATCAGTTCTAGATTTATCCAAACTACGGATGTACCAGTTACAGTATGTTGAGTTACAAAAATATCGTGATATTTACAATTGTGATATCAATCTAGTAGCGGGTGATACAGATAGCTTCTTTTTGGAGATAAAAAATTTAAAATTAGAAATTTTATTAAAAGCTATGATTTCGGATGATCTGTTAGATACATCAAATTATGATCCTTCTCATCCTTTATATTCTAGACGACTTGACTCGGTTATTGGCAAGTTCAAGGATGAGAGTAAAGGGTTAGGATATAGCGAGTGGTTTTCTTGCGCCCTAAATGTTATAGCTTGCTAGGAAATAAATCAACAATGCGAGCTAAGGGTGTAAAATTACCGGGTACCGACATTAAACACCAATCATATTTGAATTGTTATAATAACAATAGTATTATGTCGGTACCTCAAACTAGGATAGGACCCGAAATCATCAGCTGTTCACTTTTAAAAATTCTAAAATAGCATTAAATAATCATGACGACAAGAGAGCTTGGGTAGGGAAAAACTCGAGTTTTGCATATGGTCATTATAGAGGGGTTGATGTCCTTGATGTTGGTGGTAATATAATCATGCCTGAAACCGATCCAACAGTTCGCAATCAGCAATTTGATGAGATATTTGAGAATGTTATTGATATTTATTAACAAATTTGTATATAAAAATAAAAATTGTGAAAATTTCTCTTTGGTATTTTCATTTGTTATAATTATTTTATTATTATTATTATTTTTATTATCAATATTTTCATAATCAAATGCCAAGCGTGAAGAAACGTGAAATAAAACTTGATATTTGTTTAATTGTATTATTAATAATTGATTTACTTTTAATGAAGTTGTTGTTTTTTATATATAGTTGTTTTTATATAGATGTTTTTTATATAGTTGTTTTTATGTATTTGTTTTATTATATATATATATATATGTATTATTATTAAAAAGTAATAAAAATAATGATAATAATATTTATAATAATAAATAAAAATAATAATAAAAAAATAATAAATAAAAAAAAAAAAAAAAAATTAAAAATAAAAAAAAAAAAAAAAAAAATAATAAAAAAAAAAATAAAAAAAAAAAAAATATAATAATAATAAATAATATAATAATAAAATAATAAATTAATAATAATAATAAAAATAAAATAATAAAATAATAATAAATAAAAATTATAATAAAAATAATAATATTAATAATAATAATAATAAAAAATATTAATAAAAATAATAATAAAAATAATAATAAAAATAAAAATAATAATATTAATAATAAAAATTATAATCTTAATAAATAAAACTTGTAATAAAAATTAAAATATGTAATAATAATAAAAATAATAATAATAATAATAAAAAATATTAATAATAATAATAATATTAATAATAATATTAATAATATTAATAATAATAATAATAATAATAAAATAATTGACTTGATTAAAACAAACAATTTAATTTAATAATAATAAAATAAATTTACAAAATATATACTACTTATTTTTATAAGTAGTAAATTTAAATTTTAAAATGTTAAAAAATAATATGACCTTGAAAAAATATGATGAGTCATCCAATGACCTTGAATGAGTCATGGTCTTTGTTTAAATGACCTTGAAAAAATATTATGAGTCATCCAATGACCTTGAATGAGTCGTGGTATTTGTTTAAATGACCTTGAAAAAATATGATGAGTCATCCAATGACCTTGAATGAGTCATGATCTTTGTTTAAATGACCTTGAAAAATATGATGAGTCATCCAACGACCTTGAATGAGTCATGGTCTTTGTTTCAAAGACCTTGAATGAGTCATTGTCTTTGTCTTAAAATTTTTTGGTACTTTTGGACTTAGAAAAATTTTCTCTCAGCGGGGGGGGGTAGTGTGCTGGATATGACACATCCCACTACTGACGAGGCGAATAATATTACAAATTCCACGTCCAGTAGGGCGGATACATATATACCACGAAGAGAAAAGAAAATCCAAAATACACAAATTTTTAACGAGTTAGTCAAGGTCCAGTGAGCGGCCATTATACAAAATCATCTGCTAGTTACATCGATCGGAGTACAATTTTCGTAGGCCGACAAATTTTAGTTAAAAATCAATATAATTTATTTAAGTTAAAAAGAGGTTTTGTGTTTCTTTCGTTACTTGGAATTTATTCATCTTCGACGCCAGGACATTAGCGAAGAGGAAAAATGTAAGTACCCATTTTCACCCAAGTTAACGTTAAGTGCAAACCCAAATTTCGAACCCTGAAATCTAACTGTAGACACCCGTTACGGTGATTAACTTCGGATACGAATAAAAGTTCCTAACCTGGCAAATAAAAATTCAACACCAGGCTGTTTCAATTGACCTGAAAATTTAATGCGGATTCTTTTGAAACCTATGAATTTCTGGTTAAAATCATTTTATGCAGGACAATACTAAAAATAAACTCGGGTTAGGGAAATTTCTAATAACCTTTAAATTTTGAATCACCTTTAATTTAAATCTAAGAACTATAGCAATTAAAATAAATTTCAGGAAACTAAAACGGTTACTCTGTGTCGACGTAAATTCCGAGAAAAATCACGTTATCTCGGTCTAGGAGTAGAAAACTGCGGAACGAACCCCTTTAATACTCAGATTAATTGTGGGAACTACAAGTTATTACAACAAATAAAAATTTTTTTTGGATCTCTTAAACCCCGACATTAACTGGGAAGTCGTAATACCATGAATCACCAGTAGATAATTACATGAAATCCAGAAATTATGGTATACTCCGAATAGACTTTACTCATATAATGTTAATTGTCAATAGAAAGATAAAAATCGTTAAAACTACCCCTTTATTTGACAATGCAGATTGTAATTAAATATACCGCCGTCCCTTCAAGTCGAAATATTGACTATCCTATTAAATTCATGATTAGTTGGAACTTGGAACTTTATTTATATAAATAAGGTAGTAAAGACCATGAACGTACAATTTGCCGTGTAAATGATTTATAACAATATCGCGGGAGATGACGACGACTAGGTCACCAAATAAACCATACCTATGTAGGGAGTCGGGGTTCTAGTACGGGAAAGTAGCCCTAAATTACCCCCGATACTCAAATTTTCGATATCACGCAAATTCCCCTTAAAATTTCTCTTTTATTTTTTTTTATTTTCGTTTGGTTAAATAGTTTTCCTCTTTTCGAATAGCATGTCAAGAAACGAAAATACGAACATTTCGATGAGGATTCCTCACTTGCCCCCGTCAATCGTGGCAATCCGCCACAAATATGAGGATCTCAAGATGCAGTACCGGGATCTCCAGATGAAGCACGAAAGAGTGAAAGGGACCTGGGCTCCACCAGAAGTCGTCAGGGAGCTCAGGCAGAAGATCTCCCACCTTACTCAGTCACGTGACGAATTAATCGTCGAATCACGCGCCCAGCGTCTATTAATCCGAGAGCAGTCGGTGGCGCTACACCAGGCCTACACGGAAACTGAGCTCCGAATCAAGGTCCCGGGAAGTGTGCGGGCGGAGCAGCTTGATATCGTCCCTGCGCACCACCTCCCCAGTACCGAAGGCCAACCCAATCCAACAACGACTACTCCTATCTCGAGTATGAACGTCCCACAATTGCTACCTTCCGGGACTACCGAAAACCGGGCTAACTCTTCTGCCCCTACGGCCCGTCATCGGCCAAATCGAAATAAGCGGCGTCGGGATCGTCGCTGACAAGAAGAAGCCCGTCTCCGGAAAGCTCAGTCGATGGAAGGGGTGGGCCAACTGGATGACCTACCCCCCCCCCCTTACCAAGAGTTTGAAAACTCTGGGATGGACCCAGATATCCGTTACGCTCCACGGATCTTATTCTCCTCTCCCCCAGCTTCTATCCACATCAACTTGGTGGATGAGGAGAACGAACCACATCCACTGATCCGCTCCCTGAGTGATCTCGAGTTGGATCTTGAGGAGATCGCTATACTCACGGGAGAGGTGCCCAATATCGGCCCCCGAGGCGAAATAGCTGGACCGTCTTCGCGAAGAGACGAGGATCCTCGAGGCAACCCTCCGTCATACAGGCCACCCAAGAGGAGATGCCTCCCAACCGATATGGATGCAGAAGAAAACTAACTCCTAACAAATTTTCTCATCCTATTGGTTGATACGACATTGGCAAACACTTGAGCTGCTTGTTCTATTTCTTCTGTCACCTCTTAGTGTTTATTTTTCTTTATTACTTTGACTTGATGTTTATCAAATATTAATAAATCTAATCTTTGTTATTTTCTGTCATTCGAAAATTGGAGTATTAATGGCGGGGGGAAATTATAAAGGCGCGTGGACGCAGGAGCAATATTTTCCCATGATTTTCTCTCACTGGAATGAGGTGTAGTTCCGAGAGTTAAAAGGGTTTTAAAAACAGGAGCATAAGTCCTTATATCGGCAGCTATAATCCGGGAAGACGAAGGTCCTTCGGGGAGTAGTGCTAGTGATGGCGCTCACCTGCTCGAATGGCATTCGGCTATTGTGCACAATTCCAACGTGATCTCCAATCACGGGTGCATAATAGTAATCAAAATTATGTGGCGTACGGAGGAGTTACCCCTAGTAATGGACAGCGACAGCATGGGATTAAGGTGACTCAAGGGTCGGATTCCCAATACTCCCCTACGACCAACAATAGTAACGGTTATTCTAATCAATATTTTGTCAATTGAATATCATGGGCGTTTTCTTCCATGGTATCCTTTAGGCATGATCTGAGATAACAGAATCCCATAATCGTAATACATCATACTTATTCAATTCAATTAATTTACTAATGTTGGGCAAAAACTAAATCAGACTGTTTTTGTTTGACCAGCACGATAACGCCTGTGTGTTTTGAGCGGAAAACTTAAAAATTTAGCAAAAATAGAAATATAAAGAAAAACTTAAATAAAAAAAAATTAAATAAAATTTTTGCACATAAAAATGAAAAAATTTAATTTTAAATCAAAAGGAATAAAAAATTTATAATTTTGGAATATTCTAGAAAAACTCTTTGTTTTACCGTATCAAAACAAAAACACGAGAAATCGTGGTATATAAGGCAATGCAGGGCAGACAAATTTCAGTACGTTTTATTTTTTAACAGTACATTTTTATTGCTTTCACGTACTCTATATAAATTTTACTTTCGCAATAATCTTTAAAAAATTTATTTTCAAAGTTCCTGTTTGTATTGTACTAGAATCGTATTATTATTACGCAGTTACAAGTAATGATTTTGATTTTTTTTGTAAACATTTTTTTTGTTAATGACTTCGGTTATTTAATTTTGCGTTTTGATAATTCAATTATAATATGTTAACTACCATCTTTAATTTTTTTTTATTAACCTATGAAATTTTAGTTTATGATTCAACTGATAACTTTGTTCATGATTGAACCTCATCTCGATGAGTGGCATCATTAAAAAAAAATTTTTTTTAATATGCAAGATAGTAAAATTATATTGTTTTTTGACCGACTGCGCGTAGTGATAAACTACGGTCTGTAGTAACCAGGAGGAAGAGATTGCTGTGAGGGCGGTTGATCAGAACAGCTCAGTTTTTCCCCGAGTAACACCAACGCCCAGTCGTCATTATAACCGAGAAAGGCAGTAGTGGGATGTGTCACATCCAGCACATGTCACATCCAGCACAGTACCCCCTCCCCCCTCCCCCCGGCTGAGAGAAAATTTTTCTAAGTCCAAAAGACAAAGACCATGACTCATTCAAGGTCATTTAAACAAAGACCATGACTCATTCAAGGTCATTGGATGACTCATCATATTTTATAATATTTTTAATTTTAAACAAAGACAATGACTCATTCAGGTCATTGGATGACTCATAAAATTTTATAATATATATTTTTAATTTAATTTATATTTATTTAATATACTTTAATTATTTGTTTTAATCAAGTCAATAATATTATTTATTTATTTTTAAATTATATTATTTGTTGGGCCAAAACGTAAACGGCCTTCAAAATGTTTAAATGGATCAGAAACACACACGCAAACACAACACGCAATTTAAATAAAACCTCAAAACACCAATTAAACCATATAAAATCTGAGAAATAAAAGAATTAAATATAAATTAAGAAACATAAAAATAAAATTAAAATATTAACAAAATGCACCAAGATCCGCACGATATCTACACAAACACAACAAGAAAACACGACAAATTCGACGAAATTGGAAAAAGCAGTTAAAGTTCATTAAAGCAAGATTTAAATCGGAAAATTTGAATTAGTAATAATTCAAATAAAATTCTAAATAAAAAATTATTAAAATAAATCAAAAAATAATAAAAATAAAATATAGAATTTGCTAGAAAACAACAAGGTCGAATTTTGTTTTACTACATCAAATTTTACACACCAAAAATTTAGGTATATATACTGATCCATTTTCACATTAAAGTTAACCTTAAAAACCATTTTTCGAAAACCAGTTTTAAACCAGTTTTAAACCATTTTTAAGACTAAAAACTAATTTTTGAAATTACTCCGTGGTTTCAAATTATTTGAATCTTTTAAATCTATTTTCAGAATTTTAGGTGAGAATCATTGATTTTGGAACCCTCTTTCCACGCCCCGTGTCTTGCATCTCTGTAGAGCTCTGCTCGGACGTCGGCGTGGGAAGAGAGGCATTTGGTTTATTATGTGAATGTATGCAAATTTTTTTTATGAATTGGAAGGGTAACTTGTTATATTTTCTTATAATTAATAAACCTTATTATGTATAATTTGTTTCATATATCTATAATTTGTTAATTAAAATGTGTCGAAATTTTTCCGGCCCACAGCCGAAACATAATGCAAGTAAATAAAATCTACACACAATTCAGATTCGTGTAAGCGCGTGGAATATCGCCAATGATCTGTGCCCGTGAAAACCCGGCGTGCGGAACGCAGGGTTGGATCGTCAATATTATCCCTATAGATGAAAGGAGGAATAAGGAAGAAGTCATTTGATTGCTTCCTCGTTCCTCGTTTCTGTAAAATCGACTTAACTCATACTACACATGGCTAAAAATCATCACACCGAGTAGTCCAGTGGGCACTCAGTAAATATAATATAAACACAAAATGCGCTTAAGGCTTATTAAAAGGGATTGGAACGGGGGTTAATTAAAATGGAAATCGTTGTTATAATTCAAACTAACATTTCAAACAAAAATTAAATTGGCGAGTCAAATAAATGAATAGAGATCGGTTAATAAATAATTTATTGATTCTCATTGATTAATGTAAAAATATTTAGTATCCATTTAATAAATAACTCATAGATTTCGATTGATTAATGTAAAAATATGTAATTCACTAAACTATTATACTGTAAATCAAGTACTCATTTAATAAATAACTCATCGGTTCTAATTGATTAGCGTAAAGATATTTAACTCATTGAAGTACTATAATCATTTAATAAATAATTCACTGATTTTAACTTAATTATTGCTTAAAGTAAAACTCATTAAAGCATTGATTTGATAAGTAATTCGTCGATTGTAAGTTGATTATTAATTCATTAAAATATTCATTTGATAGGTAACTCATTTAGTATTGTTTAAAGAAAAGAAAATTAATTCATCAAGTGTTCATTTAATAATTCATTAACTTTTAATCGAGCGATATAAGGAAATTTCACCCGCTAAAATACCATATTGTAAATTGAACATTCATTAAATACTTAGCTAATTGATCAACATAAATAAAGTTAATACCGTAGTTTAAAAATTCCATTAATAAAAACCCATTGATTTTCACTCAACCATTTAAAGTAAAATTGTACCGTAAAGAAACAAAAAATTCTGTAAAAATATTTGACTTGTCAATTTATTAAACCAAGTAGTCATTTAATGGATAATTGTTATTCAACGTAACGGAGATCTAACTCCTTAACTCATTTCACCATAACAACAAGTGTTCGAACCAGATAAGTAGCTACAAAATATGTATACTGAAAAATAAATATCCGAATAAAAGAAATAACTTATAAAAACTATGAATTACCAAAACTGTTAATTAAGCGTATTGTATTAAACAAAATGATTTTAAAATCAAATCAGTTTCGTGATCAGCAGGTAAGGTCCTTCTTGATGAAATTTCATAACTAAAATCAACCCATGTGGATTAGAGATTGTTGTAAGTTCCTGCAGAGAATTATGGGTATAACCAATTGATCCATCAACAAACGTTCGATTGCGCTTGAGTAATGAAAAATTTCATATGTAAACGAATGCAACGAAGCCACGAAGTGAGAAAGAGGGACCTTTGACTTGATGATCACGGAATTGAGACAGGGTTTGAATAAAATGAATAATTATCCGAACAAACATCTATATTATTCGTAACGAGGTCAACCATAGATGAAATTGTCATGATTAACTAATTTAAAACCAAATGATCAAAGAATTTATTGATTAGAATAAGAAATTTGAAAATGAAGCGATTTGATTCCTCCCGTAAAACACAAAACCATCGTCGAACGAGGGCACAGAACGATCACGAGGAATACTTCGAACTCAGCATTAACAGAGTGGTAATCACCCAAAAAATTGTGCGTCGATAAATTGCGAACCCTAAAAATAAAGCGATTAATAACTAACTAACTTAACCCTGAGAAAATACCTACCACTGATTTTGTTTGACCATGGTAATGAGATGACCGCGTCCCCCAATGAACGCAGAATATTCTTGACCCAAAACCCCGATCTGCAACCCGATAACTAATGATCCTCAAACGAGAAAATTAAATAATATTAATAAAGTATTTTCACCTACTTGAAAAGTTCATACGAGAATTCGCAATAAATATGAACAAACCGGATAAACAACTTTATCCGTTTAAAATAAACATTCTGGCGTATTGAAATCTAACAAATCTTTGTCACATCCGGTAATTCACCGTGATTGATGAACCGAATTCGATGTCCGGTTCATGCCGTCTGATTAGAATTCGTCAATCACCGGAAATCAATCACTTCGTTTCCGCTCTGAAATTTGATAATCAAGAATCCCGTCAACGATTTCGACAATAAACTAAAACCTAAATACAATAATCGCTTGCGCAATAGTTCGATACATAGCCATTTTATTGTCGGTTTGCATTGAAAATACCTTAAGCTGTGGTGATAAAAATTGGTACATTTAGTAAATGAACGGATACGCACGCGAATTTTAGGCTATTAACATACCCCCATATAAGACAGACGCAGTACCATCTTATTTCACCAAACCGCAAGATTCCTTTGGCCTAACGCACGACACAAGATTAGCAGCATTACCAGCTACTTTACTCACAAGATACTCAGACACCTAATATAGGTAGATTCAAGCTAGCAAGTCCCCTCATACAGGACAAGAACAATTTCATTTTTGCAAACTATTAAAAATACGGAGAAAGATGGAGTAAACATATATTTTAATTCAGGACACGCTAGAACCATGATCGATATGCCCGCTCACATTGTGGAACAGTGGAGACAAGCCTGGAGTCGGGTATACCAGGAACGATATCCTGAGGTGCCTATAGATGAACAAACGGAGGAAATATCGCCGGACAAGTTCATGGAGCGCTTTCGGAAGACGGCGGACGAACCCAATCCGTCGCGAGATATTTTACTGCAGGCCCAAGAGCTCCTAGAAGGCCTTCTACAGCGTCAGCGACAAATCGAGGCTGACGTGGCATGGGCCACATCTTACCTGGCCAATGTCAAAGATGACATAGCGGCTGGACGACTGGCCGACAGCTACCCGCCCTCTCCCAGACCGATCAGAAACCTTAAACGACCGGTGCTCGTAGTCTCGGGATATGCTCCGGAAGAGGGGATTAAGCGATTCTTCGCGGAGGAGTAGACGCTATTGATGTCGACATTGATTATTGTTAGTGACATTGTGTCCGATTCAAGAACAAAAAAAAAATTTTTTTCTGTCTCATCTTTTCTATCATTATCATAATTTTCATTTTGAAAAATTGTTTAAATAAAACTACTCATATTTGCATTAGTCGCCATCCAATTCACTCATGCTATTTTTAGAAATGGATCCCGTAAAGTTGTTGCAAAACGAGTTAACTCGGGCGCGACAAACAAACAAGGATCTCCACGATCAACTCATACACTTGGTCCGGGAAATACAACAACTCAAAGCTACATGGGTTAACCCCACGAGGGTCAAGCCGTTGTATCAAAAGTTAGCCGCGGCCCAGAAGGGGTGGGCCGAAGAAAGACAATTGGTGACAAGTCTGAAGACCCAAATCAGGGGCTAGAGGTAGCGTTGTCCGCTAGTCAAGAGGGGCAGCGTAACCTACCCTCTAGTTTTCGCCCCGGCTCAATTAGCATACCGAGAAGTGAATCCGACCCCAACCGCAATGCCAACCCCTGTCGAAAACCCTACTCCAACAATTCCTTCAACATCCAGTCGACGACCGGGTCGCAAGGAGCGAGCTAAGCGCCGAGCCGCTCGACTCTCCAATCAATGCACTTTTAAATAGATTATTGTTAAATATATTATTTTCCGTACATCTCTCATTTCATTTACGTACTAATAAAGTTTTTTTTTAATAATAAATAAAATAAAATTGTGAGGGATTAAATACAACCACCAATCATTTTGTCCTTTCAATCTAATAAACCAGCTGGATAGACGATAGAAATTTAGACGCAAGGGGACCAATAAGTAAAAGCGAGCGCAGGTCTTCTATCGACAGCTCGTGAACCCGAGGATTGTCCGAGCAACTATAGTATTAGCTAATGATACTCAATTTTTGCGGGCAGTCCACCACTTGAACACATTACCAACGTTGCCTAGCAACGGGTGCCAAGTGGCAGTTAGCAATCTTTTGTATGGCGTTACTAGGGTCGCCGGGAAGATAAGCAAGATTTGAAACCCTGTAACCCACCATACAACTTTGGGGTCTCAGCCGGGATTGAAGCTTTTCGTGTGCAAACAACCAGGGGACATGATACAGAACTATCTTTTCAAATAGAAATGTCGGGACGACATTTTGCCGAACCCTGGAGAGATGAGATATGTGGAACTTAAAAGTTATAAGTGTAAAGATCGATTGCAAAGATTGATGAGAAATTATAAAGATTGATGAAAAACGAACGACCTGACTACAAAAATTATGTTAAATAGATATTAACGCCAAAGCATTCAACATGCATTAATACTTGATGACACAACACCCTTGTAAGATACCAACAACACGATAAGACGCATAAGCAAAACAACATATAATTAAAAGGGCAAAATGCGGGATAAAATGAAATGGGGTAAGTAAGGGAATAACGACAAACGGGAAAAACAATAGAACAATAATAAAATAAATTACAACGGGAATTATAGTAATTAAAAGTAGCAACTTATTAAAACAGAATACTAACTGAGAGTTGAATGAATAACATACGATTTAGTTAATTAGTATTTAAATAAACTTAATGGGTAATTAAAAGAGATTTAATAATTTTAGAAATGGAACCAACAAAAATAATAGAGAAACTAAAAGGGATTCTAAACATCGAAAATAACAATCTTGAGGAATTAATTAATAAACAAAAGTTAATTAAACGAGCTAAAGAGGATATATCAACGATTTCCAACCTATATTCTGACGAACATTGCATATTGATAAAATTGATTGACATTGATAAAGACGTGACAACGGAAAGAATATACGAATTTCTATCTATGAGATTGGAAATAACCAAATTCGGAAAAAGCTGGCACAAATTAATGGAAAAAGTCGAAAATATCGAAGACGAAATTACAACAACAATGAGAGAGCAAACCAAGGCTTATTTGGAATGTTATGCGTGCAAAACAGAGAAGCACGAGTAATGGTGATACCTTGCGGACACCTGAGTTATTGTTATGGATGCGCACAAGAGTCGCACTGCATGTTATGTCAACGAAAGATTAAGGAAAGACTAACTGTTTACTTTCCATGAATTGTAATGATATGAAATAAATGTGTATCGTTCATTATTCGAATTATTATCAGATGGGGAAATAAACGAATTTGTGTAAAATAACGTAAAAATAAATATGCAGTGTTCGTAGATAAAATAATAAACCGACAACGATAAATAAAGGTAATAGACCGAATACATGAAAGCCGAATTAGGGAAATAATTAAAACACATGCACAGAGACACAAATATTGGACGGAAAATTTCGACAACCAACTTCCTAGAGTATAATTCTTTTTGTTTTATTGATATTATATTTATCGATATTATATTGAGATAGGACGAGGAAAAATGGTCAAACCCGAGCTATCTAATGATAGTACGCTCACCCCAGGGAAATCCTGATCAACCCTACTGAGAAAGGAACTGGTAGGCCAAGTCGCGTATGTCAGCAAGTAACCGGCGAGAGATTGATCACCTCTTTGGGGGAGCTTGCTGATGCGATTACCACAAATTTTGAAGGGGGTGAAGAGATAGACGAGAGGTGAGAGAAAGAGTGTACACGGAACGGAATTAATAGTTGTGATTAAAGGTACCTAGAGAGGATCTTTTTCCCTAGCTGGTGGTGAGGCACCAGAGGACAGCTACGGACTGTCGTGTTCAGGTTGTCATCAGCCAAGGGACTGATGGCGCTGAGCCGTTCGATACAAAAACCCGGATCACACACCGAGTATCGAACGATTTTTTTTTATTGCTGGGAGGAACTCGATACAAAAACCCGGATCCCACACCGAGATATCGGGGCCAAACGGTAGGTGAGATGTGAATAACCGGTAAATGGTTCATACTCAAATGTCCTACTAAGGGTCAGATAAGGCGGCCGAATTGAGCCGGGAAATCTGACAGGTCAGATAAGGGCGGCCGAATTGAGCCGGGAAATCTGATTGCAGAGGCGGGCAGGGATTAGAAATTTTCCGCGCCTATATTTAATCGCTTCCTTTTCTTTTCACTATTCGGAAATCAAGTAAACCGCTTTTGGAACTTGATTGAACGTCTAGGCATTTCCATACTTTTATATTCTCCGAGGTACACAACCGGATCCCACACCGAGTACTGAGGAATGTTTTTTTATTGCCCAGCGAGGAATTTGGTACAACAACCCGGATCCACACCGAGTGCCAAATATCCGAATGGCGGGAGTAAAGCGTAAACCGGAGGAATGCGCGGCCAAAAGACGCCATGGCTTGAGAGTCAGTGTGAGGCCTCAAACATACCCAAAAGTCACTGATGAGCTCAAGTCCGGTGAAACAATGAGAGATAATATGAATAAGATGAATATGAATATGAGTAAAGATGAAATTGATAGAATATGATTGGATAAACAGTAAAGACAAGATGTAATTATGATTAGATATTAGAGGCCATAGAGTGCCGGATAATTATGATTAGATATTAGAGGCCATAGAGTGCCGGATAATTATGATTAGATATTAGAGGCCATAGAGTGCCGGATAATTATGATTAGATATTAGAGGCCATAGAGTGCCAGATAAGATATGATATGAGTAGAGAGGAAATATGAAAATGAATAGATATTAAGGTCACAGATGACCAGTAAACGAGTTAGAGCCGAAGGCCGAAGAGCCAACGGAAATATAGAGGGCATAGAGCGCCAGCGATTGAGGATTAAGCAAATGAATTTTTGGGAGACACAGGAAAAATAATTAATGGATTGACTGAGAGTGTGAATATGATGATTTTATATTATTGATATTATGATATAGATAATTGATACGACTATATAGATAATTGATAAGACTATATAGATAATTGATACGAGATTAATAGATAATTGTTACGAGGTATAGATAATTAAAATAGACTTAAAATGAGGGGGTGAGTCAGATGTAGAGGACCACCACGATAAATGCGAACAAGGATAATAACGTATATAGTATGGTAAATGAAGGAGAATTGTTATAGAGTATAGAATATTGGAGTGTTATTTATTTTAGGAATCAATAGCCAAACAAAGCAACCCAAGTTCAATTTCAAAGCAAAGCAAAGGAGAAAATATTTCAGAGCAAACGACAAGGCAAAGTGATAACAAAGAAACTTGAATAAACGAGCAGAAAAGAATTTGAATAATCGCCAGAGTAGTGACAAGCAGACAAGCAAACAGAATCTCAAAAGCAACCAAAGCAAGAAAGAGAAACGAGAAAACCAGTCAAGCAGACGAATAACCGTAAACATTGATAACATCAGCAACCACACGAGAAGCAAAAGCCAAGAGAATAGAGAAAAAAGTTTATTAAAAACAGAAGAAAAAGAAAAAAGTTCGTTACAGCAGAAGTGTCAACACCAGAGCATCAACTACAGCAGCAACAGGAACCGGCACAGATAGCGGATTGACCGATTTTGAATTTAATAGCAGCGAAGAGAACGAACTACGTAATATCGAGAACCAATTGGCAACAATAGAATCAGCGAACGAAGAAGAGAATCTAGACAACAATCTAAACATGACAACTTCTATAAACTCTCCAATTCCGGATGCAAATATATTGTCAAATAACAACAACGTGGTAGTAGGAGAATTCAGAGAAAAGTTTAGAGGAGAACCGTTCGACGGTAGTCTCAACAAATTGGATACATTCATAAAAGAATTTGAAGTGTATAAAAAAATCTGTCACTGGACAGACCAAAAGGTAAAGAGCGACTACCTTGTATTGAAAGGGAGCGCACAAGATGTATTCGTAGAAGAAGCGAGAGATGTAACGAAACTGACAACGTGACAGAGATTAAAGAGTTCTTAATAAAGATATTCGGGATAGAGAAAAAGGGAAATAGAAAATATTAGACTTCCTACATCGAAAACAAAGACGAGATGAATCGAATGCAGTATACGCATGTGAATTAAAGAAATTGTGTAAAGAAGCCTTCGGAGAAATAGATTTGCCCGAAGATAAAATGGTAGACGTCTTCATAAGAGGAATCAAAAGAGAAGACAATTACGAGCCAACCTGGATGCTTGGCACCCAGAAACATTAGATCAAGCAGTAAGCATCGCAAATAGATGTTGAAGCCCATCTGGGACTGGGGTTATCAAGTGGCAGTCTGGCCCACAGAACCAAAACAACGTCAACAGTCAATGTCAACAATCAAAACAACCAATATCAATCAGCTATGAATCAATTCATACCCAGGAGCACAGCAGAAGATGCTTCAAGCCACCAGCAACAAGAAAATCCAGAAGAAGAAGATAGACGTGTAATAAACCCAATACATAATAATAATTTCAGAACAAGCCGAACGCAAGACGAACATATGGCTCCCACATGATCAAAAAATGGGACAGCGTCAGAGAATGTTCCGAAATTACACTGTCAAAAATTGGGTAGGACGAGGGCATACTGAGACGAAATAGTAGACAACCGAGTAACAAAGCATGTTACATTGTGGACAAAAGACTTTCGCAAGGGCAATGTAACATAAGAAGAGAACCAAATCCCAGGCAATATTAAAGCACTCTATGGGAATTCCACAATATTAACGGTGATGCAAAGTAGATAGACATGCTACGAGAAAACACTACAGACGAATGCCCATGGAAAAAAGAGAATATGCAACAAATTGCCCCCCGCATATACAGCAACAAACGAAATTAATTAATGAGAAACAATGAGGAGATTTCAAGAGCTGCGACCAGAGAAATCAAGACAGCAACAACAAGCTGAATGCAAAGACTTCAAATTATAAGAGCCCAAAGAAATCCAGCAAAGATGGGAAAATCGAAAACATAACCCACAAAAGAAATTAATGATGATGAGATGGAATTCCAGATGAAACCACACTGCGGAGCAGTGTGTTGAGAACGAAGGGGGAGGAAATATGATAACTGATAACGAGAAAGGAAAACAGTTGAATGAAATACGATGGGAGAATGATAGAGGCCACAAAGGAATTTACAAGAGGAGGGGAAAACAAGAGACGCGACAACTAAAAGGAAAAATAACAACTGAGAAATCAACGAACCAGGAAAAACTCGGAGAGATATCAAGCAAGAGAGGATTTGATAAACAAAAGATAAAACGAGGACGAAGAAAAACATTAGTTATACAGATGAACGAACTGCGAAAAAGTATGAAATCATACGCAAACATAATAGAGGTACACTCGAAAAAAGCAAGAAGATGAAATTATTAGACAAGAGAGGACAAATTGAAAGAAAAAAGAAAGCAATCCCTGAACAAGAGAAAGCTGAAATAATAAGAACGAAAGAAGGCTATATTAATTAAAAATTAGACGGAGCGCTGAAACCATTTGGAAAAACAGAAAAACAAGCACTAGACCAAAATAGATAGTCGATGGCAAAAAGTACTATCCAAGAAATGAAAAGCCAGGAATTGAAGAGAATACAAAGCATTCAACGTCACAAGAAAAGGAAAAAGGAAAAAAAGAAAAAGATATCAGAACCAATAATAACAAAAAATCAGAATCCAGAGGATTTACTGCCTACAAAAAATTAGAAATACAAAGAATTCAGAGAAAAAAGAAAAAGCCCACCGTGGAGCGAAGCAATTGAGAACAGAAAATAAAAGAGGATATGGTTCCAAAACAAGAAGGGCCAACAAACAAAATAATGAAAGAAGAGACAACTAACATACTTAATATGTGTTGAGACAAATACCCAGACGAATCAAACAGATAAGATGAAAGTTGACAAATAAGCGAGTCTGGTGGAGAGAAATATCCAGTCATGCAGGAAAACAAACCGAATAAAGACGAATCAAATCTGATACTGAATTTAGAGGGAAAAGTAAAGAAAAGAGACGAACCGTGCCAAGGAGAAGACGAAACCGAAGGATAACTGGAAAGAAATTAAATGAAATGTATGCGAAGATAGTAGAATCGAAACCAAATGTTCTTAAACCTCACCGAGAGATACAAACAGCATACAGACAGAATAATAAGACCTAATCGCAAACAGGATATCAACAAGATATGTACATTCACGGCATCATGGAAAAACATGATAAAAAACATACCAAGAGAATCTGGATAAGAATATGATACAGAAGAAATTTTCACAATTAAGATTGATTTCGCAGAGATTACTAGATCAGATAATAGCCACAAGAGGCGAAAGCACCAAAACGTTGTTTATGATTGGTGGAGTGAAAAAGCTAGTGACCCAGTCACTAAAAATAAACCTTTTATCATGTAATCCAAGGAAGTGGAAAATATAAAGCGAGACATTCACACCTCGGAGCTCAAAGCCAAAAAGGAATAAATGGTGTAAACATTAAACCAAAAAATGAAACCGAGGAAACGACAGCAGAAATATGCAAGAAAATCAAAATATTGTATACCAAAGAAATAAAACCCGGATTAGAAAGATAAAGAGAGAAGCAAAAATGATAAGATAATGAGCAAAATCAGATCAAAATGACAGAACAAGCAATAGACCAGGCTTAGAAAAAAATTATTAATCGATTCATCTCATTAACGAGACCAATTCAATGAAAAATATTCTAGATTAAGAGAAGCTGTACGGGATACAGACATAATGAGATTCATAATGAGAGAACAGTGATGAGTGATAGCCAAATAGAGGACACCAAGAGATATTGAGGGGAGATGAACCAATAAAGATAAAATAAGCTACCAAAGAATGAATAAAAGAAATATCGGATAGGACCGATTGTCAAATGCACGAATTATACCGACGAATAAACAGAGAAATCATCCAACCAATAATCGAAAATAGTGATGATGGTATGGTAGAAAGACGTGAGCATATAATGACCCCCTATAACGACAAATAAGTCCGCGAACAACCCCGATATATTGAATTAGGTATATGGGAAAGACGGACGATCTCACAATCATTAATATTCGATAAGCGATGGACATGAACCAAGATGAAAAAAAAAACAACAAAAAAGGAACACAACATATCCAAAGTTTCAAGAGGAAATAAAAGAAGATTGACCAATATTTAACTATCTACCACAGTTTATGGAGACAGGATGTGCCAAAATAGCAAACCAAACAATGCAACCTATAGACGGACTCGAGATGCCGAATATCAACACCATGGAAAAGATACGATGAAAAGAAAAGGCGAGTGGAATGGAAAATGGAGAAGAACCGAGCCAAAAAATGGAGAAAATATGTACCAGGAGAAGCGCCAGTAGATTGCAGCTAATGAAAAACCTTGGAATTATATGAAGATGAACCATATGAAAATTACAGAAGAAATTGAATAAACGAATGGCAATGTGGGGGGGGCAACAGAAGGAGAAGGACGAGGAAAAAATAAACAAGAAGCCATTACCATATACACATGGAAAAAATATGCGGAATGGGACTTTGAAAAGTAAATCGGCTACTTGAGGAAGAGAAAATCATCGGATTACAAGCCAAAACAATTCTATACAGAGATCCGGAGGATCCGGATGTAATGAAACTGAGAGGTATACCCAAACCGGGAAACGGGGGGTTGGAAAAGGAAAATTACTATCAGTTAATTTCTCTCTTTAGCTAGAAGGAGGCAGATATGACGGCAACGTTAGAATGGCCGCCATTTAATTCGAAAAGTTCACAATTTCAATCCTAACCCGGAAAATGTAGCGGCCGACACAGCGAAAAAAAACTGGGAGATAGACCCAAGATCTATGATAAGTCAAAAAAGCCGAATCCACTTGAAAATGTGCAGCGAGGAAGACCACAGATTCCTACTGAAAATATGTAACACACCACCCCAATTTCGTTAAAGAATTGATACGAATATACAGTCACCGATCGAAAAGAAGAAACAAACGAGAAATGAAAAGACGAATCAACAGAACAATGCGAGACGCGAATTAGCGTATCGAGAAACAATTCCAGGAATAAAATACTTGCCCACAGATATAGATGATCTGTGGAAGAAGGATAAACAAGATTAAGAAACACAAAAGTGTAGAGATTTTGCAGCGATTGAGAACTGAGCAAGAAATCCAAAGACGAACCTGTAACAGATTTAGCAAAATGGATAATCGCGAGATGTTCTTGTTAACAGAAATAGAAACTCTGCGAAATATAGTAAAGACGGAAATAGGAGTACCGGAGAATGTATGCGTCAGGTACCCAGAAGCAATTCCGAGAAATTATCTCGGAAAATAACACACACCGAATGGGCACCGAAACGATTTAGAAACAAGTACTAGTTTAATAAATTAATGATCGCCAATTTCGAAACCCAAAGAAGAGAGAATTATAACTTCACCGCCCAAGGTAAGGTGAAGTGAAAAAGAGAATACCGTCACGAACCCACCATTTCACTTACAATACGAAGGAACGATTCATTAGACGACGATCTCGAAATTCGAGTTACGGCAAATGCAATTGGGATGATAAATAATTAACAGTAAGCAAAAAAATTGCGGCCAAGAGAGAAACTCAATATAAAAGAGGAAAGAAATCAAAACGGAAAAACGCCAATAGGGCGCGACAAGAGCCCTAAATACGCCAGAAGTTCCACCTGCAGCAGATGAAAGAAGTAATCGTCATTTACAACAGGAATAAGAGATACAACCATGACTAAATGATATTGTGGACGACTGGGGAAACACCCGAGAATTACCTGGAATCAAGAATTTGTCATGACAAGACAGAAAACGGGAAGACGATATAATGACAGATGAACCAGACGAAAGCTTAGTATGTGTTCAAAGACAACCAGTCGAAATTATATAGACCCAGATACCCCGAAAGAAGTATTAAAAAAGAAAGAGGAGAAACGCCGAGCTCACAGGAGCGAAGGATAACTGCTATAAAATAACGAAGAGCTACAACATCCAAAGAAACAACAGACGAACAACCCAAACCGACAAAGAACAGTACGTAATGGAAAAGAAATCCAGAGGACGACCAAAAATTGAAAACCAGCCTCCAAAGAAATAAACTAAAGAACCAAATGCAGATGGGACAACTTGACAACCAAATAAACAAACTAGCCAACAGTAACGAAGCAGCTACAGGGAAAACCTAAAAAAAGGCCAACAGGAACAAGGAGGCCAAAGTGGATCAATATATTTGATAACTGATATTGTGGGATTAGCAAAACCAGGATAAAGAGAAATTCTAAAACTTGAATATAATATCGAACAAAGCGAAACACTGCGGCAGCAATAAACCAATAATAATACAAAATCATGGGACAACAAAGTCGAAACTCACAACTCGAAAGATTCAGAAGAGAATTGCTGTAAATAAACCACAACGAAACGATCGGATGACCCAAATAGAATTTGGTTAGGAATGGTCCTACCTGATGTACCCAATACGATAGTATATACAGAAAGCGAACTCCCAAGATACATACAACCCCAAATGGATATGAATTCGCATAATAAAAACAAGAACATTATCAGGAAGGTTATCGAAACCATTCATCCTGACCTCAAGGTGGATTGGCAAAAGCTTTCTATAAAATCGTTAGGTAAAAGATGATCAACCGAGATGATAGCACGACAAAAGTTGAAAAAGTTAATTAACAGATATTCAGACAACAATATTAATGCAAGTGATCCAAAAAAACAGCTAGAAAAGGGAAATGAATACATTTAATCACTACAATATACTCATATGGATGATGGTCGTTCAAAAGGAGGAGAACCATTTGTAGTATATGATGGTGATAACATATTAAAGATTTCGGTGATAAATAAAAACTCACTAAAAGAAACAGAAATAAGAGGTGCAAAGCAGCAAACCCCGGTTAAATTACAACAAACGGCATACAAGCAGTATCGTATTAATTATACAAAGAAGAACTTCATAAAAAACAGAAATCAAAGAAGGCTCTGTAACAAGAAAATCGTAGCATTCATGCTACATCACTCCATTCAACAATTATAGAACCGAACAAACAACATGGTTTCTTGTAACGGAGCGAATGTGAAAGAATTCACGAACAGACCGCAATCTCAATAGACTATACGAGTGAATGTTGAGGCACCGAGGAAGAAAGATAAAAACAACCCAGTATATGCTGCGGAAGAATAAACGGCCTGGAACGGGAACAACGTGTTCAAGGAGGAGATATACCTATGTTGAATTCAAAAACTTGGGTTTTTCAAAGGGGGGGAAGTAGTAGTGATCGAAGCTACAAGTAAAATTAGAGGAAATATCAAGGATATTTTGATCCGACACACAAGCGATGAAAAAGTATCCCCAATGCAGCAAACAGAAATAGAATATGCAATACGGGAATGTCAACGATCGTATATCACGCTTGATACCAGAACTTGATGACTACCTTATTGAAAAGCGCGAATATCGACGAAGTGCAAGACGAGTAAAGTGCCACAGTGAAACAGAAACTAAACACGCATAAAAGCGCATTAGACGAAATACGGAGAACCGGAAGAATCGGGAAAAACCAACGATCACCACGACTATGCGGATCGAGGTCACGCCAACAGTAGTAATATCAACTGATACCACCACGGAATGAGATTCATAAAAAGGACGAATGGTGAGCAAATGGACGAAAATGGAGCTAGTACAATTGTAAGGAATATTCTTATCGCGGAAAAAGCAATACAAACGCAAAAGCGCAAAAGACCCCAAAGATGTAAAACTATACTTGTATATAATAACAAGATGGTATTCTTATAATCATAAAGATTGCGTCAACAGAGAAAATATATTGTACGATCTAATTAAAAATTGATTGTATTCTTGAACAGAGAAATATTTAAAAACAAATTGGCAATGGCATCACGAATCAGAAATGCAATTCCATTACTACACTCCAGAAGGTATTTTGGAAGAAATCGTCGTAGAAGTAGTATACGTACAATGTGAAAAGACAATTGCAAAATTGCCAGAGAATTCAAACAATCCAAGATATTAAATGCATAAACGAATTAAGTAATGCATAAGGAAAAATCGATTTGCTCACCAGTAACAAGGATGATTAAACCCAGAGAATCGTACCTAATATGTTCAGTTGTAGTAATGTATATGGACCGTTATTGAAATAAGAGATGAAGTTCGCGTTACAATTCCAAACCGAGTATATAGATAGCACCACCAAAAATTATTTGGACTTACAGAAGAAATTGCTAGCGAAACAAGAATTCAAAACCAGTGGATATATCAGCAGAGTGGAATTATACCAAACAAAAGATCATGAAAGAGCCAGAGACATTTATTATTTCCAGCACAAAGGCAAGCAATATTATCTAATATTTTGTAACGATAACGGGAAGGTTAAACAACTATGGAGAGAAACCCAACTACGAACTGCTATTATCACCAGATCATTTTCAACATGCTACAGCAAATATGATGAAAGCCATGTGGGGAAGATTCTTAATCTTCGGAACAAATGATGGCAGGAATTTTTAGAAAATCCTCATCATTCAAATCGTAAAGTGATCCTAACACAAATGTTAGCTTTTCGATATCTTACAAAAAGGAAAGGAAATTCAAACTGGAAATGGCAATGGATTTCTACCATTTTAGCAAAAACATGGTGTACATGGACACTCTAAAGATATCCACAAAATAAAGAGATTAGTAGGAATCTAACTAAAATGAATGGTACTGATGAAGAAGTCGCGACGAAAATTTAAAGCAATAATGGAGATTTAGAAGCCGAGAAAACCAGAATGAAGCGACAAAAAACGAGCAACTGGAGACGATGGATAAATTTCAAAGATGATAGCATGATTACAGCGACCACGACGAAAACCCAAGAGGAACACATAGGTAACTCAAGAGCAACTACAAACCAATGGAAAATTGAAAGACCAGACATATGGACATTTCAATCATCCACCACCAGTATATGAATGTCTAAAGAAAACAACAAAATCATAGAACGAAAATCGTACGATACCAAGACCAACAACATTACGAAATATTACCAGTACATACGAACAATGGGCAGACGTTTAGTACCAAGAAACCAGCAAAGTCGAGAAGTGTGGATCAGGATCCAGAAACTCGAAACATAGCTATGTTTACAAACATTAGGCCGGACCAACACTAAACGGTTACCCATAGAATATAAATGGTATGAAGATAAAAGCAATGATCGATACGGAGCAAACATTTCAGCAATAAAAAAAATGGATAAAATACCCGGAGATTATGGCCATGTATAGAAGAAGCAACATGGACGTATAACCTGCAGCAAAGAATTCAGTCGCAGTTCAGCGGAAAAATCTGGCAATATCGAATATAAAAATGTAAAAATCAATTACGTATCTAGCGGTTTATCATAAGATTGAGTGCAGATTGTATTAATTGGAACGGATCTCATGCCAGAATTGTTAAAGGAGATAATAATAGACCTTAGGATCGATGGAAGCTGAGAGAAACGGACGAATATGTATGTTGTGGAAATCAGAAGTTGAGATTTCAGAGAAAAATAGTTGTGCAGGGCGCACACCAAATGATTTTTAATAAAATATAATGAAGAAACCAGAGGAGAAATGTATTTTCGAACCTAATCACAAATTTTGGAGAAGAAGAAGAACTGCCATTAGCCAGAGAGATAGTGTACTTTAAACGACAAACAGTGAAATTCAATCAATATTAACAAAATTTTGACGAGAAGATAAAGCATTTACGAAAATGAAAGATTGGGAAAATTACACCGATGATGGACATTGAACTTCAACAACAAAAACGAAGAAATTGAGGAAGAATTATGGATATCCGACAGTCAGTACTAAACGAAAACAGAAAGAACACTACAAACTGCTAAGGAATTTTAAAGATATATTTGCAGGCATCTGACTTAAGATCTCGGACAAGCGATGTAACCAAACATACATTACCATTAAACAGATGATTACCCAAGTAACCACTACGGCCATTCGGATTGGCAGAAGCTCAAAAATCAGAAGCAAAAAGAAGTCAAAAATGTAGACGCAGGAGTGATCGAACCAAGTTTGTCGACCATGGCAATTCCAGTGGTCATGGTAAAGAAAAAGGACGGAACACAACGGTTCTTATAAGATTTATCGACGACTCAATGCGGTAACAAAACGAAATACGATACCCATTACCAGACATAAATGAAATGTTACAACTCTAAACGGAGCCAGCTTAATTTACATTCGCTAGATTTAAAAAATGGATCATTGGCAGATAAAGGTCAAAGAGGAGGATAGAAGAAAAACTGCCTTTACCAATTGAAAAGATCCTATACCAATTCAAAGAAAATGCCTTTCGGATTAACTAACGCACAGCTTTCATTTCAGAGATTATGAATTTTGTAACGCACGGCATTAAACAATGTATGATAATTGATGATTTATTAATTTATTCTAGCACCTTCGAGCAACATTAAAAGATATCCGCCCTAACGTATTTGTTCGATTGAGACAATGGTAAGTTAAAATTGAAAACGCCTCCAAATGCGATTGGGCAAAGGAAATAAAGTTACTTCTTAGGACATATTGTGGTGTCAGCAAAAGGTAAGAACCAAGATCCAAGAAAGATTTGAAAAGATAAAAATTGCCAAGTACCAAAGACAGTACTCCGCAAGTGCAGGAATTTTTAGGCCAAATGCGGTATATTCGGAAGTTCATTCAAGATTATGCAACTATCGCCAAAACCAATACAAGAATTGACCAAAAAAATACCCCGTTTATATGGGAAAGGAAACAACAAACAGCCTTCGAAACACTCAGAGATCAAACTGATTATCAGCACCAAATACTCGTACACCCAGTTTTAAGAAACCGTTTTTAGCGACGACGCAATGGATATGCATCTGGAGCATCCTTAGCGAACAATGGGATGACGAGAAAGAGAACGAGTTATTGGATATTATAGTGACGTTCAAGAAACATGAAAAGTAAACTTACTCGGTGGAACTGAAGAGAGGCATTACAATAATCCAAGCTATTAAACATTATCAAATATTTGTTATGGTCACGAGATTATATCACTACAGATCATCAACCATGGTATGGCTAGGCCAACACAAAGAAGCCCTCGAGCAGATTAATGAGATGGGGCAAATGCAGCTACAAGATATATCTCGCCATAATATTAAAAGTTCAAATCAGGAAAAGCGAACGCCAACGCAGGAACTGTATGTCAAGATTTGTATATTGAGGAAACTAATGGACCATGATGAAGACGAATATGATGATCATCGCAGAGGATATAGATTTCAACCAAACTTGAGAATTTTGAGCAGAAGGAAGACGAAGAATTAAAAGAAATAATCGAGATTTATGGAACTAACGAATATGAAAATCTTACGACAACAACAGCAAACTGAGAGAGCATATGAGAAACACATTGACATCGAATAACCATGGAAAAGTGGATGTTATTAATTAATGGAAAACGGTGAGAAACGACTATGTTGTTACCAGAGAGTAGAGAAAAGAAAGTTATTTGATGCAATACTACGACGGGAAAGCTTGGAGGAACATGTCACAAAAAAGCTGGAAGCAAGATTACGTCAAAAATATTATTGGCCAAATATCGGAGAAACGTGAAAGGATGGATAAAGAATTGCTATATGCGCAACGAGAAAAAGCACAGAAATAAATTGAAAGCCACCGTTTAAAGCCATGCCAATTTTCACAAACCAAATTGACAATGATCGCACATGGATTAGTAGGACCATTACCAGAAACTAACGTGGGAAATATCATAATATTGGTTAGTGACAGCAATATTTATCAAAATTCCCCGGAAGCATTCGACAACCAGATCCAAAAAGCCAGAACAATAGCAGAATCCTGTAGAAGATAATATGCTGTAAGATATGAACACCCAAACAATTTAATGATCAAGGAACCAACTTCATGATGCGAAATAATAGAGGAAGTACGAATTTACTTCAGAATTTGCGGAAATTGAGAACATCACCGTATCCATCACAAACAAATGGTCAAACCGAACGATTCAACGGCATATTAATAGAAATGATTGTCAATTATGTAAGCAGACACAAAAAGGATGGATAAATATAAAACCTATGCTTATGGCATATAGAATGTCATAATACATCTAGCAACCAAAAATGAGTCCATTCAAATTTAATGTACGGCAGAGAATTTGGTACATGCCAATAGACCTAAATATCAACCACCGATATCGCTAGTATATGGAAATTATGATTATTAAACAGATTCAAAGAAGCGGATGGCAAGAGATCTGGAAAAACGGCAGGTATGAAATTAGATTTCAATCAAGAAAGTTATAAAGAAATTACATGATAAAAGCGAGACGTACGCGAGGCTAACTTTCAGTTGAGACTGGGTAATAATCGCAACGCCAGAAATCATCCCAGGAGTTGCCAGGAAAAATACAAGATGTCAGATAAAGGACCATACGAGATAAGTATGTAAATGGAATAACTGCCCGAGTTTTAACGGTCAAACAATCCACTCACCAGACCTATTTACGTAAACGTAAGCAAGATGTAAAGCGATAACCTAGAACAATAAACAAGAGAACAGAAAATCGAGTATTGCAAACCAGTCACACTCAACAATGACGTTATAAACGGACAACGATGAGTCGAAAAAATAGAACGATCAGGCAAATAATACCGTAGAGGAACCGAAATCGAGATGAACCCAAAAGATAACCTAACCGACCCAGATAATAGACAAGTGGATATAATAGTAAAAGCCATCAGAGAAATAATGCCAGAATGGGTCGAAGGGAAAGGATGGATGAGAATAGTAAACAAAGCAGGGAAAATCGCCATGGATTATGCCAAAGGAGCTAGAAGTCCACCAGGAATGGATCGTATCTAAAAAAGTATACCCATTCTTTACTATGCAGATGTAGAAGGAAACGTACCTCTACATTATTGCCAGTACAGATAGGAAACACCTCAACGAGTAATAAGATAAATTCAATTATGCAGAAATGCGGACACAACTCAAATATACCAAACGAAGAGGACAACACCAGTAATGTTTCGCCAGCGAGCAGATGCTCTACAAAGTTCTGAGAGAAAACTACTAAAAACAGGATCATCGTTAAAGAAAAAGACAATGGAGAAAATAATGTATTACACTATGCACTGAAATCGAGACAAGCAAGCGCAATAAAATATATAACCAGTAACGCGACAATTAGAGAGAGAGAAATATGAGTAAAACAATCCAAACATTATGGGAAGCTATCGACGCCAAACAGACGAAGCAGCAGCCAATCTAATGAAATGACCTATTGAGGGTTTCACCACTTAAAGTAATTTGATTTAAACTATATGGTAAGAAAACATAAACGTTCTATTGAAAAGAAACAATATATGCTCACTACCCATTTCCAAACGATAAAAGCAATGTTGAAAGGGAAGGATGCAAATTCACCAAATCATCCAAAAAACAATACGAATTGAGATAGAAAGGAACAGTTATTAATGATAATACATAGATGGCATCGAAGCAAATAAATTCCAAGCGAGTAAAACAAGAGATAAACGAATGATGAAAAAAAGCCAGAATAAATAAAAGTATACGAGGAAAATTATTAAATATAAATGTCGAGGACGACATTCAAAGGGATACCCCGGATGGAAATTATAATGGAGAAGGAGGACAGTGGCAGAATAGCGAAACCCAAGATGATCAAAAGATGCCAAACGCAAAATGCTAGGAGATGAAACAAATCCGCACAAACAAGAGAAAAGAAACCATCTAGACGCAGGAACTCAAGAACGAACAACAGTATAACGAGGTGAAAACGAAACAAAAAGGATGATGTTACTACAAAAAAGAAAAATCAAAACCGGACCGACCTGCTATCCTCTTATTAATGATATTATTACGTCCATCAATAACGGAAGCTGAACGAAATATCACGAAAGGAAATGAATCGCTTCAGAACATACGAACAATAAACATAAGGAATTCAATGAAGTGGATATCTTATCAACTGACTAATTGAATTAAAAAGTTGTCAATCGATTCCAATATGGAAACCAAATGGATGGAAACGATATGAAAAATTCATCATCAGTCAAACCACGGAAAATGTTGTAGAGATGCCTACAAAGAGATAGAGCGATAAAATCCAAGTTAAAACCGGGGAATAGCAAAATACGAAAATAAACATTGGAATAGAAAAACCATTGAACAAGTATGTATACAAAACAAAATTATCGGATGTTGGAAAAGAATATGAAAGCGGAAAGAAATTGAAATGGATAGCCTAGAAGGAAAATGCGGAATATATAATATGTGCCAACAATGATATAATAATAACCTGCACATTAGCCAAAACCCTGGGAGAAAAATCACAACACCCAAAGAAGAGCCTTATTCAACGCGAGCACGAGAATAAAAAGAAATAATAATAAAAGTGAATCAAACCCAAAAGTGGAGAAGATAATATTGAAAATATCAAAGAACCCATGTACAAAAGTGCATATCAAACAAAAAGAACGACATAAATGAGAGAACAAATGTCAATCAAATATATATCAACAATCAAAATACGATTCCAACAAAAAAAAGGAATACATAGTACACGTCCATGAGGGAAGAGTATGATACTGGAAACAATAACAAGAAGAAAAAGTTAGAATCAGTTACACAAAACGTTCGGAAAGAAACGAAAGAAAAAAAACCTACCAGACGACAATCAGAGGAAATAAAGCACAAGTAATAAATAACATAGAACAAATGAAATGAAGAGAAATATAATTGAAAAAACACAGTGCGGAAAACCCATCACAAAAATCTGTGTATACGAACCTAAAAAGAAACGAACCTAGTGACAAAAGAATCCAATGGAACCGAGCAGAAATATTAACGAATCGAAAGTACCGCATACCGACGAAGAAAACTCGGAAAATATATGTAAAAATATCCCAAGGACTGATAGCATTGAAATATCTCTCTCTTAGAGAGAGATATCTCTTAGACATACATACAAATATAATACACATAATCATATTTATTTATTTTACGTCTAACGGACACTCTATAAATAATAACAATAATGACACTAATAATATGATAATAACAATACTAATAAGTGATAATAATAATACTAATTTAATTACGACGTATATTAATAATTATAATAGCAATCATAGAATAAATATTTTACAACTAAAATAGCCTATATTTTTATTAACCGTGTTTTAAATACATCTTAATATTTTATTATATAATTTAAACATTATTATCTTTTTTTTTAATAAACAATATCGATTTGATTAAAATGGTTTTGATAAAACTGAATCAAAAAACAAATATTTGATGTTAATTAACCATTTAAATTTATTACGTTTTACATCGCAAAAAAGTAGACGAAAATTCAACGAGATCAACCATTAAACAACTAATTCAAAATAGAAATAATAAGTTTCTTAATTGTCAAGACTAGAAATGAACTCCAGTAAAAGCTTTTAAACGTAACGAAATTATATATTTAATATAATAAAATAAAATAATAATAATAATAAAATTTTGTTATTGAACAATAACGAATAATAATATGATAATAATAATTTTATAACGATATTAATAATAATAATCAGTTATAATATTACTAATTAATAATATAATCGTAACAATAATAAATATTTGTCATTGATTTTATTTTTAAATGTTATTTAATAATCTTTTTCTTTCTCGTCCCTGAGATTTAATTATTTTTTTTCTATTTTGAGTTACCTTTACCATTACAATTAAATAATGAAATAATCTGGTAAAATACTGTCGGATGATAAAGGAATACGCGAGGACAGAGGATTTAACGGCAGTCTCAATTTACTTCTCAATTTTAAATTTATTTTGGAGTCTAGCTCCAGTATTATAATAATGACAGTTTAATTTAAATTCATTGCTGAAGATTCTTAAAAATTGGATCTAAACAAAATGTCCATTTAATTCGCCATTGTAAATAATTCTCCTTCCCTATCAGCCAATATTTTGTGTCAGTTACCTTGTACGTGTATGGTGTCTTTCTGTTAAATTGATATATTAACGAATTGATCCCGAGCAATATTACCGGCTTCCCCACAATTTTTCAATTGATGATCAGCCAATGAGACTGCGCTATTTTGGATGCCGTTTCATTGGCTTCTTCTTTTTCATTCCCTTTTCTTTATAGAGGAATTCCACCTTTTTCATTTTACAAAAATTTTTTGAGATTATTAACTTTTTTTTTTAGCTATCCTGAATGGTGGTATATATTCATACAACTAAATATTTGATAATTTTGTGATTTAGCTAATTTCCTCAATCAAACTGTCAACATCATAGCCATTACTACATGAATATTTCTGTGCGTGTTTAAGTAAGCCGTAGTTTAACCGGCTAATCTACATTTGGCCATTTTAATGGTCATGCTGTGGTAACTTTCAATCAGCTAACCACTTGTCCGTTAGAGACAATAAAGAATCAATATATTTTCCCTTTTTAAATGATATTTTAGCATTTAGATATAACCTGATAATCAGTTAGTTTACTTTCACGGGGTTTTTTTACTTGAATGGATATTATGCAAAATCCAGGTGAGTAAGAAATTTATTTTATTTATTATTATATTTTTGTATATATTAATTTTGACTTGAAAAAAATAGACATTCTGCTGTGTGATAAATGAAATACCCCAAGAAAGATTTGCCATCCAAAAATCTATTTCAATGGAAAACATTTTTTTTGAAAAATAATTTGCCTTTTATTTGAGCTTAAATAATATTTTTATTATTATTTATTTTTTTAAAACTATTTTATTGGCCTACTTTTCCTCAATCGAAAATGATATTTGATAAAAATACTATCCTTGTGCTTATAGTTTTAATTAATTTTCCTCAATCGACCACTGGTTACGCCAGTGCGCAGGTAATCGTTTTTGGGGTTTCTTTGAACTCTCCTGAATCGAAGTTCAGGATATGCGAGTCAAAGGGGCTATTCATTCAATTAGAATTATAGCAATAATATAAATAATAACATACTTGTTATTATAATAATACTGATATTGATAATGATAATAGAAAATGTCATAATTAAATTTTT